>CM019176.2:11548478-11961811 GCA_009739505.2 Apolygus lucorum
GACCATTGCTTGGCAAATTTAGACGGGTTGTTTCGGACCGTATGGGCTAGCGAGTTTTAGGAGTGTTTTCGGGCACTTTTGAAATGTAAACCCAGGGAAGTCTCTTCTAAATAATTGTCTAAATTATTCACTTGATGAATAAAAATACCTTAAATAAATCGCTAAAATGTACGTACTTGCTCAATTGGAAGCAAACGGCCCGGTATCAGAGTGGTAGAACTCCGAAAGTTGATCCCCTCCGCGATTTTCTGGGCGATCTTTTTAGATACCCTAAAATGCTCTATAAATTGGACATTGTACTATTATACTATATATTGTACTATTATAGTACTGTTTTCAAATAATCTTCATTTTTATTACAAATCCGGTCGTCGACCGCAACAGCAATTTCCTCTTCTGTCCTGAGGATTTGTTCCAGTGGAAGGCTATCCTTATCGAATAATAAAGAATAAATTAAATTATTCACATCCATTATTCTCGTTGAGAGTTCTTCACTTTCGAAATATAAAAGAAACTGGAGAGAAAAAACGTCTGCCAAGTGGGTGTGGCACATAGCTTCCTCGTATCCATAACCCGATTATATAGATGATCCGATGCATAGTAGTTAATCTCAAAACACCAATCTTCAAGTACCTTTCATTACCCTCATAGGGGACCATCTACACGCTAATCTGGGCAATCCTAGAAAATTTCATCAAATTCGGATGAAAAATGTAAATGTTATGGCTGTTACAAGGATTTTACGTTTGCGCATGCGCAGAGGCTTCTGTAAATTTTAAGGCCTTGATATTCATTGGGGACCATCTACAATCTAATCCGCGTAATCCCTAAGAATGTCATCGAAATCGGGTGGAAAATGTGGAAGTTATGGCCGTTACAAGGAAATTCACGTTTGCGCATGCGCAGTGGCTACAATCAGTCGGAATGTGATGATTTTCATAGGGGACAATTTAAATGCTATTCTGTAACATCCCTGAAAATTTCATTGAAATCGGATGGAAAATGTGGAAGTTATGGCCGTTACAAGGAATTCACGTTTGCGCATGCGCAGTCGCTTCTATCAGTCCGGGGATGATGATTTTCATAGGGGACCGTCTACACACCAACCCGCACAATTCCTGAAAATTTCATAGAAATCGGACTATAACTTCGTATAGTTATGCGCGTTACAAGGAATTCATGACAGACACACAGACAGACAGACACGGAACCAAAATTGTTCAGAAAGGTCTAAAACGCAAAACGCGAGTGGAAATTTTGATTTTGGAGAACTTTTTTTTTTCATCCTTGAAAAGTGAAAACAAAGCTTCCGCTACCTTGGTAGACTCGGAAGCAAAATCAGAACAAAACGCTTGGAACGAACAAACAACAACGGTTTAGAACGAATGACTTCAATTTTGCGCCAAAAAACAAAAATGGATGTTTATTTCTGCACCCGAACCCAATGCTGCACCTCCTTCTCAGATAGTTCAGAATTTTCGTGACCTCGGTGCAGAAATTCCATGAACCCATCGGGCTTGGAACACGGTTCAGTGTACAGCAGTGGCGGCTCCTGCCCCGAAACTTAAGGGGTGCACAGAGATCAGGAGAGGCTATGGAGAAGGGACGGAATAGGTGATTTTCTCTGCCAAATAGAAATTTCAACGATATGCAAATGGGATAAATCTTGGTAACTTTTTCATCTTAAAATTGCAAACAGTACTAAATACGTAGTAAATAGGCACGAAACAAGTTCTCTAGTGGTTAACAAAAATTCTGAAATACTTAATCATCAAAGGTCGAAACCCAAGAAATTCTTCCATCTAATTGCTATAGCTGAAATGTATATTTGCCCGTTACGATTCAAAACATCGTCCAATTCGGAAGAAAAATTAACGAGCCCCTTGAAAACTCCGAGATTCGAAGAATCTTCCCTCTCATCATGCCCACGCACGGCTAGCTCGAAAACACCAGGGAACTTGATACAATCAATGATTCGGGATAAAAAATGTACCTATTTTTCTTAACCATTTCATTTTTTTCTCTTTTTTTGTATCAGATTATGACGATGTGCACTGTCCAGTTGTTGCATTATATTTTGACGATCCAATATACGCAAATCTACCAGAGCGTTCTTATGGGAGACAGCCTAAGCGTTTTTCAATTTTTCGGCTAAATGGGAGATCACTTATGCCGTCTTTAACTCAAACCTCATTTCGGTTGGTAGAAAAAAGTATTCAAGCAAAGCAAAATTATCTGTTAGTCACTTCACACCCACAAAGCCAATCTACCTTCTTATAATAGTCGACATTAAAACTTACGGAACGAATCTGCACAGTTTTTAAATTTCAACGTCTGCTGGTGTCCAAGGAGAGACGGGAAAGGGCGGCCAGTTTCTCGAATTTCGCACTTTTCCACAGTCGACAAACGCAAATAGTTTACTTTACTTTAATGTAAACTACTCATCGTACCTACAACACTCCTAAATAATCACAATACTTTGAACAAAACGGTGTGTACCGAAACGGTAGTCAACCGAAAACGTAAAACGGAATTCCCATCAGGTTTGTTTGTTTACATATTTCTCTATAAGGAAATCCGAATTGCAGAGCTCTCTGACGGGGGAGCAACGAACCAATTCTGCTCAAGTCGACAAAATGTCAAGATGACGTCACTTTCCCCAGAAATGGTGCAGAGGCAAGGTGATGCTCCAAACGGGTGTGATTGGTCAGAAAAGAGGGAGCTCCCCGCCACAGTTTTTGCGCGTAGATTCAACTAGCACAGTACTTACGATCGAGTCTTCTGTCACTAGCCAACTTACTCTTCAAACGAAGAGGAACGAACTTTGAAACTTTTTTTTAAAATTGGCTGGGGGTGCACATGCGCCTATGCTCTTATCAGTAGCCGCCCCTGGTGTACAGTCTGAGTAGAAAGTAAAAGTTAGGTTCATGAACTCGACTGCTTGGAACACATTTCACCTGCCCCCATACCTGCGCGTGGCCACAGCACCGAACTGGTTCATGAGTTCAGCTCGCTTGGAACAAAACTAGTGATTCACATTTTGGTTATTATTGTCAACAATGAACCTTTGGAATCGACCAAGAATTTTTTTTAACCCCCCCCCCCCCCACAAAATTTGTTGAGTTACATTTCAATGTATTTCCGACAGGAATTAACGTTTCTTCACAAAAAACGCTGCAAATTATTACACAATGGTTTATTATTTTTATATAGATCACTCGTCTGCAGAGCCACCAACCATCCAACATGAAGAAAAACATCAATCGCATTTCGGTCAGCTTTAATTTGAACGGAGATTGGGCCTCTTTTGCGATTCAAACTCGTGTTTCTGATTTATCGTACATAAAACCTTTAAATTATCGTAGGGAGCGAACGGTTTGTCCTACAGAGCTCCGGGTGGTCTCAAAAATTTTAAAAATTCTATGGAATCTTAAATTGAAGGAAAAACTGTACCTTTATAACAAAATTTTTTGAGTTAGGGCGTTTTCAAAATTGATTTTGGAACCCTTAGAAGTGACTTACATCAACCAAAATCTTCGGGGCACAACTAGACCCCAAATGGAGCCTACATACCAAATTTCATCAAAATCGGTCAATGCTAAGTGGCAAAAGTGCCACGTACGGCGGACGAACGGCCAAATTTTTATTCGATTTTTGGATTCTACGTACCTTGAAACGTAAACCAACAAATTTTGAGGGGGTGTTAAAAATTTTTTTTTTTTGGTCGATTCCAAAGGTTCATCATTGAAAATAATAAACCAAAAAGTGCAATTCCGGAACCCAACAACTGGTGTTGCCTCGGAGGCAATGCAGTTTGCCTGGCTTGTGGTGGAGAGGATGCAGAAAATAAAAACAAGGTTGATGATCAAGTGATGGTGTGCTCCTTGACTGGCACTGGAGAAATAGGTGCAACGGCCCATGTGATGTACCCCAGGCCAGTTTTCAAAGGCTGAAGAAGGCGACGATGTTTCGCCGAAACATGTACCTACTGACAAATAAAAATTTAACAATAGACTCCAACCCTTAATCGAAAATGGGGTATTTCGGTGGGTCGGAAATTCAGGTTTTTGACCTCAAATTTGGATTCAGTACCCTTGAAAACCTATATACCAAACTTTAAGCCCAATGATACTATAACATGTGGTAGAAAAAAAGGCGGGCCGCTATAAATTCACACACACTAGGCAAGGACTACGCCGTGCGCGCGTGTAAGTAGTATTTTGTAGTATCCAAGAGGTCCTCCAAGGGTTTCTGTGCATGGATACTTTTTCAAAGACAGTTGGCTAGCTACGTCACGATTGGCTAGCTACGTCACACCATTCAAATCTTCAACTTTCCTTAGCTTCTCTGATTTTTTAAAAACATTTTCTCGAAGAACATACCCGAATACCGTTATTCCTGAGCCATACTCTTTTGAAAAAAATTGACTGAAATACCCCATTGTATTGCTTTTTCCTCAGGAGAGAAGACGCCCGAGATGGTCTTCTTCTGAACTCTAAACATCGTGGCTTATCTTTGGAGACTTTACCGCCTAACTCTATAGTCGGTTGGTAACTATTTATTCTTCTCTATACACACACTATATTGTTCATAAAAATCTAATCAAAAAATGTATCCTGGATTTACGCTTTTTTTGTTTCCTTCGAGGGTGGATTATTCTAAATATTGTATCATTATTTTCAGGAACTAGCTCTCTTCGACGTATTGCTCAATTAAAACGTAAATTCCCCACATTGGTCATTAAGGATATTAGAGGTAATTTGCAAACGAGACTGAGAAAGTTGGATAGTGGTGATTATGATGGGATCATCCTCGCCGTAGCTGGAGTCCATAGGATGGGCTGGGAGCACCGTATTTCAGAGGTAGGCGCTATTAATCTGATCATCACAAAACAACACTGGAAATCCTTTGTTCCATTATTCCCGTTGTTATACCTCCTCTCGTGACGAATTTGCATTAGCTTGTCGGTAATTCATCAAAATTTGGCTTGCCTCTAATGTATTATTATTATTGCAGATACTTGAAGAGTCAACTATGTTGTACGCTGTGGGGCAAGGAGCCCTCGCAGTAGAATGTCGAACAGCAGATTGTTCAATATTTTCTCCATTGAGTCACTTCGAGACGCTGTTGCGGACAGTTGCTGAGCGAAGCTTGCTTTGCACGTTGGGTGGTGGTTGTTCTGCTCCTGTTGCTGTCACGTCCAGATTAGAAGGAGAAATACTTCACCTGACTGCAGCTTGTTGGAGTTTAGATGGTTCCGTTACTGAGCAACTGAGTTCCAAGTGTTCTCTCGCTAAAGGAACTAAAAGGTAGGTACCTATATAGGCCACTCAACTACCTGCTAGATTTCGTTAAACGTAAACTATTTAACTTTACTTATGTCTCCTCAATTTAAAATTGGAATTGTAAATTGGAAGATAACGTGCTTTCGCTCTAATAACTCGTATAACCGATAAATTTCAAACAAAAATTAAGACTAAATAAGCTTCAAACTCGGAATTTAATTTAATCTTAGATTTGCGACTTTTCTTGTATTTTCTGCTGAAAGCGTTTCTACCTAAACAAATACTCAGACAAATTAATTACCTACCTCATTTTCGTCACAAATTACTCGAACGACTCTTCCTCTTGCAGAAAGTCGTAACATTTTAGCTAGTAGTTTTAACATTGAAAAAGGGGTTTTTCTTCAAATTTTAATCATTTTAACAAAGTGTATTACTATTCCGTTTTTTATTTTTTTATTTCTCCTAGTCGGTTCTTTTTTCGGTAGAATGTCAGTACTTATCTCCTACAAGTACCTGCAGGAAGTATCTGACTCGACTCGCTAAACTTCAGGGATCGATTCTACAATTAATTTCAACAACTTTTCTCGTGTAGTCAACCTTGCGGCACTAAAATGGTCGTAACTTTCAATTTTCGAGAAAATCAAAATTTGATTACACCGTTGGAAAGTATTTCCTATCTTCCAAAATTCAAACCCATTTTTAAAAGTAGGACTCAGGGGTTCAAAGGATAAACATAAAAAACATTACCCCCCTCCTAAACATAAAAAAACCCTAAACGTACAAAATTTTCTAATTTGTTGAAATCGCTACTTTTTAATATGTTGTGGGTCTCGAAATCCGCCTTCCAATCTCTCTCCGGCGAGGAGAAACTTCTTCAGAACGTCAGCTTTAGAACGGTATACTCAGAAAATATTTTTAATTCGAACGTGAGGGGAAAATTGCATTTGAATGCAAAAAACGTGGTTTCCCTTCCAAATAAAAACGTCTGCCAAGTGGGTGTGGCACATAGCTTCCTCGTATCCATAACCCGATTATATAGATGATCCGATGCATAGTAGTTAATCTCAAAACACCAATCTCTAAGTACCTTTCACTACCATCATAGGGGACCATCTACACGCTAATCTGGACAATCCTAGAAAATGTCATCAAATTCGGACGAAAAATGTAAGTGAGTAGTGATTGGATCAAAAAATGTCTTAGCTTGACTGGGAGTCGAACCTGGGACTCCTGGGTGGGAGTCCAGAGTGCTGCTCACTGATCTATAGGGGCCAGGTGATTGGTTGAATAGGATTTGAGATTCCCACATCACACGCAAGGGCGACAAATGTACGGCTGTTACAAGGATTTTACGTTAGCGCATGCGCAGAGGCTACTGTAGATTTTAAGGCCTTGATTTTCATTGGGGATCATCTACCACCTAATCCGCGTAATCCCTGAAAATGTCATCGAAATCGGGTAGAAAATGTGGAAGTTATGGCTGTTACAAGCAATTCATGACAGACAGACATGGAACCAAAATTGTTCAAAAAGGTCTAAAACGCAAACGCGAGTGAAAGTTTTGATTTTGGAGAACTTTTTTTTTCATCCTTGAAAAGTGAAAACAAAAACTTCCGCTACCTTGGTAGACTCGGAAGCAATTAGTTAGTAATAACAAAAATACATGGATTGGAGTCATCTCATTCCAAAAATCATTCCCTTGGGGAGCTCATTAGTCAACCCTGCAGGAAATAAGAACGAGAAAGTTTTATCAGCTCTCCATCGGTCTATTTTAACTCTTATTTTCGAGCAATCTTTGACAGAGAAATTGGTTTTTTAACGCAGAGAAACGTAAAGGAGTGATTTCAAAAAATCATACAATTTCGATGTTTAGGGTTACTTTAGACCCTTGAATGCCATTTTTGAAAAATTGTTTTGATTTTAGGAATATAGGAAATTTAACGCTCTTTCCAGCGGCGTAATCAGGTTTTGGTTGTCTGACAAATTGAGGACGTCGTGACCAATTTAGTGCCGCAAAACACGAAAAAAATTCAAAGTCAAAAAAGTGAAATTTTTGTGAGCGGGATAAAAAGTAAGTCCCAAAAGAGAAAAGTTGTTTCAAATTAATTATGGATTCGATCTCTGAAGTTTTGCGCGTCTGAAGCATCCTTTATTGAATTCCCAATAGCCGTATACAGGCTGTTATGTTAAGTATCGGAAAACTTAGGGATTCAATTCTACAACTAATTTAAGTGAGAAAATTTCTTATAGTCATTTTGTTTTAACCTCTTGTTTTTCCTTCTTTTTCTACTACTTCAAATTAGGTATCGTAAAATCAGAGAACCGTTGGAAACAGCGTTAAATTTCTCATCTATCTAGTGCCGAAAAAAAACTATTTTCGGAGTCCTGGTGAGTGAAAAACGCTGAAAATTATTTCACAAAGGTATATGACTATCCTGTATAGATCACTAGTCTGCAAAGATCACAACTTTGCCATTGTCACTACCTACCTACCACATGTGACTTTTTTTTAACCTATCAACTATAGGTACCTACTACACATACTGCCTTCACACCTCCACTATCAAGTTTATTTGGAAGAAATAAACGCTTCACACTCGATTCGAAAAATAGGGAGTTTGGTACCTTCGTATGGAATTTGATTGCTGGTTGCTAAGGAAGCAAAACTGAATACAACTCGAAGAAACGAACAGCCAAAATGAAATTTTAGTTAGCTAAAATTTCAACGGAGATAAGACCTCTTTGGTGATTCACACTCGCGTTTCTGATTTATCGTAAAGTCTAATCCTTAAGTACTCGTAGGGGGCGAACGGTTTGTCCTACAGAGCTGGACAAACAGGATGGTGAAAAAACAATACTACCTTCATTTCGAGGATTTTCGAGCTAAGGTACTCTTGAAAAATTCAACCCTTAATTTTCACTGTGACTGACATCAACCAAAAGCTTCGCTTTTCAACTAGACCCCAAATGGAACTCCGTATACCAAATTTCAACCAACTCGGTCTATGTTAAGGCTAAATGTCCCGACTTTAGTTGTGAAATCTGCCACCACGTGGCAGCACCAAAATGAAGAAAATTTCGTTTACTCCTCAGTTGAGAACGGATCGAGATATTTTAGTTCTGCAAACGGATTTCTTTTCAAGATCACCGTAGAATTCCGGGTAATTGGTTTAGAAAGTGTGCAAAAATTTTTTGCACACAGTTCCAGCAAAAATTTGTTCAAATTTTGAACTTTTTCAAAAAGTGGCCTTATAGCCACTTGCAGAACCTTCATCAGAATACGAATCCGTTTGCGGAATTTTTCCAACTTGAACATAGCCGTCGGATTCACGTTTTTACGATTTGGAGCGGTGGCGAGGGGGGCGATCATGGGCTGGGGGGGAGGGCGGCGATCAAACGCCCCGCCGCCCGCCCGACCTTCACATTCATGTTTTGCTAGTCTGCACCCTTTGGTCTCTATTCCTTTTCCTGGCCTCCTAATAGGCAGCTACCATCAACCTTCCCATTTCCAACTCCTCTGTCTTGAGGTTGATCGAATTGGGCGAAATTTCCATAAAAAGCAAGACACATAAACAAATAACTTATGAGAAAGATTCTGCGTTAATTTGATTTAGATAATGGTTTGCACTACTAAATAGTTGGTTCAGAAATTGTGGTAATTTCAGTTCACTGTACATGGACTAGGTAGGTACCTACTTAGTTGTTCAAGTTTCGTTATACAAAATCTAGTTGCAAAAGTCATCTCACACCGTTCTAGTTGCACTAGCAATAGATGGTTTGAGGAGCTAATTCTTGACGTTTGACGTTGATTTCCAAATTTTGTGAACAGCTAATGACGATGAAAAAATAATTAGTAGGTAATTCACTCTGCAATAGTGTTGAAAAAGGTAAAGACACCTGTTCATTATTTACCAAAAATTCAAATATCTTTGAAATAATATCAAAATAAATCTAAATAATTGAAACTAAAATCCCCCGTGTCTGAATTTTTATTCTCTCTTCTAAGAGTTAAATTATCAATTTTCTCTGTTTTTTTAATGTCATTTTTGATTTCATGTAATTATAACTCAAATTACAAACATGACTGTCCCAAAATTACCGTTAGTGCACTAATAAATACCCTAGAACCACGGATAGTGCTGTGGTCTTACAAGGTAATTACCATATAGATGGCAACCCTACGTGTTTACCTTTTCGGATTACTCAAAAAGTTCGAGAAGAGTTCAAGGTCGCACACCTTTCTCATTCGCTAGCAATCCCGGGTACATCGGGCACTGTTGACGTTCGAATACTGTAGGTAGTAGTACTTGGGCACGGCGTAGGTGATTTTACCCTTCAATATTCCGTGATTGTGCAGCGATCACTACATCGTTTTTTAGGACGTCCCACAGTAAGAATTGGGCGTCCGTATGCGATTAATCTGGGGTAAAGGAGTACACAATCAACGGAAAACAAGTGGGTGTGGCACATAGATTCCTCGTATCCATAACCCGATTATATAGATGATCCGATGCACAGTAGTTAATCTCAAAACACCAATCTCTAAGTACCTTCCACTACCCTCATAGGGGACCACCTACCACGCTAATCTGGACAATCTTAGAAAATTTCATCAAATTCGGATGAAAAATGTAAATGTTATGGCGGTTACAAGGATTTTACGTATGCGCATGCGCAGCGGCTACGATCAGTCCGGGGGTGATGATTTTCATAGGGGACCATCTAAATACTAATCTGTAACATCCCTGAACATTTCATTGAAATCGGATGGAAAATGTAGAAGTTATGGCCGTTACAAGGAATTCACGTTTGCGCATGCGCAGTCGCTTATGTCAGTTCGAGGGTGATGATTTTCATCGGGGACCGTCTACAACCTAATCTGCATAATACCTGAAGATTTCATCGAAATCGGGTAGAAAATGTGGAAGTTATGGCTGTTTCAAGGAAATTAACGTTTGCGCATGCGCAGTGGCTACGATCAGTCCGGGGGTGATGATTTTCATAGGGGACCATCTAAATACTAGTCTGTAACATTCCTGAAAATTTCATTGACATCGGATTGAAAATGTAGAAGTTATGGCCGTTACAAGGAATTCACGTTTGCGCATGCGCAGTCGCTTCTATCAGTCCGAGGATGATGATTTTCAGAGGGGACCGTCTACACACCAACCCGCACAATCCCTGAAAATTTCATTGAAATCGGACAATAACTTCGTATAGTTATGCGCGTTACAAGGAATTCATGACAGACAGACAGACACACAGACACGGAACCAAAATTGTTCAGAAAGGTCTAAAACGCAAAACGCGAGTTAAAATTTTGATTTTGGAGAACTTTTTTTTTTCGTCTTTGAAAAATGAAAACAAAGCTTCCGCTACCTTGGTAGACTCGGAAGCAAAATCTGCGAAGTGCTACTATCAGTTCCTGTGTCATGATTTTCATAGGGGACTATCTACATGCCAATGTGAACAATCCTGACAAATTTCGTCAAATTCGTATGATATATGTAGAAATTATGGCTGTTTCAAGGATTGTTTGCGCATGCGCAGATGCTTTTATCAATTTGGAGGCTGTGATTTTAGTAGACCATCTACACCCCAATCTCCTTAATCCCTGAAAATGTCATCGAAATCAGATGGGGAATGAAGAAGTTAAGACTGTTACAATTCACGCAGTCACTACTATTAGTGCGGGAGTGATTATTTTCATAGGGGACCATCTGCTCGCCAACCCGCACAATTCCTGAAAATTTCGTCGAAATCGGACAATAACTTCTTATAGTTCTGCCCGATACAAGGATTTCACGACAGATTCAAAGACAGACAGACACGGAACCAAAATTGTTCAGGAAGTTGTAGTTGTAGAACGCGAGTGGAAATTTTGATTTTGGAGATATTTTTTTTCTTCATCCTTGAAAAGTTAGAACAATACTTCCGCTACTATTGTTTTCACTTTTCAACGTTTAAAAAAGTACCTCCTTTGGTTTGGATTCCTACTCGAGTTTTATGTTTTAGACCTTCCTGAACAATTTTGGTTCCGTGTCTGCCTGTCTGTCATAAAATCCTTGTAACACCCGAAACTATACGAAGTTAATGTCCAATTTCGATTAAAATAATTTTCATTATTTCCATTATTAATTTCATTATTCAATGAATAATGAATAATTTCATTATTCAACAATTATTGTTGAAGGGTATTATGCGAGTTGACGTGTAGACGATCCCCTATGAAAATCATCGCCCCAGTATCAATCAATAATATGTATAACAAGCTACCAAACCATTATCAGAATCTTTCTCATAAGTTATTTGTCTATGTGTCTTGCTTTTAATGGAAATTTCGCCCAATTCGATCAACCTCAAGACAGAGGAGTTGGAAATGGGAAGGTTGATGGTAGCTGCCTATTAGGAGGCCAGGAAAAGGAATAGAGAAAAAACGATGTAGTGATCGCTGCACAATCACGGAATATTGAAGGGTAAAATCACCTACGCCGTGCCCAAGTACTACTACCTATAGTATTCGAACGTCAACAGTTCGAATACTATTTTTCTCTAAAAAAGAAAAATTTTTTTCTAACACCCTCTCAAAATTTGTTGGTTTACGTTTCAAGGTACGAAGAATCCAAAAATCGAATAAAAATTTGGCCGTCCGTCCGCCGTACGCGGCACTTTTGCCACTTAGCATTGACCGATTTTGATGAAATTTGGTATGTAGGCTCCATTTGGGGTCTAGTTGTGCCCCGAAGATTTTGGTTGATGTAGGTCACTTCTATGGATGAAATGAAAAGAATTTTGAAATTTCGAAAACGCCCTAACTCAAAAAATTTTGACAAAGGTATTGTTTTTCCTTCAGTTTGAGATTCTATAGAATTTTTAGAGACCAAGCGGAGCCCTGTAGGACAAACCGTTCGCTCCGTATACTACGAGAATTTAAAATTTGGATGTACGATAAATCAGAAACACGAGTGTGAATCGCAAAGGAGGCCTAATCTCCGTTCAAATTTTAGCTGACCGAAATGCGAAATTGTCTATTTTTCTCTTTTGGTTGTTAAGGTTTTTCAATTTAAAAAAAAAATAAAATATTGGAAAAAAAAGGTTTTTTACGTAGGTACCTACCTCAACATCAAAACTGCGCTAAAATCTCAGCTTTCCAACAGAATAATTTAAAAAAAAATACTTAGTTTACGGTTGAATTCAGGGGAGCAAGTTGTGTTGTGTGAGTAAAAAAGTGGAATTAATTTGTTTAAATCATGTTTTTCCTCGTTCGAACACAAATTTCTCCCGTAAATGATTGATTTTACCATTGGAAAGCTGAGATCTTTGCGAAGTTTTTGGTGTTGAGGTACGTGGAAAACCATGAGGAAGGAACCTTAACAATCAAAAGAAAAAATTTGGCCAATTTTACTAATATTACCTACCTACCTACTTTACGAGTTGATTTTCACCCATCAGGACCCCACAAATGAGGGGTCTGCATCAACAAGGAGTTAACTCCATTTTTTCAAAATGTTGGAAAATCAAAAAGAACATTTAAAAAAATACAAAATGTATTTACATTGCTTGTCACTCAGGCCACTTATTCGTCACCTACCACTGCATGTTTTAGCCAAATTCCAATAAAAAATTCGCCAAATTCGTTATCCTAGATTCAATTTTATTTGGGAGTTGACTCTTTTTTGCCCCAAATGTTCAAAACTGGCCTTTTTTTTCACTGTAAGGAAGCATTGAAGAAACGAAACTTACAAAAAAGTAGGTTTATTAGGAGAAAAGAACACATTAACGAGTTTATTACTTATAAAATTTGAAGTACAGAAACATTTTAAGACTTGATCAGACTAGTTAGGTAGGGTACTACACTTTCAGTGTATTTGTGAGGTAATGCTGCAGTCTTCAATAGACGGAGCCCTTTTGGTAAAATAATATTTCTCTTCAAAATATCGTTTTTTTAAATATAAAATAAAATTATAATGAAAAAACGCTGCAAATTATTACACAACGGTTTATTATTTTTATATAGATCACTCGTCTACAAAATCACCAACCATCCAATATGAAGAGAAAAAGAAAAAAAAAAAATCAAAAAAAAATCAAAAAAAAAATTAAAATTACCAACCATCGATCGCATTTCGGTCAGCTCTAATTTGAACGGAGATTAGGCCTCTTTTGCGATTCACACTCGTGTTTTGATTTATATATATATTTCAATATAAACCCTTAAATTTTCGTAGGGAGCGAACGGTTTGTCCTACAGAGCTCCGCGTGGTCTCAAAAAATTCTAAAAATTCTATAGAATCTTAAATTGAAGGAAAAACAATACCTTTATTTCGAAATTTTTTGAGTTAGGGCGTTTTCAAAATTTCAAAATTGATTTTGGAACCCTTAGGAGTGACCTACATCAACCAAAAGCTTCGGGGCACAACTAGACCCCAAATGGAGCCTACATACCAAATTTCATCAAAATCGGTCAATGCTGAGTGGCAAAAGTGCCGCGTACGGCGGACGGACGGCCAAATTTTTATTCGATTTTTGGATTCTACGTACCTTGAAACGTAAACCATCAAATTTTGAGGGGGTGTTAAAATTTTTTTTTCTTGGTCGATTCCAAAGGTTCATTATTGAAAATAATAAACCAAAAGGAACATTCCAAAACTAGTCATCATAGAGTTCAGCTTCGGTGGTTTCTCCAGGTTCGACGTCCTCGTCGTTCAATGCCAGACCATTGTAGAACCACATCTCGTTGTCGCCCACGTATTTCTCAGCGAGCTCCATTACGTCTTTAATTTTTGCTGGTTTCAATGGTGGAGATTTTCACGATTTTTTTTGTCGAAGAAACGCCTGTTAACTCATTTTGCTCCAAAATTGGAGTTAACTCCTTGTTGATGCAAACCTTTCCATAACTATTAAATAGTTTTGTGTAGGCGCTAGAAATATGAGAAATTCTACGCCCTTTCCAATAGTTATGGCAGTTTTAGTGACGTATGGCTGAGAGATGTATTAGATCACCTTTATTGACTCGTGGGTACGTTTCTTACAATTTTTAATGATTATTTGTTCCATTGGTGCAGCGGAACCCTGGACATGTACTGCGGTGTCACTAACGCCAAGGTGGATGAACAGAAACTAAGTCTGGCTCACCACCTCGGAGTGAACTTGGCAAATGATCTCATCGACCGAGGAGCCTTAAAAATCATCGAAGAAGCCAAGATTGCCAATGTAAGCTCATAGTTGCCATAGGATGGGTACGGAGTACGGTTGTTCATTTTAGTAGTTTGATTTAAACATCTTGGATTTGACTTGTTTTGGATGTAACGTAGATTTTGTTGCTGATGAAACTCTTACAGCCGTTTGTCAAATAAGAATCGCCACACAAAAATGTAATTCTGTAAATAATCTAGTTTTGCTTTTGTGTGGTTTTTTATGTGATTGAATAAGTTATTACCTACTTATTACAATTATTGAAGTTCGAATCAAAATCTTGTTTGGAAGGTAATGTGTAAATCTTGAAAATGTGACATAATTGTATTTTAGTTACCTATACATCGTAATTCAAGATTTGTGAAGGATTCCTTACCGAAGGATTAAGGAATAATCCCGACAATCGAATGTCTCGTTAAGCTGTTTTAAGAAAGGGACCAATTTTTTTTTCATTTTTCAAGAGGACTGAAAACATAATTTTCGCTACAAATTATTCTATTCCCTTTTCTCTAAAATAAAATATACGACTCTTAGATTTCTATGGAGTAAGTACCTACGAATTTTTGAATAGGTAACAACTGAACTACAAGTTGGTGATGTGAAATTTTGTGGAAAAATTTGTACAATATTTTTCTAACTTCACAATAATTACCACCTACGAGGGTGGGTTTAACGGAGGACCCGATATAATTTATTTAAAGAACTGAACAATGGAAGTTTCGAATAAACGTAACGTTCTTCGGGGTGTTTTCAATAACCGGAACGCCATTATGGATTGTTGAGATAAACCAGAGGCGCCTCAGCCCCAGAAGGCAATCAAGCCTTGAACGTTAACAATGGTTGTTATTGTTTATTTTGATTTTAAAACTGCTAGTGTTCAAAGATATACATCGGGGTAATTTTGCAATACGAACAATAACATTAAAATTAGTGTCTTCATAAATATATGTACTTATATGGTGGGTTTTCAAAACTTGGATAGGTTAGTACTAACATCGCCAGAACGAAAATGACTTCAAAGATTTTGTCGACGAAATAAATTTGTGCCTATTATGAATATGAGTTGAAAGTTACTTAGTAACATCACTACCCAACTACTGTTTTATGAATTCAAATAGTCCGTAATAGTTATTTACAATTACAGAAATGGTTTACATACCTGTACCAGAGTTGGGCAAAATCATACTCATGAATATGATTAAGATATAATGATTAAGATGTTTCTATGATTTTGAATATGATTAAAATTGTATTCGCATTCGTAATTCACACAGTACATTATTAATCAAAGGAATAATACTATTACAATTGCATTCACGCACTATGAGTTAGATCGTCTAATGAGTATGAGTCATAATCACAGGAATCATAGGAATACTCATTTAAAAAAATTGTGATCAATAATAGGATTCTGTAAAATTGTGTTTAATCATGATTTTCTTTATTGATGATGGAAAAATTGTGATTGATAATTTTTGACATTTTATGTCTTTACTATGGCACATACATGAAAAATCGTCACGCGGGGAGCGTCACGCGGAAATTTCTGATGATTTTCACGTACAACCAATCGTTCCTAGGGAAAACTAACTTCCTCATTTTCCACCCCACAAAAATCGTTCACCACTCATTGGAAAGCTCTCAATTTATTAAACATGGTACATGGTCCCTAATATGAATGTACCTGTACGGAAAGCTGAATTATGCGCATGTTTAGTAACATATGATCGTGAGTAACAAATGAGATGTCAACATGATCGTGAGAGGAAAATAGGTATCGTCATCCAACAGATCCCTTTGAAGCGTTACGGAGGCAGGGTCAATGGAGAATGCTGAAGGCGCCTGAGTGGCCACTGATCAGCTGAGCGAGCTCCAAGGCCATTTTCTCTCCTGTTGAACGCAGGAAGCTGAAATTTTAGAGGGCGGGTCAATGGAGAATGATGAAGGTGCCTGGTCACTGATCAGCTGAGTGAGCTCCAAGGCCATTTCCTCTCCTGTTGAACGCAGGAACCTGAAATTTGAGAGGGCGGGTTTAAATGAATGTTTACGTACATTACATCGCAACCATCAACGAGCACAATCAAATTTCCACAAACAAAAGTACAATACGGGGTTTTATATGAAGGGGAAAGGGGGCGCAAAGACATAAAATGTCTCTCGTGGTTGCGTACTTGTACGAAACCTGTATCCACCGTTTGTGTTTTTCTCATATTTGGTTTATTATTTTCAATAATGAACCTTTGGAGTCGACCAAGAAAAAAATTTGTTGGTTCACGTTTCAAGGTCCGTAGAATCCGAAAATCGAATACAAAATTTTCGGTCCGTCCGCCGTACGCGGCACTTTTGCCACTTAGCATTGACCGATTTTGATGAAATTTGGTATGTAGGCTCCATTTGGGGTCTAGTTGTGCCCCGAAGATTTTGGTTGATGTAGGTCGCTTCTAAGGGTTGAAAAATAAGGGTTGCAATTTTGAAAACGCCCTACCGTAAACCGGGGTTACTTTGGTACAGGTTTTGCATATTTGGTACTGAATCTCCCTCAGTTTTGGAGATATTTCCAAAATTCTTGGACCAAATGATAGCTACACATCTCAGTTTTAAACTACCACCTGAAAGGGTCCGCTATCTTTACTAGGGGGTGTGGTGGGGGGCCTTTTTTTTATTAATCTTACCCCGTCATCCGGGGTTACTTTGATCATTAGTGATTTTCTCCTCAAAAACGCTTGTTTGCGGGTCTCGATCAAAGAAACCCCATCGAACAAGCAGCCTGACTTTTTAAAAAACGATTTCCGACCAAAAAAAAATTGTTTTTGGTCGATAATCAGTTTATTATTTTCTTTAAAGAATGAACAAAACACTCACATCTCATAGAGCTTTATTTAAAAATATCAAGTCTTTGGCACTTAGTTGCTTAGTCTTTATAATCACAGTTCATTGTTTCTTTTATAACTAACATTCTTAAACTAAATATCTCAAGGCACTTGGATAGCAATTAAGTCAAAATGAATAGAAAAAACTCTTCAGGTAAACTAGAGAAAAACTCAAATGAACTAGAACTAAGTTTTCCTTAAACAAGAGTAGTTGAACGAAAGGAAAATCTTAAGTTGTGAAATAGAAAAAGGGAAATTAAGAAAGTTCAGAGATCCGTTTCAAATTTAAAAATGATTAATCTTATTATTCCTGTGATTAAGGGTGTACTCTTAATTATACTTCGTGATTATAATTACAATCATACTCTTAGACGAATACAAAATGGAAAAAAATGTAGAGACGGGGTTTCTAATTTGGTTAAAGAAGTTGTATTAGAAGTGAAGAAGTGGATAAGTGTACCTTATTATGGGACAGAGTTGGGCATTAGCTAACTAAGTTATTAGCTAAATTAGCTTATAGCTTTTTGTTAACAACCCTTTGAGTAGGGTTGTGCGACACACCTGACCTTCCTGGGTGCACTATCATAGCTGACTAGAAACCTTGAAGGAAGCATAGCTGGAGCCAGGGGGCCCTGCCTACCTAAATTCTGCCAGTGTTACCTACTGAAGGTGTTGAGGAGTAAGATTTACTCATTGTTTCCATTCTAGGATTAAGAGTGATAGGTCTGGTAAATGTGTGAATGAGGAGGTCCCTCAACATGTTACACCGTTGATGGGTTCATTCCTGCAATAGCTTGATCCCCCCCTCCACAATGTTACCCTCACTGATGTTTGAGCTCCCTTTCACTTTATCTGCCTTGATTGGCATTTGATGATCCTCCCAGGTCCCTTCACTTCTCTGAGCCAATAGGATTCTCCTTTCACTTATCTGATTGGGTATGACTCTCACTTTCTCGACCAATGGGATTCAAGCTCCCTTTTACTTGTGACTATATAAGCTATGCTATCTGTGATGTACCTTCAGTTATTGTTTCTTACTGATGATGACTTAACCGTCGAAATCGATTTAACTTGTTACTCATTATTTTCGTGGAAAGAGACAACGTTCTACTCAACTCCGTTTTTATACTCCGAATATAATCTTATTAATAATCACAGAAAAATATTCCTGTGATTAAAAATCTTAATCATATTCATGAGTATGATTTTGCCCAAGTCTTTATGTCTCATAACAGGAAATTAATTTAATGGATAGACGAACACGTTTTTCCACTTTAAATCTCGTGTTTTTCTCAGTTTGGGTACTTTTTCATTAAAAAGGTGTCCTTTGCTACCTGGTGCCTAATTTATGACTTCTTGTAACACAAAAACTACACTGCCATAATATGTCTGGAGACAAAATTTCTGTTTCAATAATTATATTTTTGATTTCTATCTATTAATAGAAATATTTGTATGGTTGGTGCCCAACATGATTAATTCGTACTTTTTGAAGATTTGTTCAGTTGAAGTCTCAACATTTAAACAGCAGTAAAACTAGTTGTTATTGGTGGTAGGTAAGGTACCTATGGGTGCTTAGTTTTTGTTATTTTCTGATGAGCATTTATTATTGTTATCAATTTGTATTGCGTTTTTAATTAAAATAAACTCGTGGATGAAACGCGTAAGGCCATAATTTATTTGAAAATTAATTATCTTCCTGTTTCAAGAATTGGTAAATATTAGTTCAATCTCCTAGTTGTTAAAATAAAGTAAAAAAACGATAAAATGGAATTATTTGACGAACTTCGTGAAATTCAAATGATAATTATGTCTCGAGGCGCTCACGATGTACACGATGGAGGGTGTCAACCCCCCTCCCCACCAATTGACGGGAGGATTCCTACTTGAGATCAGATCACCTAAGGATCTATTCAAGTAGCAAGAACATAATTTGCGATAACTAAATCTGTTTACCTCGGGAATGAGAACTAAATAAACCACACTGGTTGAGAACTAAAACGTTTGTATTGAACAAAACTAATAACTGATTTGAACAATAAATAGAACGCAGAGATGAATTAAGTAGGTAGGTTTTAGAGATGGGTTGTTCTGTTTCAATCTGATACTTTGTCCCAATGACTGGAAAGTAGCAGGTACTCTCAAATGTGACAAGCCGAAAGTATCGGAGACTGCGGTCACATCGTGTAGGTGTTACCGTTTGCTCTGTTCCCTCGTACCTTTCATTTTCGGTCCAGTCCCAGGTATTTTCCTGGTGGCTCTTCAGTTTCCTCTTCCTGTCACAACCACTTTTCAAGTCACAATCGCATCGGGCAGTCACATCTTCCGCCAATGCGCCTGCACCCTCGCACCGTCCTTGGGTTCGCGTCCTGCTCCCAATCCCCCCTTCCGCTGCCGTCCTTCATCTCCTTCCTTTCTTTCGCGGGCCTCCCTCCACCCTCACCTTCCCCCTTTGCCCCTTTCCGCTGTGCAACCACCAGCGCTTCTTTTGATTTTCTCCCCTTCCTGTTCCTTCAAAATAATCTTCCAATATTGCACTCATTGTTTTTTCCATTAATTTTAAATCGTTCAATATACCTATCTACTCATGTGCCATTTTAATTTTGTTTCCTTTTAATTTATCTGCATTGTTTTAAGCATTAGGTTTCTCCCTTCAAACAAACATACAAAACATACAAAAAAAAGTTTCAGAATTTTTTCCCGCAGTAATAGGTAGGTATTTATTTTCAGTATTTCAATTGAAATGCAAGGATTGAAGTTCGAAAGTTCGTTGACACTTCAAGAGTAAGCGTACACCCATTGCTCTGTTTCCAAGAATGTACCTTCCTATCGAGATCGAGTACAATTGGAATTCAAAGAACTTTGGCTGCAGCAGCTCACGGTGCGGGTCAGACGGACGAGGAGGGGACCAGAGGTGGAGTCCCACCCACCGGATTGCTCCACGACCATGACTTGGCTCATGGGAACATTTGTGACAAGTATCAGGTACCAAAAAGTAACAGGAACAAGTTGCTCCTGTAACTCGAAAAACCTGTCACAACCCATCTCTACGTTTCAGGAATGTTCTAGGCATTGGGGTCGTGGAGGGGCACGTACACCGCGGCCGTCTTGATCTGCCCTGTGCGTTCATGTTCTATGTTGTTCTTATTTATGATTAATTATGATCGTCCTTGGTCTACTAGTTCATTAACTCTTACAGATCTAATACTGGCCTATTAGTTCTGAATGCATTAACCCATTGAATGTACGAGATGATCTAATATGGTTCATTCTAAGGGAACTACTTTGTTGGTAAACGGGACTACTTTCTCTTTGGGCCATCCGTCCAATTTGGCGCCCAATTTGGGCGGGAAGGTCCAAACAAAATCTTTGTAATAGGCGAAAATTAAACCCGATTTAGATTTTAAAGAAAATTCATTATAATGATGTTTTCTATCAATTTTAAGTACTACATATTATAGTATTATTTATATTGTATTATACATATATAGAGTCGAATGAGACCACTTAGAGCCCTGTAGGACCGACCGTTCTGTCCCTGTAAGGACTTAAGAGTTGGATGGAAAATATACCAGAAACACGAGTGTGAAACGCCTTTGTTTCTTCATTAGGAGTTTGCAACCATTTTCGGTTCCATTATGAATAATAGGTGATTATGAATGGGGGGGGGGGGGGGGGGTGCGGCTGATTTTGCTTCCGAGTCTACCAAGGTAGCGGAAGCTTTGTTTTCACTTTTCAAGGTCGAAAAAAAAAAGTTCTCCAAAATCAAAATTTTCACTCGCGTTTTGCGTTTTAGACCTTTCTGAACAATTTTGGTTCCGTGTCTGTGTGTGTGTCTGTCTGTCTGTGTGTCTGTCGGTCTGTCTGTCATGAATTCCTTGTAACGCGCATAACTATACGAAGTTATAGTCCGATTTCAATGAAATATTCAGGGATTGTGCGGGTTGGTGTGTAGACGGTCCCCTATGAAAATCATCACCTTCGGACTGATAGTAGCCACTGCGCATGCGCAAACGTGAATTTCCTTGTAACGGCCATAAATTCTACATTTTCCATCCGACTTCAATGAAATTTTCAGGGATGTTACAGATTAGTATTTAGATGGTCCCCTATGAAAATCGCCACCTTCGGACTGATAGTAGCCACTGCGCATGCGCAAACGTGAATTTCCTTGTACCGGCCAGAACTTCTACATTTTTTATCCGATTTCAATGAAATTTTCAGGGATGTTACAGATTAACTTGTTTTGATGTTTTGAGATTAACTACTATGCATCGGATCATCTATACAATCGGGTTATGGATACGAGGAAGCTATGTGCCACACCCACTTGGCAGACGTTTTTTTTTTAAATTTTTAATCGAAAGTAGACTTTATTTTGAGAATTTTGACACCAGCCGTTCTCTTTTTGGATGAATAGATATTTTTCTATGATTTTTCGAAGTTTCGAATGTTTATGACGCACAGTACTGTGAGTATGTGTAAAAATAGAAAAAACGAACGTCTATTAGTACTGGAAAGGAGTGCAAGAACCTATGCATAGTACCCAGATAGTCTTTGAGCATGTTTAAATAGGTTCCTGACCTCACAAGCCTCTTACGGATCACCAGAGGGCAAGTTCCGCGATCATTTATGTTACTAACTCCTTTCACCGAAAACGCTAACGATGCGCTAACCTGCTCATGAGTGCGGATACCGTCATATCAACAAGTTGGGTCTTATTGCTCTTCATGACGAGTCACGGCATAAGTATCTGCTTTATTCACGTTTTGGTTTATTATTTTCAATAATGAACCTTTGGAATCGACCAAGAAAAAAAAAATTTTAACACCCCCTCAAAATTTGATGGTTTACGTTTCAAGGTACGTAGAATCCAAAAATCGAATAAAAATTTGGCCGTCCATCCGCTGTACGCCGTACGCGGCACTTTTGCCACTTAGCATTGACCGATTTTGATGAAATTTGGTATGTAGGCTCCATTTGGGGTCTAGTTGTGCCCCGAAGCTTTTGGTTGATGTAGGTCACTCCTAAGGGTTCCAAAATCAATTTTGAAATTTTGAAAACGCCCTAACTCAAAAAATTTCGATATAAAGGTATTGTTTTTCCTTCAAATTAAGATTCTATAGAATTTTTAGAATTTTTTGAGACCACGCGGAGCTCTGTAGGACAAACCGTTCGCTCCCTACGAAAATTTAAGGGTTTATATTGAAATATATATATATATAAATCCAAACACGAGTGTGAATCGCAAAAGAGGCCTAATCTAAGTTCAAATTAGAGCTGACCGAAATGCAATCAATGGTTGGTGATTTTGATTTTTTTTTTTTTAAATTTTTCTCTTCATATTGGATGGTTGGTGATTTTGTAGACGAGTGATCTATATAAAAATAATAAACCGTTGTGTAATAATTTGCAGCGTTTTTAAATAATTTTTGAAGTATGAATTCCCCCTAAGCACTCGGTAAAATCGTTACAATAATAATTCCCAATTTTTCTTCTTAAACCATAACATTAAATAGTGAATTTCTCAAAAAGAGGAGAAATGAGGAATTAGAGCACTTAATGAATGTTTTCTGGCACTATCCCTTGACTCAATCCCGTTGGAATTTGCCGCGACTTTTTTTCTATGAAATTTTCAATACGAATAGAAAGCTTTTTGAAAAATTAAAGTCGCGGGAAAGTGTGGAGAGGAAAAAAAACCACATCCTCGCATTTTTCATATCAACAGAATAGAACAGAAAAGATTAAGAAGTCATCAACGAGTATCTGATTAGGGATAACTTCATTGACGCGACCACCATCCACAAAACTGATACCTAATGCTGTACCAAGCACATCTATGGAACTGAGTTGTGGAGGCGCTCTCTCCAGCATCAGCAGCGCTAATGACAGTGACGATTTAGATTCATCAATCAGTGTTCAGTGTAATGCACTTCTAAAGACATCTAATTATTACTTGTGTTTCGGTACCTAAACTTTTGTAAAATTGGTGAAATGTTACTTTTGTTTTGAATTTAAAATTTCAGTATTTTTCATAAACTTCTTCTAATATTATTTATTGTGCAATTTTCTTTCCTTAACACTCTCAACGCGGGTCAATAATCAGTAGCACTGCCCCCGGCCTGGACAAAAACCTTCCCGCTGACTCTCTCCAATTCACCGTCCTCCATGTGTGGACGGCCGCATGTTTTCGTTGGTTTTTGCATGTTATGTTGGACAGACTGAAGGGTCTGATCTCTCACGAAACTTTGAAACAAATTGACCGCAGAAATACTGACTTTTGAACGTTTGAAAGTCTCCTTCAAACTTCGCCTCGTCCACCATGTGTGGACGGCAGGCTGGGGGAAAGACCGCAGCGTCCACCACCGGTGGACACCCGCGTTGAGAGTGTTAAAATATGAAGTAGTATGAAATCCATGATCAGAGCAACTTTCTCTAACAGAACTCTCCACAAATTGATTTTTTATCACTTGATCCATAAACTCACAGTACTGTGTGATGTCACGGGCCCCTCCCGCCTAGGTGGGACCCCCCAGCCCACTGTGACGTCATAAACATTCGAAACTTCGAAAAATATTAGAAAAAGATATTGTCACGCTAGAAGGTCGCGGTTGGTGTCAAAATTCTCAGAATGAGGTCTAGTTTAGATTAAAAATAACAGTAAACAGTTTTTCCGACCATGCGCACACCCCATTGTCACGCATCACCTAATCAAATGAGATTTAAAAAAAATCTTTTTCACACCGGGATTACAATATCATGGTAATATGTTTCCTTAGCACAGAGTAGGCACTGGAGACAACTCGCAGCTTACTCGTATGTAAGTGGAAAGATATTATTATGATCTCGATTGATGAAAAGCTAATCATGAGTACAATGTGCAAGGGGAGAAGCGGGAATTGAAAATTCAATTTGTGCATAAATAAGCACAAAATAACTGAATGAAGAAAAAAGTCTGCCAAGTGGGTGTGATACATAGCTTCCTCTACCCATAACCCGACTGTATAGATGACCCGATGCATAGAATTTAATCTCAAAACATCAATCACTGTGTAACCTCCTTTTAGGTACCTACCCTCCTAGGGGACCATCTACATGTCAACACTCACAATCTCTGAATATTTCTTCGAAATTGGATGGAAAACGTTGGAGTTATGGCTGTTACAAGGAAATTCACGTTTGCGCAGGCGCAGAGGCTACTATCAGTCCGGGGGTTATGATTTTTATTCATAGGAAGCCAATTCGTACAATCCCTGAAAATTTCATCGAAATCGAAAAACTTCATGTGGTTTCGAGCGTTACAATGATTTCATTACAGATAGACAGACACGATACCAAAACTGTTAACCTTTTCCCCCCGACGGTCGTCTGCCTCTGGTTGTGTCCTGGTCCCTACAGATGCCTTTTGCAGTTTCGTAGTTTCTCGACTTTCTGATGCCATCTGTGTGCTTATTTCTGAACTAATCACTTCCATTTGATACCGTTATAATGAACAGTATACCATTCATTTTCACCATCTTCCAGCAGATTTCAGGGCAGTAGCGATATTGTGGGGGTTGAGAAAAATTCGACAGAGTGGACTTTCTGCCTCTTACCTATTCATTCTTGGTCAGTGTCTTTTACGCACCATTGAATAAGGATTTTTTTTAGTCAGGTACACGTGTCAGGAGTGTGGTTAGTCCAGTCGGGGGGGTTGGATGGAGGGGGTTCTACATTCAGCCAAATTATTTTGGTATAGTGGAATACAATATATTTCTATATAAAAAAAATTATGAAAATACAAAAATAGTAAAATAAAAAACTTTTTAACAAAAAAACGGACCGACCTCAAAACTGATGATGGCATACCACTAAAAAGGAAAAAATAATAACGACAACTTATTCAGTTAGGTTGGTAGGTAGGTACGCAGTGAAGTCGCCGCCGTGCCCATCTGCAGAAACAAACATACACAAGTAGATTCCACTTCCATCTGGTTAGTATTACAACATGGGTCGATAGTGCAATACAAAACATGAATGAGAGTGGGTACCTATCATTGAGGTAATGCATGTGTTCCAAAACTATTAGGTAGTACGTCACTGCTGTCGTATGAAGGAGGATGAGAGAGTGGCAATAAGTGTGAATCTCAGTAAGAATATTTTCTTTGATAACAGCTGAAGACGTCTGCGTCACCAAAAATGGCAGTTGGATAAAAATTGAACATGAGAAGGTTGTTTACTTACTTACCTACCCTTAATCCTGTTTTGTATTGCACTATCGACGCATGTTGTAACACTAACTGGTTCATTTGAGTATGAACTCATATCACAAACCCACATCATGATCTAGACAATTCTACATTCAATATGCCATACATGGAATATAAGATTAATTAGATATTATGTAATCAAAGATTGATCATGTATAATTAGATAAATAACTATTAGATACTATCTAATCAAGAGATGGTTTGTTCGAATCCCAACATTTCTTACGGGGATTCACACTTATTGTCACTCTCTCATCCTCCTTCATACGACAGCAGTGACGTACTACCTAATCGTTTTGGAACACATGCATTACCTCAATGATAGGTACCCACTCTCATTCATGTTTTGTATTGCACTATCGACCCATGTTGTAATACTAACCAGATGGAAGTGGAATCTACTTGTGTATGTTTGTTTCTGCAGATGGGCACGGCGGCGACTTCACTGCGTACCTACCTACCAACCTAACTGAATAAGTTGTCGTTATTATTTTTTCCTTTTTAGTGGTATGCCATCATCAGTTTTGAGGTCGGTCCGTTTTTTTGTTAAAAAGTTTTTATTTTATTCATCATGACTTTTTTTCATCTACTATATTTTACACTTGAAATCACTGAGATTAGAAATGTTTGTCATTAATGCAACTTCGTGTTAATTAATACTTGTTGATCCGTAGCAACTCCTGCCCATTATTCTGGGGGTCAATTTCAATTGTAATTTCTCTTCACAACAGTTGTGAAGAGAAGTTACAATTGAAATTGACCCCCGGGGCGGGGCGGGGGCGGGAAAACTAGTATAAGTCAAAAAACCTAATTTTACAGGGGAGGCCATTTTTGTGGTGGGTCTGAATATGGTTCTGTTTGTACTCTTCTTACCTGCTTGTTGTTCCAGATACCCCTGGTTTTTTACTTTTAAATTACTATTTGATATTTGAACCAAAGATGCATTTAGTTCATTTTCCAATAACTTTTTTTTTTCGCTGTAATTTTTGACTTATACTGTTTCGACCTTTAAGAAAAATTGACTTATGTTTCTAAAACCACTCATCATCGTACCTAAATTATTGAAATTTCACTTGAATTCGAAGATAAAATTCAATTCAAACACAGAATTGATTATTCTTTTACCATGTATATGGACAGTAAGAAACAAGACAGTAGCTAGGATTGTAATAAAGTTCCATACATCAAACTTTTCTTGATTATTCACAGTATTTGTTTAGAAGCAGACAGGGATTTGATCGATAGAAATTGTATAAAAACAGGCCCGAGCAATTTATTCAAAACATATGTTTACAGAACACGAGTGAAAATGATAGTATTATTATTACCTATTGTGAGTAATGGAAAGTAACAATACTTAATTAATGTTTGGCAAAAAAATTTAACAACCTTGGTAATTACCTACTTATTGAGTTCATCAGGAGATAGGGTGTTTCCATCTAATAGTGTGGTATTACTAATATTCCATCTAATAGTACGATAGAGTAACATATCATCAACATTATACTGAAAAATGGTGGGTGGGAATTTCGATTAAAAATAGTAATGGATGTAAGAAGTTGGTGCGCCACCTGTTCTGATGCCGCAACACACGTTTTCTCGCACAAATCATCTATGGCTGGGTACTTACGACTGAGCTACATGCACGAGATTCTGGGATATGTTTCTTATATAATTGGTGGATATTATACTGAAATTTGGTTGATTCCGGATCAGTAGGAGAAAAGTTATGAACGCCCGATTTTGGGTGATAGCTGATTTCAGTGGAAATTTCGAACACTTTCGCACTTTACAAAAAATGGCCATCTTCAAATTCCTCCAAACTCTGGTAGATGTTAGAGTAACATATCCTTAACATTATACTAAAAAATGGTGGGTGGGAATTTCGATATAAAAAGTAATTTACTTAACAGTATATTCAACTCTGCATACTGTTGTACCTACCTATTACCTATCTTGTCGAAAGCACGAATTAATACCGTTGTAACTGGTTGTCTATAGTTCTACAGGCTTCATTCATGTCAGACCTTTAAGAATATTTCAGTGGAGATCCGTTTTTTGATGGATTCAAGAAGTTGGGCGAATAAGAAGTTCTGTTGTAAGGGAATGATGTGGCCGCGCTGCTCGGAAAGTGTTGCGGGTTAGTCTAGGCGCGCCTTAAATATATGTCTGGGCGTCTATGGCCCATTTCACACAGGTTTAGGTACCACTTACTGTTTAATACGAATTTTGACAAAACGTCAAAACAGAAACACGAACAGTAAACAACAGAAAAGGGCAAAGTACAATAGAAAACAGTGTTGCCCTAATAGTTCAAGTCAGGGCTTCCAACCAAATGTTTGTGGTAATGCTAGTATAACCTGACATATACTATTTTGAACGGTAAACTAAAGCGTAACTTGGCGGTATTCATAGTATAAGTTGACCTATACTCTTAGTACCATAACGTCTTATGGCTTAATTTGACTTATACTGTTGGTAACCCTGCGTTTTTCTGGCTACAACACTGATTTTGGCCTAAACTACTTTTACCAGCAAGTGGGAAGGACCTTTAAGAATGTATAAATGACTTAACTCATATTGATCATTTTTTGACTTATACTAGTTCCCCCCCCCCTGCCTAGAACTGATACACATGATTGCCTATAAGAGTTCTAAACCACAGGTTGACTACACCGTTGAATTTTAGTTATAACTGTCAGTGATAATTTAGTAATTTAGTACAAGTTACCTCGTAGAAATACTCAACTTGTTCTAATGTCTTCCAGGGCCAACCGAGCTCATCAAGAGTATTCCACTCTTATGAAGCAACTCAAAGAGCCATCCAAGAACCATTCAATCAGAGATGACAAGTAAGTACCAAACGTATCTTGTAGTGTGAACAGTTTTTAACGTTAATTACTCAACCATCACCTCAACTAGAATTTCAGATCTAAATGACTTAGATCTCGGAGGCATTAGAAGAAAAGAGGGGGATTCCTCCCAATACTGCTTGTCTACTTACCAACCAAATCAGAGAAAACCCCCAATAGGGTGTGCGCATGGGTCGGAAAAACTGTTTATTGTTATTTTTAATCTAAACTAGACCTCATTCTGAGAATTTTGACTCCACCGCGACCTTCTAGCGCGAGAAGACCCTTTTCTATGATTTTTCTAAGTTTCGAGTGTTTATGACGTCACAGTGGGCTGGGGGTCCCGCCCAGGCGAGAGGGGCGCGTGAACTATAGTACCTATATATTTTTTTTTGTCACAAAACATTTCCAACATTAATAATGAGGAATTTCACCGATTTCTGTTTGCATTTTTCCTTAATAGTTGATGGTGTGGGATAGATGAAAATCGGGCTGATTCCGAAAAATAAGTCTCCTGTTATTTTTGGGAGACAATCAAAATTTTTAATTTCAAAACTAACCGGGAAAACAGACGTCCAGCGGGAACGCTCGCTGATTGGGCTGTTCGGATCGCCGTCTCCTCCCAGTGTTGCCCATTGGGACGACGAAATCGTGTTTTCTAAGAGAAAAGTTATCAAACAAAAACAGAGGAAACCTAATTTTCCCCATCTCGCTTTTTCTATTTTTTTCTTCAGTTTTTCGATTTCGAACTTTACTGTTTCATGAAATTTTGCATCTGGGGACTATAGATTTCTCAATCTCAGCGCTTCAAGCGGCCATAAATGAACTATTCCAGCATGACGTCATTTTCCCGTTTTTTTTAAACATTCGTATTTTCTACACTGTTTTGTTTATTCGTAAATTAGGATGTTCGGGCTGAAAGTTTGCCTTAGGGGGTTTTTAGAGGTGCTGAATCCGATTTTGGGGTCAAAAATAGGAAATTCCGACATGGTGAAATTCCTCATTGAGATTTTCGTCTATGGCTCTGAGTCACTTGGTGGGAGGGAAGTGATTTTGAAATATCGTTTCATAATTTCTACTCGTCTTCACAAAATAATCAATTCTTCTTGCTTATATTAAGGGGGTCTCAGTCGGTCGTCGTTCGTTCCTCGTTCTGGGTTAGTATTTATCTCAAGAAGCGGCGCTCTAAGTTTACAAATTGTATCTAAATTTGACATTTTTAAGGATTTTTGAAATTCATTAGTGCATCTGCCTAGGGAATTGAAAAAATAAAAGATTGCCACTAGGATCATCAAAATCGAACAATAATTGCCTGCGAAAAATGGGAAAAACCGTATATTCAGTTAGGTGTTTCCCATTTTTTGCTGACAATTTATTATTGTTCTATTTTGATTATTCTAGCGGCAGTCTTTCAGTGTTTCAATTTCCTAGGCCGATGCACAAATACATTTCTAAAATCCTTAAAAATTTTCAAATTTAGATGCAATTTGTAAACTTTGAGCACAAACGTAAATTTCCTTGTAACAGCCACAACTTCCTCATTTTCCATCCGATTTCGATGAAATTTTCAGGGGTTGTACGGGTTGGGGTGTAGATGGTCCCCTACTGCAAAGTACTATTTATGTTATGAGATTAACTACTATGCATGGGATCTACACAATCGGGTTATGGATACGAGGAAGCTATGTGCCACACCCACTTGGAAGACGTTACTTCCTGTTTTCTGTGTACCATATCAACATACTGTATGCACAGGGTGTGTTTAGACAATTTTAGTAATCCATATTCATGTTCTCAATGTTACGCCGAACTCATGGAGTACCCACACTTATATGCTATTTTTGTTAACATGGAACATGTTTTTGCCCTAGAGAACTACCCGGCGAGAGAAGGGGGATGCGGCAGTGTCACGCAGGAGTTTTTCAATGCATTTTAGATATGTTGCTAGGGATAATATAACTTTTGTATTATACCTACCTACGACTAAAGGTTCTGCACTAAATTTGGCTAAAACATGTTCCATGTTTTTATAATTTATGCCGTAGGCTTTAAGTAGATAGCATACTGTATGCACAGGGTATGTTTTTAAGATGTTAAGAGTCCGTGTTCATGTTGTACTCGTCTCCAAGAACTCATAGGTACCCACTCGGCTAATCCATTTTTGGGTATAAAAAATTATACGCAGGTGTTCATTATACAGATGTCTACCATTAGGATGGACCGAACTTCAAGGATCGATTCTACAACTAATTTACAACAAAAAAAGTCTCATAGCAATTTTTATTAAATCCACTCCAAATTCTTTTTTTTTTTTTTCGTCTTTGAAGTTTTTATTCGTATTTTCGACCTTGTGGCACTAAGATGGTCATAGCTTCCTTATTTGTCATGCTACTTCAAATCTGATTACACCGTTGGAAAGAGCGTTAAATTTCCTATTCATTTAGTGTGGAATCCGATTTCTTAAAACCATTTGTAAAAATAAAAAAATAAGTCAAAGTCAACATATATAATTTTTCCGAAAATCGCTAATTTTCAGGCTAACGATTCCTCCGTAAAACAGCGCTATCGTGGTGCACTCAACGGGGAAAACTACCCCAAGATCTCACCTTTCCAACGGTATGTCAGTTTCAAGGGTTTGGCAAGAAGTTTCTTGAAAAAATTGAGTTTTATGCAAAAAAAAAATGTGCTTCTTTAGGCGTATTTCGCATCAGAGTCGACCAGGTATTACCGCTTTCACTTTTCTAGGATTGCAACAACAGTCCTCCAAGATCAAATTTCCACTCGTATTTTACTTTTTAGACCTTCCTGAACAATTTTGGTACCGTGTCTGTCTATCAGACAGTCGTTCTGTGAGTCTGCGAGTCCTTGTGAATGGCAAAAGTAATACGAAGCTACTGTCCGATTTTGATGACATTTTCAGCGATGTTCTCTTTGGAAATCAAAGTCAAAATGCTAAATTTTCAAAATCAAATCCAAAAATTTCATATTTTTTTGAAAATTGTCAGTTTATTGATTGCCTGTAATTTGTTGTACTACGGGGAGGCACTCCACGGAAGAACTCACCAGGATCAGAATTTTCCTACGTTAATAACACTAGATTACAAAATTTAGGGGTGGTCTGGCTGCCTCGTTCTTTCATCACTTTTCTTAAGGTATTTAGTAATAAGGTATTTGGTAATAAGGTATTTGGTGCGCTGAATCCGAATCTGACATTAGTTTTTTTTGTTTACGTCGGATTTTCAAGATATAGCTAGTTTTAAGATTTTTCTAGTTCTCACTTTTCTTCATTTTTTAGTGAGCACTCATCTTGCTCAAATCTCCTCAAAAAGTACTCAGACTTATCGGAAATTTCATGTAGAATCCGAATATGTACTTAGTTTTTAAGTAAAGTTGTGTTAAACTCCCTATTTTCCACAAAACGTATCAAAAAACACCGGTTCTCAACGTTTTTTCTTCGGATTTTCCCTTATATTTTGCCACTTGAAAATAAAATTAAGGCTAAAAAAAATGTTCTCGGGTTTTTACTTTGTAGGGGGGACACCCCAGAGGAGAATGAGACCAATCGCAGCCTCCTAAACCCATTAATATCGAAGGAATGAGCTTTTTTTTTCATGGCACTGAGATGAAAATTCACAAAAACCGTTAGTTAATTTTTCGAGTAAGTATGTGCGTTCCTAAATCTGTTTTACTCAAATGGATTTTCCTTTCTTCTACATTTTTTATACTTGTCACCTATTAAGAGTAAGATCGAAAATATGTACTCATAGGGGGAGTAAATCATAATTGGGAAACTCTTGTTTTGTTAAGTGATTTTAATTCAGTTTTACAAACGAAACCAAATAAACTGCAGAAAAGTTAACGGTGTAAATCTGTTTCATGAAGGCTCAGATGCATCAATAGTTGGTACAATGTTTGGTTATTCCTCCACCTCAGAGGTTTCATCGCCGGCATCTATGTAGAGAAAACTTCGCCGCCTGAGGTAAATCCAACAATAGTCCGCCATTATGTGAACGTCCCAATACCCTTTGTAACGTTCTTCCTTGGTTTTCATATCTTGGTGGAACCTCTGAGGTGGAGGAATAACCAAACATTGTATCAACTATTGATTCATCTGAGCCTTCATGAAACAGATTTACACCGTTAACTTTTCTGCAGTTAATTGTGTTTCGTTTGTAAAACTGAATTAAAATCACTTAACAAAACAAGAGTTTTCCAATTATGATTTACTCCCCCTATGAGTACCTATTTTCGATCTTACTCTTAATAGGTGACAAATATAAAAAATATAGAAGAAAGGAAAATCCATTTGAGGAAAACAAATTTAGAACGCACATACTTATCTCGAAAAATTAATTAACGGTTTTTGCGAATTTTCATCTCGGTGCCATGAAAAAAAACTTTTTAACAAAAAAATGGACCGACCTCAAAACTGATGATGGCATCCCACTAAAAAGGAAAAAATAATAACGACAATTTATTTAGATAGGTTGGTAGGTAGGTACGCATTGAAGTCGCCGCCGTGCCCATCTGCAGAGACAAACATACACAAGTAGATTCCACTTCCATCTGGTTAGTGTTACAACATGGGTCGATAGTGCAATACAAAACATGAATGAGAGTGGGTACCTATCATTGAGGTAATGCATGTGTTCCAAAACTATTAGGTAGTACGTCACTGCTGTCGTATGAAGGAGGATGAGAGAGTGGCAATAAGTGTGAATCCCCGTACGAAATGTTGGGATTCCAACAAGCCATCTCTTGATTAGATAGTATCTAATAGTTATTTATCTAATTATACGTGATCAATCTTTGATTACATAATATCTAATTAATCTTATATTCCATGTATGGCATATTGAATGTAGAATTGTCTAGGTCATGATGTGGGTTTGTGATATGAGTTCATACTCAGATGAACCAGTTAGTGTTACAACATGCGTCGATAGTGCAATACAAAACAGGAGTAGGGGTAGGTAAGTAAGTAAACAACCTTCTCATGTTCAATTTTTATCCAACTGCCATTTTTGGTGACGCAGACGTCTTCAGCTGTTATCAAAGGAAATATTCTTACTGAGATTCACACTTATTGCCACTCTCTCATCCTCCTTCATACGACAGCAGTGACGTACTACCTAATAGTTTTGGAACACATGCATTACCTCAATGATAGGTACCCACTCTCATTCATGTTTTGTATTGCACTATCGACCCATGTTGTAACACTAACCAGATGGAAGTGGAATCTACTTGTGTATGTTTGTCTCTGCAGATGGGCACGGCGGCGACTTCAATGCGTACCTACCTACCAACCTATCTAAATAAATTGTCGTTATTATTTTTTCCTTTTTAGTGGGATGCCATCATCAGTTTTGAGGTCAGTCCGTTTTTTTGTTAAAAAGTTTTTTATTTTACTATTTTTGTATTTTCATAATTTTTTTATTTTTTACTTTTTAGTGATTTTTTAAATTTATTTTTAAAATTTAATTTTATAAGTCATTTGTTTTAATTTTTAATTTATTAATTTTTTCGACTTTAATTATTTTAATTTAACATAACTTACCTACTACCAAGTACTTTTGTTTAAATTTTTAAATCATTCGTTTTAATTTTTAACTTATTAATTTTTTCGACTTTTATTATTTAATTTTTTTTTTTAATTTTACATAATTTACCTACTACCAAGTACTTTTGTTAAAAGTCGGTATTCTTTGAGTTACCAGTTAGGCATATACTATATACCTACATCTAACCCACACTGTGGTGTGGTTTATACAATACACATATATTATACATATATGCTATACATGTACTGTACACTTATACTATACACATATACGTGTATGGTATATATGTCTGTAGTATAGTATGTATGTTTTGCCACATGTATGTAAATGGTATAAATAGGTATCACATGTATTGTAAATGTCAACATAGATCCAAGCTCTCCCCCTTTGGGCTTTTTGTGTATGACGGACTCCCCAACGACCCCTTATCCGTCCCCTGACCTCTGTATAAGTATGTATAGGTATATAAGGCGCCCAGTATAGTATTGGTATTGTATCAAACCACACCGCAGTGTGGGTTAGATGTGTACAGTATATGCCATCCGCCATGGTCATATTATGGGAAGTATAAGTTGTACACCACTTGCACAACAGTATAGGTATAGTATAGTGCCACAGTATAAAGGTATAGTGTATAGTATATGTGTATACATATACCATACATACATACTACACTACAAACATATATACCATACACGTATATGTGTATAGTATAAGTGTACAGTACATGTATAGCATATATGTATAATATATGTGTATTGTATAAACCACACCACAGTGTGGGTTAGATGTAGGTATATAGTATATGCCATCCGCCATGGTCATATGGGAAGTATAAGTTGTACACCACTTGCACAACAGTATAGGTATAGTATAGTGCCACAGTATAAAGGTATAGTGTATAGTATATGGGTATACATATACCATACATACATACTATACTACAGACATATATATTATACACGTATATGTGTATAGTATAAGTGTACAGTACATGTATAGCATATATGCATAATATATGTGTATTGTATAAACCACACCGCAGTGTGGGTTAGATGTAGGTAGGTATATAGTATATGCCATCCGCCATGGTCATATGGGAAGTATAAGTTGTACACCACTTGCACAACAGTATAGGTATAGTATAGTGCCACAGTATAAAGGTATAGTGTATAGTATATGGGTATACATATACCATACATACATACTATACTACAGACATACATATTATACACGTATATGTGTATAGTATAAGTGTACGGTACATGTATAGCATATATGCATAATATATGTGTATTGTATAAACCACACCGCAGTGTGGGTTAGATGTAGGTAGGTATATAGTATATGCCATCCGCCATGGTCATATGGGAAGTATAAGTTGTACACCACTTGCACAACAGTATAGGTATAGTATAGTGCCACAGTATAAAGGTATAGTGTATAGTATATGGGTATACATATACCATACATACATACTATACTACAGACATATATATTATACACGTATATGTGTATAGTATAAGTGTACAGTACATGTATAGCATATATGTATAATATATGTGTATTGTATAAACCACACCGCAGTGTGGGTTAGATGTAGGTATATAGTATATGCCATCCGCCATGGTCATATGGGAAGTATAAGTTGTACACCACTTGCACAACAGTATAGGTATAGTATAATGCCACAGTATGAAGGTTTAGATGTATAGTGTAAGTGTAGAGTACATGTATAGCATATGTGTGCTGCAGTATAAAGGTATAGGTATATAGTGTGTTAAAGGCTTCTGTATAAGCTAGAACATGTCTTATAAGGTATTGTGTGTATGGTATAGAGTATAAGACAAGGGGAGAGCTTGTTGACACAGAAGGTATAGGTATAATCGATCGATCGAATAAGTATAACGTGTAGTTACTCACAGATACCTTCCCTGGTTGCCTCCAAGAGAACAACAAGGTCGGTTCGCCTGCCTTGCTTCCCTCAGTGTGTCTTCCCCCACCACTCTACCTTCTAGGAAGCCCCTCCTTCTCCTGGGTTCGTCCTCCCTTACAAACTACTGTATTTTATATTATATTATATTGTATATTATGCTCTCGCTGTAGCGACACTCCCACGCAGAAGGTTGGAAATAGAGCAAGAATAAACCACTTTCTTATGAAAATGATTTTAAACTGTACAACGAAAAGTATGCCTTGAGTATAACTTCGAGATAAAGAAACAGTATAACTCACGTAACTGTAAGCAGTGTAAAACAGACAATAATTTATACTTTGTTCATAATTTAGACAGATCAGAGTTTGCCACATTGAACATGTTATTGCCACCCTGGCAATACAAATCTAACGTATGAAGTATACATTTTACAAGTAAATTATGTCAATTTGTGTGTATACATAAATTCGTATGGGTACATAAATTTGTATGGGTACATGTACATAATATTCCAGTATCTCTCATCCCTTGGGGATCGTTTTCCCCTGACAGGCTCCAAACATTCCCTACACCCGTCCCCATGCCTCTCTACTGGATGTGAGTACAGTATAGGTATGTATAAGCCACCCACAGTGGTGGTATGTATATACCATCTCGCATGGTGGTATAGGTATGTATCAGCCACCCACAGTGGCGTTATGTATCATTATGTCTTGGTGACTGCCACACACCCAGACATAAAGTTTGTATAGATTAAAGGTAAGATTGTGTAGATTTCCAGTTTGTATAAATCACCTATTGTGATTGTATGGGTATTTCACACACTGTGAATGTATAACCATGTATAGGTGTGCGCCACACACCCAGACATGAAGTTTGTATAATTATGTGAGTTTGTGTACATTTCCAGTTTGTATAATATATAGATTAACAAATATGTATAATAGGGATAGAGAGATTGGGATATTTTGTGTGTATGCAAAATATCAGTCACATTATGAGGTTATCATGGTTTCGGGTACGCACCACCTTGAGATTCTTCTTGTGACTGCTGGTTCAAGCCAAGCGAACCTTCTCTCCCACCATCCAGGGGAGATACCCCTTCTCCATCCCTACTTCCTCCTCACCTGCACCTTTGCTACCGCTAGCTGAATTCCAGTTGCAGGAAGATTAAAGTCTAGATCGTTTGATGTGTTGGAAGTAATAGTTGCACTGTATTCCTGAGTAGTATCATGACGTGAGGGATGTTCAGTAGTAGTTGTTTCCTTCCACATCAAGTCGTGTTGAGGCCACTCATCATGTGGTTTATGCAAAAGGATGGGCCATTAATCCATAAATTTGGCAAGGTGTCATCCTTCAGTTGACGTGTCGCAACATCAGCTGGATTGTTCTCTGATCTGACAAATCGGAACTGCACATCACCATCACTCTGGATTTCCATGACTCGCTTACTAATAATGTGTCGAAGAAAGCGTCTCGATCGGAGCCAGCTCAATACCACCTGATTGACAGTCCAAAGGTTTTGAGCATGTATTGGTAAAATGGATGCAGACTGTACATATTGCAGGAGTCTTCTTCCGATGACTACTACAAGGAGTTCGAGTTTAGGTATGGTAAGGCTTTCCTTTCTTTTAAGAGGGAACAGGAAATAATAAATCTTGTAGTGTGGGTCTCTTGATTAGAAATCCTCAAATGTATAACAGATACATAAGCTTCTTTAGATGCATCAGTGAAGCAATGTAGTTCGTATTTACGGTTTGTTGATATGTCTGGAGTAACGTTGGACCGTGGGGTTGAAAATAGTGGTAATTTATGTAAAAACATCTTACATAAGTAATTTCCGACGCTGCAGATGATCAAGAGACAATGGGGTATCCCATTTCATTCTTTCTTCCCACAGATCTTGGAATAAACTTGTCGGTAGTGTCAATGGGGCAACTAGACCACAAGGATCAAAAATAGACGCAATTATTCGAAGTATATGTGTTTTGGTGGAAATCTTGCTTTAAATTACTTCAGGTTTGATTTGCAATTTCAAGGTATCTTGCCATGTATTCCACTAAAAGCCTAAGACAGAAATGGTACGTTGTGGTTTTGTTAATTCTGTTGGGATGGATTGTATAAACTCTTGGTTATTTGAGTTCCATTCTCGGATGTTCATGGACAATTCCTTGAAATTTTCTCTGCATGTAATGAACAGTTCTTCGGCTTCTTGTGGACTTTGTACACCAGTTACGAGATTGTCTACATACAGACAGGAAGCTATTTTATCAGTCAGAGGTTGTCCCTTTTGTGAGAGGTGTTTACGTATAGTAGCCACAAGGAGAAAACGATTTTGAGATGACCCCAAACGGTACTCTACAAAATCTGAAGTGTACTAAGTTTTTGTCTGGAGGAGGTTGGGTTGTATCATGAGGCCAAAGAAACCGTGTAATCAAAAGGGATGTCAAGTCGTGTAATAGAAGCGGAGCTTTGTACAGGAGATCATTTAGGCTGTTTTGACCCTTTGTCTTTGACGAAGCGTCATATATGATTCCAAGTTTTGTGGTTTCTTCTTGTTGAACCACCCAGTGATGTGGGAGATAATGAATTGGGTGTGTTCCAGGTAGCTTAGGTTTTATTACGGTTTCAATGCTGCCTTTATTCATTTGGTCTTGCAGGACTTCTTCATATTTTTTGATCATATCATTGTCAAGTATTTTAATCAATGATTTTAGTCCTAGATTAACTGGAAGTTCTGGAGGATATTGTATCCAAGGCCATCTGACCTGATACCTGTTGTTCTGAAGTATAGTTGCATTGTTGAAATGTTGAACCATTTCCTCGTCTTGAATTAATTTTGGAGAATCCTTTTTTCCAATCACCTCCAACTCACAAATGTTTTTTACATTATCATCTTTCAGTGCAGGGTCCGGAGTCAAAGACTCGCTTGTATTGTTTAGAGGGTCCAGCTTGGACGTAAGTGAGTATAGTCAGGACGTCAGTAGTTTCTGATTTTCTTTGTAAACTCCAGAGAGAATTCATCCAATTAGTGATTCCACTAGGAATAGTGTTGGTGTAATTTCTATTCTGTTGGCCATTACGGTTGAATGATGATAATCATTTCCAATAATAACATCAATACTACTTTTGGCATTCACATCATTAGCAATATGAATGTTTGGGTACATTTGCCTCAGGGTGGTCTTCATTTCTAGATATGAGGGTATCACTCCAGTTAAAGTTGGTAGAGTGTGAGCTTGTATTAAAATGTTGAATGGTGACTTGTGAGTACTTAACTGAAACGTCACGAGGTTTGTGCTGATGGTTTTTGGTTTAGTTGATCCAAATGTGAAGATGTTTAAGGCTGTTGGTTTGGTATGTTCCAATTTCAGCTGTTTTGCTACACTTGACCTTATATAATATATAAGGTCATATATAAAGACATATTATGTCTTTTGGCTCCCTGTGTCGAAAAGAACATGCTCTTTTATTGATATTCCTTGGCCAGAATCGAGAGAAACAGTGGCCAATTGCAGTATAGTGTCTGATGAAATATTTGAGAAATGTGAGTGAGTTTGTTCTTTGTGTATGTTCAATTTCTCACAAAGGCTACGGTTATGATTGTCTTTAACACCACAGTGGACACATCTCATCCAGTTTTTTATTGGGCATGACGACACCAAGTCGGACTCTCTTAAGCAAAGATAACAGTTGTTCTTTAATTTTGCCTTTCTTTCTTCACTAGTTTTACAACGGTCGTATTTCTCATGTATGTGTGAGCCTGAACAAAAAATTGCAATTCAGACGACGGGACTTAGCTGATGTGCTTCGGTTATGGTAGGATTGCTCTGCTGGGCGTTTGTAATTCCGAAAATTGGATGATTTTCCTGATTTAGAATTTCTATCAATTTTTTTTGAATTGATATCTTGAAGGACCTCGAAGAGCATTCCTCTTCTATGAGGGTGACGCAATTGAGGGGTTGATAGGTTTTCGTTGTTTGTTTTGAGGATTGGATCCAGCAAACAGAGTTTCAATAGTATATGTTGGGTTATTATTTGAATTTGTATGATCTGTGTTATCGATGGCTGCCATTCTCAGCGCTGCTTCTCTAGCTGAGATTACTCTTTCAAGGATTGATCGTATTTCGGATACAGTATGATCATCTGACGTCATAGCCATTCGTAAATCAAATATGGTTGCTTTAGGAAATTTGTCAAGTATGGTTGCTCTTAATTGTCTGTGGTTTGTATCTTCTCCGAGTGATTGTATGGTTTGGAGGTGGCGTTCTATTTCATCAAGGGTTCGGCGACAATCAGCTACGTCTTGTGTGGATTTTGGTATTTGCTGGAGTTTTGCATAATGAGTATCAATCAATATGCTCCTTTTTCCAAATCGCTCAGTTAAACGATCCACAGTCACCTTGTATTTTTGATTTATAATGTCTAAGCCTTCCACCGCTCTCTTGGCATCTCCTTCCATAAGACTGAGAAGGTCCGACAATTTTTCGACATTGCTCATGTGGGTTCTGTTTTCGATTGTTGAAGAGGACCTATCCCAAAACTCGTGCCACCTCAGTATATTCCCGTCAAATATCAACATTTCGAGTTTGGGAAGACGGCTGTTCAAGGATGTATGTTGTGGTGTGGAAACATCATTCGCATCATGAGTTTTATCGCTTAGATGTAATGTATCTGATTCCACCAAAAGCTCTTCTGCCTCCAACTGCAATTCTATCTCGGAGGCCAGTTCTGTGGAGGGTTCTGTGTATGTGGCGAGAACATTTTGTATTTCCCCATTCAATCGATCCACTGACCATTTTAATTTTTGGATTATAAGATGGTGTTTCTTTTCCATGGTGTCTGTATCTCGTAGGAAACCTTGACAAGCCTCCATACCATCACGCACTCTATTCCCTAGTGTTTCGAGCCTCCTCAATATAATGGAATCCATCCATGGAATAGTTAGGTACTCAATATCTGTAACAAAGGAGCACCTCCTCTTTTGTTTTTGTTTTCACGCGTTGGATAAATGAGGAAAATTAGTGTATGGCTCATGTACGAATATATATATGTGAATGCATAACATGCATTCAAATATATTATATTTCCTCATAATATTAAATTTCCTCATACATATATGAGGATTATCGATAATATGCTCATGTATGGATGTATAATACAGGAGGAAGAGGAGGAGATAATCTTTGTGTAAGTATACCACTGGTCGAATATTCCAAATTGCATAACAAACAATTCATGTAGGTATGGATGTGTGAGAAAAAAATAAAAAATTTTTCCTTCCACCCTCTGAAAACTGTTAAATGGAATAAAGAGGTTGACGAGAGTAATCGTATTGTGAACCAAAACAAAATTTCTAGGAGTTACCACGTGTAAGGGGCAAGGTTTAGGTATTTGCAAACAGTGTGAACGACGGGGAACGACGGGTCCTGGGGGAAGGAGGAGTCAACTCCAGAGAGATGTGTCATGTATGTAGGTATATCATGTTATAAACGATTAATGAACAACAAAAATTTTTTTTTACAACAATATTATCAAATTCGAAGGACTTCCCCGTTTTTTCGCTCGGGAAGGTAAATAAAATAAGTCCAGAAAGCACGAAATCGCGTACCTACGTTCCTTGAATACCCCGATATTCCCCTCCCGCCTTGGTCACCCACCTTCCCCGCTCGCTCCACTCGGTGAGCGAGAGCGAGAAATATACCTGTCGAGGGATAGACGGGAGGGGGGTGTCATGACAAACTAAAAGGTGCGGAACCCACCCGAGGAAAATGTTGGACTTTAACTCGACGCTTGAAGCAAACAAATCGGAACTACGCATTGCACTAAGATTTTTAAAAAATAAACGAGAAAAGGCCGAATTTCCCGGCCGATGCACCATGTCGTCACGGCCGTCTGCCGTACGAATTAATATCATAAATACATAATATTTCATGTAATCGAATAATTAATATCATAAATACCTACATAATATTTCATGTAATCGATGTATGTTTTGCCACATGTATGTAAATGGTATAAATAGGTATCACATGTATTGTAAATGTCAACATAGATCCAAGCTCTCCCCCTTTGGGCTTTTTGTGTATGACGGACTCCCCAACGACCCCTTATCCGTCCCCTGACCTCTGTATAAGTATGTATAGGTATATAAGGCGCCCAGTATAGTATTGGTATTGTATCAAACCACACCGCAGTGTGGGTTAGATGTGTATAGTATATGCCATCCGCCATGGTCATATTATGGGAAGTATAAGTTGTACACCACTTGCACAACAGTATAGGTATAGTATAGTGCCACAGTATAAAGGTATAGTGTATAGTATATGTGTATACATATACCATACATACATACTACACTACAGACATATATACCATACACGTATATGTGTATAGTATAAGTGTACAGTACATGTATAGCATATATGTATAATATATGTGTATTGTATAAACCACACCACAGTGTGGGTTAGATGTAGGTATATAGTATATGCCATCCGCCATGGTCATATGGGAAGTATAAGTTGTACACCACTTGCACAACAGTATAGGTATAGTATAGTGCCACAGTATAAAGGTATAGTGTATAGTATATGGGTATACATATACCATACATACATACTATACTACAGACATATATATTATACACGTATATGTGTATAGTATAAGTGTACAGTACATGTATAGCATATATGCATAATATATGTGTATTGTATAAACCACACCGCAGTGTGGGTTAGATGTAGGTAGGTATATAGTATATGCCATCCGCCATGGTCATATGGGAAGTATAAGTTGTACACCACTTGCACAACAGTATAGGTATAGTATAGTGCCACAGTATAAAGGTATAGTGTATAGTATATGGGTATACATATACCATACATACATACTATACTACAGACATACATATTATACACGTATATGTGTATAGTATAAGTGTACAGTACATGTATAGCATATATGCATAATATATGTGTATTGTATAAACCACACCGCAGTGTGGGTTAGATGTAGGTAGGTATATAGTATATGCCATCCGCCATGGTCATATGGGAAGTATAAGTTGTACACCACTTGCACAACAGTATAGGTATAGTATAGTGCCACAGTATAAAGGTATAGTGTATAGTATATGGGTATACATATACCATACATACATACTATACTACAGACATATATATTATACACGTATATGTGTATAGTATAAGTGTACAGTACATGTATAGCATATATGTATAATATATGTGTATTGTATAAACCACACCGCAGTGTGGGTTAGATGTAGGTATATAGTATATGCCATCCGCCATGGTCATATGGGAAGTATAAGTTGTACACCACTTGCACAACAGTATAGGTATAGTATAATGCCACAGTATGAAGGTTTAGATGTATAGTGTAAGTGTAGAGTACATGTATAGCATATGTGTGCTGCAGTATAAAGGTATAGGTATATAGTGTGTTAAAGGCTTCTGTATAAGCTAGAACATGTCTTATAAGGTATTGTGTGTATGGTATAGAGTATAAGACAAGGGGAGAGCTTGTTGACACAGAAGGTATAGGTATAATCGATCGATCGAATAAGTATAACGTGTAGTTACTCACAGATACCTTCCCTGGTTGCCTCCAAGAGAACAACAAGGTCGGTTCGCCTGCCTTGCTTCCCTCAGTGTGTCTTCCCCCACCACTCTACCTTCTAGGAAGCCCCTCCTTCTCCTGGGTTCGTCCTCCCTTACAAACTACTGTATTTTATATTATATTATATTGTATATTATGCTCTCGCTGTAGCGACAAGTAGCATCGCAAAAACACATTCTGTGTTCCTATGATTTCATACAGAGTATGGAAAAAGAAATAAACCGGGGGGTGCAGGGGGGCGGAGCCCCCCGCCGAGGCGCAAAGCGCCGAGTTTTATTGTAGAATTAATTATTACTTTTTGAGGTTTTTTATATAGCAGGTAACTTTATTGTTTAATTTTTACATTTTATTTTAGTACCTATACCTACAGTATTATTGTTTTAAGTTGTTATTAGTGAGTCCAAAAAATTATTAAACATATTGTTTAGTAATGCATGCATTCCAGGGGACGTCCCATTGGATAAGCATTAAGTCAATTAGAACCTGTTGGTGAGCGAAAAAACACGCATTGTTATTTCGCTTCCTCCTGCACCAAACTGTTTCACTCAACGTAAGGGACACGGGGGCGATGATATCCGTAGAGGAGTATCTACACTCAAATCCGCGCAATCCCAAAAATACCATCAAAATCGGATGGAAAATGTAGAAAGTATAGCTCCTACAGGGAATTCACGTTTGCGCATGCGCAGTGGCTATTATCAGTTCCTTGGCAATGCTTTTCATCGGGGACCATCTATATGCCAATTTGCATGATCTCTGAGAATTTTCTTGAAGTTGGATGGAAAATGTGGAAATGATGGCTGCTAAAAGGAAATTATCGTTTGCACATGCGCAGCGGCTATCAGTCCGGGGGCAATGATTTTCATAGAGGACCATCTACACGCCAACTCGTACAATCTCTGAAAATTTCATCGGAATCGGACTAGAACTTCATATTTTAGCCAGCTGCAACATGTTTTGGATGATGAGAAGGCTATGTGCTAGACCCACTTGGTAGTCTACTGGAATTTGATGGTTATCGGAAACCCCCTCATAAAGCATCTCATTTTTTGTGAAGCTTAGAATCGGACCTTAAATTTGAATGTACACAAACATGTACACAAAGTCGGGAAACTCGTCTTTCAGTGAAATGTTAAAGTTAATTTCAAAATAATTATTGAGTTCAATATCATTTTTTTTTAATTAAAATTTTGCTTCACAATCCACTTTATCTTGAAGAAATAAGCGTTTCACTCTAAATAGGGAGGATGGTCCCCAATGAATGAGAGGGTGGTCCCCCTTGAATTTGTTGAGGGGCGGCAGGCGTCCGAGAATATGCCGGAGGGGACGGGCGGGTGGGTGGTGTAGGTGGGGGGGGGTGACGAGCGGGTGGGTGGCTTCGAAGAGTCGGGCGGGGGGAGAGGATGCGGAACAATCTTCCCGAAAACCACGTTTTTTGAACTATTTTCACAAAATTTCGATACTTTTAACAAAGCAAATTGAAATCTGATTGAAACGGGACCACTATGGATACTTGTAGAACACTTTTCAAGAAGAATCAGGCAGATTGGTGCCCGAATAAGAAAATGCTAGTGGTACAAACATACAGAAAAAAAAAAAAAAAAAAAAAAAAAAATCGTCGTCCCATGACACACCGAACTGTATACCTCCTTCCTTCGGCGCGGCTTCGCCGCGCATGAAGTCGGTCAAAAAGTATGTAAAACTTACTCAGTATTGAAAAAATCTTCATAATAAGTCGTAGACAATAGGGTAATAAGTATCAAACACAAAAATCATTCAGAGAGATAATTTTGAGTGAAAGTGGGCAAAAATGAAAGATAAAGACGACGAGTGAGCGGGGGGCAGCTGTGAATTCCTTCGGTAGGGGGTTGACAACCAGGTAGCCCAAGCGCCGGGAGGGTAGGTTGCAGCAGGCAGCTGCCCAGTGAGGAGAAAAGAGAGAGTTTTTGCTTCACAAGGAGGGGAGCTCCTGAGAACGTGAATCTACATAAAACTAAAGTTGGTGCTAACCTCCTCTCTCTTGTTTACCACGGGACCGTGACTGTTACCATTGAAACAGGACGCACTGTGGATTCTGTTATCATAACCTGACACCGTCACCATTTTGAATGTGAGAAGTTTGCCACCATTTTCGTTCATGTTGAAGTGGATGGCACAGAAAGGAACCAACTACAAAAACCAAGTTTTGAGTGATCAAGCATCAAAGTTATTTCAAGTTTGTAAATCAGGTGATAATTTCATTGGAATTTTCTCCTTTTCTTCTCAAATTTAAATTAATTCTACGTCATTTCCTACTTAGAGAAAATGCAATATCTGTAGTAGAACGCTCAAAATTCAAATTATATGTGGTTGGTTTCTTTCTGAGATTTTGGAAAACGCTGTAACGAAATCTGAGTGATGAACCAACTCAGTTGGTTCCATTCTGAGGAATTCGAAACGACTATTCACATTCAACCTTCAGTTGTTTGCAATCCTACATTCATCATTCTTCTAGTTGAAAGTGATACCTTACCCATGACCTCACCCTTACAAATCCTCAAAAATATGTTTTTATAAGTTTTTATATAATCCTGTCTCCATTTTTTCCCGACCAAACCATATTCTGGGTATTATTGGTAGTTGTAGTAGTACATATCGTCGCCAATACTGCAACAACGCACATCTCATCTTTGTCAACTTTTCAGGAGAGGCAAAAAACTGGATTTCAATGATTTTCTGGGCTAATTTGATAGGAAATGGTTCTAATAGGGATTCAAGTTTTTTTTAATTGTCTCATTGATGAACTATTCTTGCTAGAATTATAAATTTGAATTTTTTTCAAATTTTAGCTGAGATATGCAAAATTACCGATTTTAACTTATGAGATATGTGGTGTTACCATTATTACAAAGTTTCTTTTTTGCTCTAATAGTTAATGTTTTTATTACTTCTTATGCTACAGATCACTCTTTTCCTTACTCTTTCCACTTAAGGCACATCATCGATGTTAAAATTATATTATACAAAAAAAATTCTATATAAATATAAATATATATAAATATAAATTTTCTATATAAATATAAATTTACCATTTAATGGTAAAATGCTACATACCTACCTAGGTAAAATTACAGGTAGGTAAATGTTTTGAACACAAGAATTTCAAATAAAAAAATTTACACACTATTAAATTTTACGAGGAACTCGTTTCATAAATCACAATGTTCTAGAGGCAGATCATCGATGCTAAAATAATTTATATAAAAAACTCTGCAAATCATTGCCCAAAGGTTTATTATTTTCTATATAGATCACCCTTCTGTATAGATCACTGGTTCTCCATCAATAGCACCTACCACCATCTGTATTCTCCCTTGACCTTCCCTCTCAAATTTCAGCTTCCTGCGTTCAATAGGCTTCGGAGCTCACGCAGCTGATCAGTGCTCTGAAGAGTGAAGAAGATCTTCTCGAATGCTGGAGACGCCTGGAAGAGCATTGATCAGCTGAATGAGCTCCGCAGCCATTTTCAATCCTATTGAACGCAGGAAGCTGAAATTTGAGAGGGAAGTTCAAGGGAGAATACAGATGGTGGTAGGTGCTATTGATGGAGAACCAGTGATCTATACAGAAGGGTGATCTATACAGAAAATAATAAATCTTTGGGCAATGATTTGCAGCGTTTTTTTTTTTTTTTCATCAATCAACTTTTTTTACCTACCAACCATTGGTAGGTACTACCTACCACACCATACTGCATTCACACCCTCACAATCAAGTTTATTAGAAAGACGCTAAACGCTTCACACTCGATTCGAAAAATATAGACCTTCATATGGAAATTTGATTACTGGTTGCTCAGAAAGCAACACTGAATACAAATCGAAGAAATGAACAGCGATCGCATTTTAGTCAGATAATATTTGAACGGAGATTAGACCTCTTTTGTTATTCACACAATTGTTTCTGTTTTATCGAAGGAAACCCCTTAAGTACTTGTAGGGACCGAACGATTTGTCCTGCAGAGCTCCGGGTGGTCTAAAAAATTTTTAAAAATTCAATACTATTTAAAATTGGTGAAAAAACGATACCTTTATTTCGAGAGTTTTCGAGCTAGGGCACTCTTGAAAATTTCAACCCTTAATTTTGACCCCTTAGAAGTGACTGACATCAACCAAAAGCTTCGGGAACAACTAGACCGGATATGTAGCCCATATACCAAATTGGGTTGCTAAGAAAAGTGCCACGTACGGCGGACGGACGGAAATTTTTTTTATTCGATTTTCGGATTCTACGTACCTTGAAACGTAAAACATCAAATTTTGAGGGGGGGGTTAAAATTTTTTTTTATCTTGCTCGATTCCAAAGGCTTATTATTGAAAATAATAAACCAAAATGGTCTAGGATCTACTACATACCTAGGTAAAATTATAGGCAGGCAAATGTTTTGAACACAAGAATTTCAAATATGTACACAATTTGCAAGATATCGAAGATACAATACCTACGACTAGTTCAGTCTTTCGATTTTTTTCAGTTTTAGTCTTTTCTTTTCTCCTGCTGTTTGTATCGTGAGGTACCTATTAAATTGTAACATGCTTGGCTATCTTTCTCGATAAATTTTTCTTTAAGATTGCAGGTCATTAAATTTATCTAGTAGAATTGCTAGACCACCCTTATGAAGTGCAGGAAAGTTTGAAGCTGGTTTAATTCTTTTGTTAGGCCTCCAAGGAAGAGGAGTGAGATCGTCTTTAAAACTAAGTTTATATCGAATAATTCCATTGGGATCGTACTGTATCTATCTGAAATCTCAACAGGTTGGGTCATGAGGTTCGTTCATTTTTACAATTTTCTCAGGTCAAAAAAATTATGAAAAGAATAAACTGACTGTTCTTTCCGTTTTATCCTCAAAGTCTTACCAGTCACTCATTTTAAAATTGAGGTACTTAATTATTTTCATTATCTCATTATTCTAGTTTAGTTTCAATAATTTTCGTCGTAGAGTAAGTAATGTAAAAGCTCAACTGGACTGGGAGCACATCACATAGCACATCTCAACACTTCAATTTGGTGAACATAGCACAACTCATACAACATTTTGTATCCCAGGATATTATCATTATTCATGCAAAAATACGATCAAACCATAGATAGTATATTTCTATGAAACCTTAAGCTTGACCTAGAATAAATAAAATAGCTTAATAATCACTGTAGATACTGCTGTAATGGAAAACTGACCTCTTGATCCGAGAACCTTGAAAACTCCATTGTAATGACTGAGATGTGCAGTGTTCCAGGGCGATTTGAGATGTGCAGTGTTATCATTAATACGTTTTGCGCGCTTCTAGTGACCAACACGAGAAGTAGCGCTGAACAGGTCGATAGAGCGGGAAATTTGAAATCCAACGATATAAAAATCTCAAAAACAAAAAAATTGAGATATGCGATGTTGCAGTAATGACGACGATATGCAGTTTGGTGCATAGTTATTCATTTTACTATCAAATTGCTATTACAATTAAATTGTAGGCAAACTTCTCATAAACTTATGAACACAGCATTTTAGAAATAGCATATGACTAAGAATGAGGATATTTTAGGCCAATCTTTTGACATAAATTTACACTCAGTCCCAAAATGTTTAGAGTTCACAATGGGTCTGTTCGGAGAGGCAGTTCGGAACCAAACTGGAACTGAAAACGGGAGGGGATAGTGGCGAATGGACTCCTCTGGGCCCCTCCAAACAGTTCAGGACTGCCTCTCTGAACAGACCCTAGGATCGACTGAACTACCAACATCATTCGTGATTATATTCGGACCTCAAAATTCAACATGTGTTAGGCAATGTTTATCATACTAAAATTACTTTTCGCATGGGGAACCATACATATGTTTCTGTACGGAGTTAAATAAACCTCTATTCAAGTTCCACGGCAGTGCTCTGTAATAAGCTAAAGTAGTTTCAATATGAAGTAGGTAGTCATTTTTAAAGTATATTATGGTAAGAATTGAAGACGAAAGTAAAAGAAATCTTGCGATTCGCAAAACCAAAACCATGTAATAAGTGTTTTCAGTGTGTAACCTACCTAAAGGTTGCATCTTACAGTGTCAGAAACCCAACCGCGGGAGGTCTCCGTGCTAAGAGCGCTTCACACGGGGTGGCTAGGAGAACGTGGTGCCACCGTGGCAACTTCGGCAAATTTCGTACCTTTTCGGTCATCATTGGACCGCGTTATTTCAACAGACTTTGCCTCTCACGGTGGGTCCATATGAAGCAAAAACTCTATTCTTCAGCGTTTTTAACGTGGTGTTTCGCGGGATTGTTAAACTGATAATTTTCCTTACCACCTGTGATTTTTTGGGGGCTCTATTTTTGTGTGGGAACCGAAATTTGTTTCTTTTCAAGGCATTTGCCTTAAGAAAAAAAAAAAAAAAAAAACGCGCGCACACCCTATTGTCTGAAATTTAAAATAAACAACTTCATAATCATAATTTCTTTCAAGTTCTCATTTCACTATTTTTTACTTAACATTAAAACGCCTAAAACAAGAAGGAGGTGAACTTTTTTTTTACATTGCTGATTCTCCGTGTTTTTCAATATTCAACATTATCGCTCTAAGGTTGGAAGGTCCAAAACGTAAAACGCGAGTACAAATTTTGATTTCAGAGAACAGTAGGTACTTTCTACAGTGAGAGGTGAGGGGGGTCAAATGAAATAAATTGGTATATTTTATATGAATGAATATATTTCATCTTTCTATTGAAATAACAATTTTCACCAAGAAAATATAAATCCTCCTGTGCGACACACAAATTGCTTTCTCTATCTCAACTCAGCTTTTCTCAGGTCATCCAAAGTTAACAATGCAATAAGAAACTCGAGCGTAAAGGTGAAACAGCGGTGCTAAATTTAGAGACACTCTAAATAGGTTCTACTTAAGAGCGGATCATTCTAGTGAGTTTTTCAAAACGTAAATTAGAATAAATTTATACTCACGTCTATACTTTCATAGGTACAGCACTCTAGAAAGGGACATAGTACGAAAATTCTATTCATGCCAATACTTCATCACTCAGGCAGCGAATTTTAGTTGATTGTTCTAATCCAGCTCGAACTATACTCATCTTACAGCAAAAGATTAATAGTGAATATTTTTCAAATCTTACATATCGTAAGCAATCCATAGGAGACTATCAATAACCCCGAGGAAACATTATCAATTTCCCCGAGAAGGATTAAAGTTTAGCCAATTCGATGTTGAATTGTAAGATTTATTGTACAATTTAAAGCCTGGGATACAATAACATTGCAAGTGGATACCAATATAATTTTCAACATTAACAATTTATTAACATCAAATTGGCCTCGACATAATTAACATTTTACAGTAAACGAAGAATTCACATTCCTTCTATGCAATTAATCCTACGAATTACTTCAGTAAATTGAAATATGATGAAGCAAAAAGGTTGAAATCCTAAAATCAAACTTCTCTAAGTTTTGCAAGGACGCTGTTGGTGGGTCGGAGTCTACAGGTGAGGTTATGGATTACTAAGGGATTAGATCCACAATATGGATTATAATAGGAAAGAAAACAAAATCAAAAGGCAAGGTTAAAGAGAACACATTTAGACGAGGTCTAAGGTAAATGAAGACTGCCTATTCAATAGCGGCTTCAAGTTTCTCAAAATCAACTTTCAAAATAGCTAGCATGGGAGCAATCAATTCAACGACTTCAAGACAACAGTAACGTCGATGAGACGTAACACTCAATGAAACAATATTATATACAAAATTGAACGATCTCTCTTGATAGAATTTTAATGTCTAGTAAAATGTTAAAAATAAAAAAACTCGATTGGGAATTATAAAAAGTTCTTCTATACTAAATTTCAACATGAAATCGTAAGAACTTTTCTAATTCATGTTATAAAAAAACGCAAATCTTCTAACAAGATTGTTAGGTATTAATTCGACCGTACAGAAAATTCCGTCGTTAAATGAAACCCATTTTCTAATTGCTTCTAACTGTGACAACGAATCAGCTTCACTCCACGTCATCTTCTACCATATTTCCACCACCCATCTCGGATGCATTAGAAGAGAATCTCTGAAAATCAAGAAATACAACCCAAATTTATTTTACAGTAGTTTTGGGCAGGAATGAATTGCTTTCTAGGATATCAAACAAATTAAGAGCCTGACGCTGCCGAGGCAGAAAGTACAAAGTAGGTTCAAGACTCTTTGTATGTGATCAGCAGAGTAGCAGTGAGTTGGTTTATTATTTTCAATAATTAGAATTTTCTTGGAATCGACCAAGAAAAAAAATTAAAAATTTTTTTTTTCTTGGTCGATTCCAAGAAACACCCCCTCAAAATTTGATGGTACGTAGAATCCAAAAATCGAATAAAACGCTGCAAATTATTACACAATGGTTTATTATTTTTCTATATAGATCACTCGTCTACAAAATCACCAACCATCCAATATGAAAAAATAAATAAATAAATAAAATAAAATCACCAACCATTGATCGCATTTCGGTCAGCTCTTATTTGAACGGAGATTAGGCCTCTTTGGCGATTCACACCGTGTTTTGATTTTTATATATATATATTTCAAAATAAACCCTTAAATTTTCGTAGGGAGCGAACGGTTTGTCCTACAGAGCTCCGCGTGGTCTCACAAAATTCTAAAAATTCTATAGAATCTTAAATTGAAGGAAAAACAATACCTTTATATCAAAATTTTTTGAGTTAGGGCGTTTTCAAAATTTCAAAATTGATTTTGGAACCCTTAGAAGTCACCTACATCAACCAAAAGCATCGGGGCCCTACTAGACCCCAAATGGAGCCTACATACCAAATTTCATCAAAAATCGGTCAATGCTAAGTGGGGAAAGTGCCGCGTACGGCGGACGGACGGCCAAATTTTTATTCGATTTTTGGATTCTACGTACCTTGAAACGTAAACCATCAAATTTTGAGGGGGTGTTAAAATTTTTTTTTTCTTGGTCGATTCCATAGGTTCATTATTGAAAATAATAAACCAAAATTTGGCCGTCAGTACGCCGTACGCGGCACTTTTGCCACTTAGCATTGACCGATTTTGATGAAATTTGGTATGTAGGCTCCATTTGGGGTCTAGTTGTGCCCCGAAGATTTTGGTTGATGTAAGTCACTTCTAAGGGTTCCAAAATCAATTTTGAAATTTTCAAAACGCCCTAACTCAAAAAATTTCGATATAAAGGTATTGTTTTTCCTACAATTTAAGATTCTATAGAATTTTTAGAGACCACCCGGAGCTCTGAAGGACAAACCGTTCGCTCACTATAGTCCAGTCAAATTAGCCAAAAAAAAGGGGGGGGGGGGGTTTGCATTAATTCCGGACAAAGCGAAACTTTTATGGGTGACTTGTGGGTGCCTATGGAACATGTTTTTAGTATATTCTACTAGATTCTCCTTGTGCTAACTTTTTGGTGCCCGAAAAACCGCGATTTTTCGGCACTTGTTTCAGTTTTTTGCCTATAACTCGTACACGATGCATCCTACGGAAAATTTTACTCAATCCGAATAACGAATAACGAAACAACTTCTGAGTAAACGAAATTATGAGTATTGAAAACGGTGTTGCAATCAAAAAATGTCATATAATCAAAGTGAAACGTCTGTTGTTCAACTTACTAAGGCACTGAGGTACTTGTAATACTAGAAAAGGCGAAAGAAAAAACATTCTCCTGGTCCTAACTTTTTGGTGCCCAAAAAACCGCGATTTTTCGGCACTTGATTCAGTTTTTCGCCTATAACTCGTACACGATGCATCCTACGGAAAATGTTACTCAATCCTTTATTAAACAGGATGAATTTCTGCGTCGAATGACCACCTGAAACGTTAAGATCGGTTCAGCCGTTTGGCCGAAATCGATCGTTGAATTTTGCCGCTTTTTCCCAAATTGGTTGAAAAATGGGTTACGCTCAAGTTTCAAGGCCTGTACATCAAAAACGGCGTATCCAACCAAAAAATGTCACATAATCAAAGTTGTAGAGAATCAAATTTTGTGTAAGAAAAGCATCCCCTCTTCCTCCCCCCCCCCTCCCACCCGCCCCTACCAAATGATAGAATAACAAAACAACTTCTGAGTAAACGAAATTATGAGTATTGAAAACGGTGTTGCAATCAAAAAATGTCATATAATCAAAGTGAAACGTCTGTTTTTCGACCTAAGGCACTGAAGTACTTATAATAATAGAAAAGGCAAAAGAAAAAACATCTCCTAGATTCTCCTTTTGCTCACTTTTTGGTGCCCGAAAAACCACGATTTTTCGGCACTTGTTCCAGTTTTTCGCCTATAACTCGTACACGATGCATCCTACGGAAAATTTTACTCAATCCTTTATTAAACAGGATGAATTTCTGCGTCGACTGACCACCTTCATTTTTTAGATCGGTTCAGCCGTTTGGCCGAAATCGATCGTTGAAGTTTGGCGATGTTTCCCAAATTGGTTGAAAAATGGGTTGCGCTCAAGTTTCAAGGCCTGTACATCAAAAACGGCGTATCCAACCAAAAAATGTCAAATAATCAATGTTGTAGAGAATCAAATTTTGTGTAAGAAAAGCCTCCCCCCTCCCTCCCCCTCCCACCGCGATTTTTTTCGATGTTTTTCGGGCACCAGAAAGTTAGCACAAGGAGAATCTAGGAGATGTTTTTTCTTTTGCCTTTCCTAGTGTTATAAGTACCTCAGTGCCTTAGGTTGAACAACAGACGTTGTATGACATTTTTTGATTGCGACACGGTTGTCAATACTCATATTTGGCGTTGACACACTCATCACTCAGAGGTTGTTTTGTTATTCTATCATTTGGTAGGGGCGGGTGGGAGGGGGAGGGAGGGGGGAGGCTTTTCTTACACAAAATTTGATTCTCTACAACATTGATTATGTGACATTTTTTGGTTGGATACGCCGTTTTTGATGTACAGGCCTTGAAACTTGAGCGCAACCCATTTTTCAACCAATTTGGGAAACATCGCCAAACTTCAACGATCGATTTCGGCCAAACGGCTGAACCGATCTAAAAAATGAAGGTGGTCAGTCGACGCAGAAATTCATCCTGTTTAATAAAGGATTGAGTAAAATTTTCCGTAGGATGCATCGTGTACGAGTTATAGGCGAAAAACTGGAACAAGTGCCGAAAAATCGTGGTTTTTCGGGCACCAAAAAGTGAGCAAAAGGAGAATCTAGGAGATGTTTTTTCTTTTGCCTTTTCTATTATTATAAGTACTTCAGTGCCTTAGGTCGAACAACAGACGTTTCACTTTGATTATATGACATTTTTTGATTGCAACACCGTTTTCAATACTCATAATTTCGTTTACTCAGAAGTTGTTTTGTTATTCTATCATTTGGTAGGGGCGGGTGGGAGGGGGGGAGGAAGAGGGGATGCTATTCTTACACAAAATTTGATTCTCTACAACTTTGATTATGTGACATTTTTTGGTTGGATACGCCGTTTTTGATGTACAGGCCTTGAAACTTGAGCGTAACCCATTTTTCAACCAATTTGGGAAAAAGCGGCAAAATTCAACGATCGATTTCGGCCAAACGGCTGAACCGATCTTAACGTTTCAGGTGGTCATTCGACGCAGAAATTCATCCTGTTTAATAAAGGATTGAGTAACATTTTCCGTAGGATGCATCGTGTACGAGTTATAGGCGAAAAACTGAATCAAGTGCCGAAAAATCGCTGTTTTTTGGGCACCAAAAAGTTAGGACCAGGAGAATGTTTTTTCTTTCGCCTTTTCTAGTATTACAAGTACCTCAGTGCCTTAGTAAGTTGAACAACAGACGTTTCACTTTGATTATATGACATTTTTTGATTGCAACACCGTTTTCAATACTCATAATTTCGTTTACTCAGAAGTTGTTTCGTTATTCTATCATTTGGTAGGGGCGGGTGGGAGGGGGGAGGAAGGGGGGATGCTTTTCTTACACAAAATTTGATTCTCTACAACTTTGATTATGTGACATTTTTTGGTTGGATACGCCGTTTTTGATGTACAGGCCTTGAAACTTGAGCGTAACCCATTTTTCAACCAATTTGGGAAAAATCGCCAAACTTCAACGATCGATTTCGGCCAAACGGCTGAACCGATCTTAACGTTTCAGGTGGTCATTCGACGCAGAAATTCATCCTGTTTAATAAAGGAAAGAGTAAAATTTTCCGTAGGATGCATCGTGTACGAGTTATAGGCAAAAAACTGAAACAAGTGCCGAAAAATCGCGGTTTTTCGGGCACCAAAAAGTTAGCACAAGGAGAATCTAGTAGAATATACTAAAAACATGTTCCATAGGCACCCACAAGTCACCCATAAAAGTTTCGCTTTGTCCGGAATTAATGCAAACCCTAACTGCTAATTTGACTGGACTACTACGAGAATTTAAGGGTTTCACGTACGATAAGTCAGAAACACGAGTGTGAATCGCAAAAGAGGCCCAATCTCCGTTCAAATTAATGCTGACCGAAATGCGATCGATATTTTTCTTCATGTTGGATGGTTGGTGGCTTTGCAGACGAGTGATCTATATAGAAAAATAAAAAATAATAAACCATTGTGTAAAAATTTGCAGCGTTTTATTTGGTGATATAAACCACAACCTCTCATATGTACTGCGCTATTTAATATAGATTACACTACTTTACAAAATTTGGGGATGGTCTTGCATCCGATCGGAGCTTGTCAGATTTTTTTGTTATTTGATGTGCTAAATCCGAATCCGAGGTCTTATTTTTTTGGTTTATTTTCAATAAAAACTACAAAAGAAAAAAAAATAACAAAACAAAAATCGACAACATAAATTTACCCCCCTCATAATTTGATGGTCTACATCAATACGTAAAATCAAAAAATAGAATAAAAATTAGGGTCCAATTTCGTTCATATACCTGAAAAACCATTTAAGTCGGTATATTTTATTAAATAAGGTTTTGAGCTCTCTAGGTAAATTAGGGTCGCTTGATCCATTTAGTGAAGCCGTTTTCCAATCTGATGAATAGTTTTTTATCCAGAAGGCACAGAAAAAACGTGTAAGTCGGTTACCTATTTTTTCGTCGGAAAACCATGTAAGTCCTGTGTATGCCTTCATAAGAGTGAGCAGTTCACGCTGGTGGCAAGTTTCCATCAAAAATAGTCAGTTTTTTTTATTTTTTTTTCATGTAAAAGTTTACAAAATCATAAATGGAGTTCGGAGAAAGTGATCATAAATAGAAACCTTTTTGTAAGTCTCAATTTCAGCAATAAATTCCACTCCTTGTGTTCTGCAGACACGAGATTTTCCATACTGTGGCCAACCTTAAGATCACGATCTATATACGTGTTATTCCGCTTTGTTTCTAAATTATTTTTACATTATTTAGGAGGATAATTTTAGGTGAATCGATTGATTTGTTGGCTGTTTGACGTAGCTGTAATGCTGATGTTAGAAAGAACAAAAAGAGATTAGTAGTGTGCTATTGGTCTGCTTATGTTTTACAGGAAACTCTGTAAAATTAATGATACAAGAGATAATAATTAAGGAAATCCAGCTCTGACCAATCCTTAACCCCTTATTCATCCCTAAAGGTGCGATTTCCCTGGCGCGTCTGCGGCCGGCGGCTCGTCTCGGTGAGCAGTCCAGCCGCGCTGCCTTCGCGACTAGGGTATGCAAACCCGCAATGTTTTACCACTTTACTGTGAGTTACAGAATTGAGCCTGGCGTGCATGACAAATTCAAACTCACAAGATTTTCTCTTCTCATAAATACAACCCTCTGAAAAGAGAGACATGTTTATACATTCAGAAATGTATATACCTACCTATTATTTCACACCTGAAAAGTCTACTAAGTGGATGTTGCACATAAGGAGTTTGATTCCAGAAGGTACTAACGACCATTTCTATCGATATTGAGTTAATATTTGCCCAGGGTTTTAGGGAGGTAGTTCTTCACAAAAATGCGATAGTTTTGAAGCAAAAGATGATCTATTCGCTCGAAAAACAAGGGTGAATGTTCCGTTTAATTTCAAAAGGTACTGTATCCAGCACAATGGCGGTCTCTTGTCTGTTTTGCTTGAAAAAGTGCTTCATTCACTTTGTTTGTTTTCAAAAAGTACTATATCCCCTTCGTTTGATTCCAAATAGATATATAGATAGATATATAGATATAGATTAGAAATAAATAAAGAATAACATCATTGGTCTACAGCACGTTTTTCATGTCGTCATGGTTTTTTTGCATTTTTCTCACGTTTAACCAAAATGGATATAGTGCCTACCTTTTGGAATCAAACTCCTCATATCTACTTCGCATCCATAACCCGATTGTAATAGATAATCCCATGCATAATATTTATTCTCAAAAATTCAATATTCAAATTTAAGGGGAACCAACCAGAGTTTCAACCCCACAATCCCTGAAAGTACCATCGAAATCGAACGGAAACTTTGAACCATATGATCGTTATTTTTCACCATCTAGTGTCCCGAACCCACAATTCCTGAAAATGTCATCGAATTCGGATGGATAATGTGAATTCGGACAGTAACTTCATGTAGTTTTGCTCGTTACAAGGATTTAGGTACCAACTTACAGAGAGACACGGAACCAAAGAAGAAGACAGAGACAGAAACCAAAATTATTCATCTCGCGCAACATTATCGAAACTGGGGGGAAAAAAGGGGCCGCGCCGCCGAGAAAACTTTGTTCTACAGCGCAGCGCGGCCGGCGGCTGAGTAGGTACATGACAAAATCGCCAGCCGCCGGCCGCAGACGCGCCAGGGAAATCGCACCTTAACCCATATCCAACCCATCCACTAACCCAGCTCATCCCTAACCCAGCCCTGTCCTACCCCTAACCCACACACAACCCATCCATAACCCATACCCAGTCCATCCCTAACCCACCCTCAGCTCGTACCCTACCCTGACCTAACTATAACCCCTAACCCAACCCGTCCCTAACTCATCCCTATCCCATCCACTACCCATCCCTGACCTATCCCAACCCCTAACCCGTCCCTAGCCCATCTCCAACCTACCCCAACCCCTATCCCATCCCTAACCTAACTCATACTCATTTCAAGATCTTTCATTAAAATCCACTTCCAGAATAAATGCCTTCCAAAGGTGCTTATGCAAAATGCACCGAATATCACCTCACTTTTTAGATTGCACCACTTCCAACCCCTCGATTTCTCTGAAAACTTGCAATAAGTGTGGGAAAATCCCAGTTTTTATACTTTTTTCTGCACCTTTCATGAACTAAAAATAGAAAATTAGGACTGTAAAAATTGTTTTGAATTTCCATCCCGTAAAGGACATTTCTCGCATCGAATGAGACCAACCGCGCAACTTTAGGTCTGAAAATAACGGAGGAGCGATTTAATTCGTCAAACATTCAGGGTATCCAGCGATTTCTCGAAAAAAAAATCTCTTGACTTTTTCATGTTTTCCAGGGTTATAAATGAACTGAAATATAAATAAATGTGATCATAATTTCTCAAAATTCAGTTTTTCAAGGACATTTTGGAATGAAAAAACACTAGAAACCGTCTGGCAAGTGGGTGTGGCACATAGCTTCTTCGTATCAATCAACCAATTGTATAGAAAGATAGATTGTATACGATGCATTAGCCAATCTCAAAACCACAATCTTCAAGTACGAAGGCGGATCAAATATAAATGGGACTTTTTGCCCATACCTCATTTTTCCAGTCTCCTGCTGCCTGAATTTTTCTCGGCGAATAGCGAGTTTCTTAATTCTAGCGTCGTAAAGGGAAGAAGGTTGCATCTGAAGCCAATAGCGCACGAACCCCTTCACCACTTCATCTTCAAATCTTTGGCCTCTTAGCGCCCCAAACGGCCCAAACCAGTGAAAATCGCAGGGCGATAGATCAGGGCTGTAGGGAGGATGTGGTTGTGGAGGAGGATGACGCCACGAATTGGTTGGTTCCGCCTTTTGTTGCGATATGCGGCCCCCTGAGTCAGCAGCTCACAATATTGGGCAGCATTGACTGTTTTTTTTTTGGTCAACCAAAAAATCAATGTGCAAAACACCTCGAGAGTCGAAAAAACAGTGGAAAAGACTTTGCCAGCTAACAGTCGAGTTTTGCTCTCACTGGGGCTGCCTCCCCCTTCCTCCGCCACTCCATTCTGGTTAGCTTAGATTCGGGTGTGTAATGATGGATCCATGTTTCGTCGCAGGTGACGATTCGAGCCAAAAATGCTTCTCCTTCTTCCTCAAACCTTTCAGAAAGCCTCTGGCAGATGGCCTCTGACCAAACGCCTCAACTTCTGATCTGCAGTCAAAAGACGAGGGACCCATCTGGCGCGCACTTTACGGATTCCTAGGTCCTTTGTGGAGGTCGTTTGACAGCTCCAAAATCTAATCCCTACCTGCGCTGGCATTTCCGGGACAGTCACCCGACGACCATCTTCGATAACGTCACAAACAAATGTACTCTACTTTAATGCTGCTCCAGGGATGACGATCATGTTCTTCATTCTCTTCCCTCCTGAAATTCTATGTGCCAGCCAAACACTCGGGTCCTTGAGAGGGTTTCGTCTCCGAAATGGGCAGTCAACCTTTGCTGTCAAATTTTCGAAGGTTGGACTCCTTCACAGGCAAGAAATTTGATGATAAAACCTTTGCGTGATAGGAGTAGGCACCTGTTTCTCAGACATCGTGGAAGCTACTAGTGAATGGTCTTAAACCATGAGACGAACCTCTCTTGGTCTTTGTCATGACCCCACAAACAGCCTAGAAGTGACAGCCCGCTCCCATCAACCGTTGGCGCACAGAGTACCGTCTATATTTGTTCCACCCTCATACCTTGCACTAACCTCTACAGGGACCATTACTAACCTCTACAGGGACCATTACATTTCTCCCTCAGACTGTCGAAACTTCCCACAAAAATGTTAACTGCTCAGGTTTTTTCGGGAGAAAAATGAAATCCTCTGGGTTTTCTAGTAGAGAAAAATTCCCTGAGTATTCCAGGTTTTCCTGGACACCCTGGACAATACAAAACTCGGCCCTTAGGGCCTCGCCAGGGGACAAGCCCCCTGGACCCCCGGAATAGTTACTGCTTAGAGCCTTCGGTTAAAATTCAAGAAACATGGAACATGATTTAGCCGTGTTTTGTTTGTTTGTCGTTTCCTTTCACTAGGAATTTGTTGTCTGCTGTTTTAATTTAGCTCTTTATGGACCTGCTTTTCAAATTGCTCGTCGTTTCATTCTCCTATTGATGTCCCAAAGGTATTATTATTAAGAAATTGAAAACATCTAAAGCGTCGAAGAACACATCACAACTAAAAGCCCGCGTTCATAACAAAATCTCGCCTAGGTTTCAAGATCCCTATTTGATTACATTCGTGAAAACCAAGCCAACTAACAACATCAATATAATCCACAACTCGATGTTGGTTTTTACCGCGAATGTTGTTTTTCTTTTAAAGCAGAGGTATATCTATATAAAGACGAGCTAGAAAAAGGAACTCTGATTCGGATTCAGCACATCAAATAACGTGAGAAACCCAAGTCGGATGCAAGACCCTAAATTTTGTAAAGAAGAGTTATCGTATTATTAAGAGGATTCTTAGGGATCAGATCTGAAAAACTTAATAGTTAAGCATGTAACACACAACTTACGCTCACCATTCACGAGGTTAGTAGTAATAGACGGATTCAACACTAACTCAGGCCACAGTAACTAATTTGTCAACATGCAGGATAAGAATACGATACTTATAATTATAAAATTGTCATTCAAAAAGCACTCTCCTCAAAATAACACAATGATGTTCATGTTTCTTCAAAGGTGATGGAACAAACAAGTACTCCTAGGGTGGCAACCAGTTGAAGGATGGACTTACGAAAGGTATAGTTATTATATTTGCGACTCCAGCACAGCACTAGCATATCGTGGAGGCACCTGACATGGCGTTCGTAAATAAAATCACCTCACAACTAAATGAAAGTGGTCTTCGTGATATATTCAGTATGTACCTCACAACAAAAAGATACCCCTCAGCGTTGAATTATGCTATAACAAGGTTAATACGATAGTGGCTGATCAAACTAATACGCGTTGATCTGAGTGAACTGATTGATGGACGAGGTCATATATAAAACTCGCTCGATCAGCCGACTATTAGTAGAAAACAATTAGGTGTACTAAAATGGGGAGAAACACGTTATTGAACATTTTAGAAGAAAAAGAGCACATACCAGTGAATGTGGGATTTTGGTATTATATTCACCTTCGATTGTTCAAAAAAGTAAAGAATGAACGTTAAAATCATCAGAATTCGATGGTTTGCTCGAGAGAAGCGTCCACTTCAAAGACTCGTTTTCACCTTCGATTGTTTGAAAATGTTGGGAATGAACGTTAAAATCATCAGAATTCGTTGTTTTGCTCGAGAGAAACAACCAAAACAACAACAAAGACAACTCAACTTCAAAGACTTGTTGTCACCTTCGATTGTTTGAAAATGGTTGGAATGAACGTTAAAATCATCGGGATTCGTTGATTTGCTCGAGAGAAACGTCCACTCTAAAGGCTTGTTTCCACCTTCGATTGTTCGAAAAAGTCGAGAATGAATGTAAAAATCATCAGAATTCGTTGATTTGCTCGAGAGAAACGTCCACTCTAAAGGCTTGTTTCCACCTTCGATTGTTCGAAAAAGTCGAGAATGAATGTAAAAATCATCAGAATTCGTTGGTTTTCTCGAGAGAAACGACCACTTGAAAGGTACCTTGGTAGATTCGGAAGCATCATACTAAAGAAATCAAGAATGGGAAAAGCGGTAACTATGTGTTCAATTATTCCTATTACTTATTCTGAATGTACTCATTCAGTAGAACTAGGAATCACTGAAAATGAAAGGAAACAATTAATAATAGATATCCCATAGGAAATTAAAATCTAAGTGAGATCTCTGTAGCTACCACTTATTAAACACAATGTAAATATCTCATTATGAAAAAAGTTAGGTAGTTAACCAGAATCAGACTAGTTGAGAAACTTAAGCGGGCGGGTTAACATTAATTTATTAGCTGCAGGTGTGCCCTTATGAATACTTCCAGCAAATTTTTGAAGAAAATTAAGCAATTTTAGTGTCATTATAAATTTTAATAAGAAAAGTACAATGAAAATCCAGTTTTTGAAGAAATCCATGTTTTATGTAGTATAGTTGACCAATTTTTCTACATCTGGGACATCTAGGTATATTTGAAAAAAAAGCTCAAGTTATAGGAACCTTTTTTTTGTGATTGGCCATCCTGTATGATACCTGAACCGTGAAACATCAAGATAGGATAGGAAACAAAGAAATTAAGTTCGTAGGTATGTTTTCAAAAGTTCACCAAAAACAGCCATTTGGGTGTGTTTCGAAAGCGATAATTACAATATTCAAATAATGTTTGGTATCAAAATTTAATATTCAAATGGGGAATTTGCCTCACATTTTTTTTTCGAATGAGGGTTTATTTTTATGGAATAAAACCATAGTGAGCTGCTCGAAAACGCATCCAAAACATTTAGAGAATTTAAGGAACATGGAAATTTTAAATGTGGTGGCAATGTGTAAGAGGCAGCCATGTTTGAAACGTAACGGATATTCTACCAATCTGACTTCAAAGGAGGTTCGGTGGCGCTTACCACAGAAGCGGAACATACACGAACTTTTAGCTTACAAGTAGCGCGCACAAGAGTGCGCCGCGAACTGGCAGGAAGAACCCAGACACAAAAGTGACCAAAAGAAACAATATTACTAACTTTTTTAAAATACGATTCTACCTACTAGTTTATCAAGCATTACTAGTCTTCATCTTCTCTTATTTAGTTTCAAGATTTGAATCACATTATTCGAGTAGCCATTTCACTGGATCGTTTTGTGTGGCGGTGCTAGAACTCTGTCTGTTGTCGGAGTTGTTTTCGCGTCTTTTTTTTTCGTATGACATCAACAATATTCCTCGATATTCGCGTTGTTTTGTAACAGAGGCTTCACTAGTTTAGGCATTTTCTCCTACGGTAATTTTCCCCCCTTGGTTATTCCTAGTGTTAAACGTTATTCTAGGGCCCTATTATAGGATTTGACTTGAAATTCCAGAATATAAAATTGAGGCAAATTCCCCATTGTAAAGTTTGATTTCTTCATGCGATAATTTTGGCCCTAAATTGGTTTCCATGTGATGACATAGATTTGTTGTGACTGTGTTTTCATGAGAAAGATTAATAAGTTCAGAGTTTGAGGACGAATAAATGTTCAACCAAGTAACGAAGTTTTATAAGTATTTAAATAGCAGATGACAAAGAAAGTAGGAACAAAGCTTTACTACAGGGTGGATTTGCATAAAACCCTCATATTGGGCGCTTCCCCGCGTTTTAGAAACAGCCTACATTTAACGTAGAAGGACACATCCAATATATTATGGCTAGTTCCACGGAATATGACTACCTACAAAGTCAAACTTTCAAGTGTAAGTTTTTTTCTGTACGAAAACTTTTTCCCCTCAGACTGCCGGAACTTCCCACTAAAAGATCTGGCGCCACTGCTTTTTCCAGGGTTTTTCGGGAAAAAAATTAAGTTCCCTGAGTTTTCCAGTAGAGTAAAATTCCCTGAGTATTCCCGGTTTTCCGGGTCGCTGGACTCCCTGTACTACATTCTGGAATGAAACATTTCTTTCCTTTCGTACTTCAGTTACTTTTCTTTCCACAACTCATTGTAAATGTAAACCTGACTCCAGACAGCAAATACGAAGTGAGAATGTGAGGCGAAGTAGAGAGATGAAGTATTCAAGGGAATTCTGTGAAGAAACGAGTAAGTACGCAGTGAATTTAGGAGAGAAAGAGTGGAGGGCGTTGGGGGTTGCGACGAAGCCTTCCTCGCAGCAATAATGGGCAGGAAATTCCTAAGTTGGTGTACGGTAATTATGGGAGTTTTAGTTGAGTAGTTTCACGATGTTGGCAACTGCGCGACAGCCAGCCAACCACATTCTCCAGTTATTTTAACGTAGCATTTGATGGGATTGCTAAACTGATAATTTTCTTATCATCTGTAATTTTTGGGGGGCTCTATTTTTGCGAGGGAGCTGAATTTGGTTTCTCTTCGAGGCATCTTCTTTAATAACTTGTAAATGTGCGTAAATCAAAAATAATCACAAACCCGACTTTCCGTACCGTGATGGAGATGTTGGAAGACAGTCCATTATGTGCACCGACTGCTTTAATGGGAAGATAAAATCTATATTCAATCTAACCTTTAAAAAACGTCGTCTGTATGTAAACCAAACTGAGACCTCCTTGTGTGAAGTCGGTCATCCAGCAGTTCAATTACATTCAACATCGACGTTCCATCCCTACATTGAAAAATGCAATCATTCTCACCTTCTCTCCCAATCTAGGGTTAGATTTATCGAACACCATATTTTAGTGACACGTCAGTAATCAAGCAAGGCTCTCCCACCTATCTTACCTAATTTGAGCCAATCTCGATAGGGACGATCTCAGGATCATTACCCCCTTGTGGTGGCATGGATGAGAGTATAGCCTGGAATTTTTATGGATAATAAAAGGTAACAAATCATTGAAAACAAAAAGTGGTTTCACAATTTCCCACATAGAATTCAATATTTATTAACAGGTTGTCTCCAAAATTGTTCACCCCCCTGCTAAAATCGTCCAGATAGTGGTAAAAAAAAATTCTTTTGAATCTTCATGATTTTTCCCAAGGATCTCAAATATGACCATATTTGACCAATAACAATACCCCAATTCAGACCGTCGAGGAACTGAAGGGACGGATAACGGATTCTGCGTGAGCCCTTCGAACCGAATCTATTCAGCGTGCTCTTCACGATCATTGGCTGAATCGGGCAGAACTTTGCTTGCAGCAAGGAGGCCTGCATTTCGAGCAGCTGCTTTGAAGTTTTTTTGCTCGTTTTTTTTAAAGAAGGAAATTTGATTAATTATTTTCTTTTAACTTTGCTTGCAGCAAGGATGCCTGCATTTCGAGCAGGTCCCTCGAGCAGTCGCGTGTTTTAAAAACACATAACTGAGCGCGTGGCGGCAAACTGGCCGCACTTCGTAACTTAGTCGAATTTCAGTTGTGTAACGCGTATACGCATATATTCTTTATTTAAATGATACGCAGGGAGCACATAAGAAACCAATTTTCAATTGAACGATAAATTTATTACTCAACAAATTCCACAAAGTCAACTAGAATAACATCAAAATTTAGAAAGTTCTTCTTTCATACCTATGGTACATAATATGTAACATAATAGGAAACAGCCAATGTTTCCTGCCAATGTTTGTCTCTTGATTTTCTCTCGTATTTCAGATGCATTATAAACAAAAATGACTTGTTCTTTACTAGAAAATGGTGCACATACCACAACACTTTTCACAAAAGAAAATATCAGGAACGTGGCCGGTTGGTGGACGACTTCAACTTAGGTACTGAACTGAGGTACCCTACGCGCTTCTTGAAGTCCGAGCCTAGTGCAGTCTAGCTTCTTGAACAGCAACTTGAAGGTACACATCGGCTATTGCGCGGTATAGTATGAATATAAAAAAACCAGCCTATTTTTTTCAAAAATGCGGCCAAATAGCCGCACACGCGACTGCTCGAGGGTTAACGTTGTTTTTTTTTTCGTTTTTTAAAGAAGGAAATTTCATTAATTTTGGTTTATTATTTCTAATAATAAGCCTATGTGATCGTATTGCAAAAAATTTTTATAACCCCCCCTCAAACTTTGTCACTTTACGTTTCAAGGTGCGTAGAATCCAAATTTGCAATGTCCGTCCGCCGTACGCGGCACTTTTCTTAGCAACACTGGACCGATTTGGTTAAAATTTGGTATATGGGCTCCATTTGGGGTCTAGTTGTGCTGCGAAGCTTTTGGTTGATGTAGGTCACTTCTAAGGGGTGAAAATTAAGGGTTGAAATTTTCAAGAGTGCCCTAGCTCGAAAACTCTCGAAATAAAGGTATCGTTTTTTCACCAATTTTAAATAGTATTGAATTTTTAAAAATTTTTGAGACCACCCGGAGCTCTGTAGGACAAACCGTTCGGTCCCTACGAGTACTTGAAGGTTTTCCTTCGCTAAAACAGAATCATGAGTGTGAATCGCAAAAGAGGACTAATCTCCATTCAAATTTTATCGGACTAAAATGCGATCGCTGTTCATTTCTTCGATTTGTATACAGTTTTGCCTTCTGCGTAACCAGTAATCAAATTTCCATATGAAGCTTTCTATTTTTCCAATCGAGTGTGAAGCGTTTAGTTCTTTCAAATAAACTTGATTGTGAAGGTGTGAAGCCAGTATGGTGTGGTAGGTAGTACCTAGCTGGTAGGTAAAAAAAATGTTGGTGGGTAAAAAACGCTGCAAATCATTGCTCAAAGGCTTCTTCACTCTTCAGATCACTGATCAGCTGAGTGAGCTCCGAAGCCATTTTCAATCCTATTTAATGAAAGTGCTCTTCCAGGCGTCTCCAGCATTCGAGAAGATCTTCTTCACTCCTCAGATCACTGATCAGCTGAGTGAGCTCCAAGGCCATTTTCAATCCTATTCAAATCAGAAGGGTGATCTATACAGAAAATAATAAACCTTTGAGCAATGATTTGCAGCGTTTTTTCTTTTAACTTCGCCGTAGCCGGTCCCCAGCCCGGTTGAGAAAGAAGGAGGGAAAGAAAATAACATTATTTAGCTCGACAGAATCGTCTGTCTGTTGGGGTGGCGCCTATCCGGGAACCGATCGGCGTAAACTCGAACAGCTCTTCTCAAAAAGGAGCGATTTATCGCTAAAAACAACCGAATTTTCGACCGCCATTTCGAAAATTCCGATCAAATTCAAAAATGGATACCACCACGTGATTCAGCGTCGAAAAATAATGAAAAAACATGTGCCACACGTGGGGTTTACGTGAATCCATATTTTGCAGAATTTGGTAGTTGGGCGACTTTGCGCGCAACCAAAAAAATCAAGTGAAGGGTCTAAAATTCATGAAATTTTGCGTAGAATCCAAATCTGCAATAAAAAATGGGGGGGGGGGTCTCATTTGAAATAACGAAGTTGGTGTGCGTTGCGCACGATTTGCGCAATATGATCATATTTGAGATCCTTGGGAAAAATCATGAAGACTAAAAAAAAAAAAAAAAAAATTACCACTATCTGGACGATTTTAGCAGGGGGGTGAACAACTTTTGAGACACGCTGTATAATTATTTGAAGTTGCTCATTTTCTAGAAGATAATTAGATATCTTATGAATAGGATTTTCATAGTGATCATTGACTATTTTATTTCTGAATGCCGTCTCCAACGCGTATATTTCCGGATTCGTTAGGTACTACGCCATTAATTCAAAATAGAGGGGAGATAGGAATATGAGAAGGTACCACCAATGAATTTTGGGTGGGTTGATTTTTCAATGAACACATAATATTCATTGAATTGGCAATGAATGATGGGTTGAATTTTAAACCTGTGAGAATTCCTTATTCTAATTATTGTTAATTATTGCAAAGCGAGAAATGAGTGGAAAGATTAAAGAGGTACGTACCTGAGTGACAGCAGGCAGCCGCTGTACGAGAAGGTGGAACGCATTTGTGGGCAAAGTTTGCTGGAGGACTTGAAGGAGCTGAGTGGGTTGACCGCAAACAGCCACTGCGTTGCTCAGGTGCTCCACACCTCCCTCGATGTCTCCCTGGCTCAACAGTTCTTCACCCAATTGGACCTACACATATAAAATCGATATGAGTATTAAAAACCAGAAATACGAATGAGAAGAGAATTAACCCTACAAAGTTCCAAACTCTTCGACTTTTATGTTGTTAACGCAAGGTGTCCTACCCGACACACAAATGCAAAAACAAAAGTGCCAATTGGGTGAGGCATATATAGCTTCCTCGTATCCATAACGCCGTAGTGTGGATGATCCGATGTATTGTAGGTAATAGAGAGTTCCTAGTGGGTTTGGTTCGGCTTAGATCCGGCGCGCCGGAACCGGATCGTCCGCCATGTTTGTAATACGGCGCGCCGGATTGCCTCCTTGTGACGTATTCGACCGTAACAATACGGCGCCGTATTGGATACGGCGTGTTCTTATCACAATCCGGCGCTGGATTGAGAGCATGGAAGAAGTAAATCTTCCATGTTGAGAGTGTGTGTGTAATACGTCACGCCGTATCAAAAACCACTAGGAACTCTCTAATGTTGTATTCGATGAAATGACTTTCAAACAAGTATTATTATTTTCTTCTATCAAGTTGGCAAGATTGTGTCCAATAAAAGTATCTTGAAGCCCGCAGTTAAAACATTTTTTTCAACCCGTTTTCCTCTAAAATAATATTGTTTCGTAACTATAATAAGTAATAAAACATGGTGTCAGGTGTTTTGTGAACATTTTTGAAGGAAGTAAAAAGAGACACGCGAGTCGCGATTTGTTCGTCTGTTGATAACAGCAGCTTTTGTCCGGGATGTCGACAACCGATCCCGTTGGGTCAGTTTTCAAACTTGCGCCGCTTATTTTTGATAAAACCCTTGCTCATCGATGGCCAAAGCGGAAGACTTTATTCGATCTTCACATGAAAGCATCAGGGAAAATCAATATTAAGGGGGCGCGGGACTCAGTGGTTTCCCTTATCTTCACGTTTTCTCTGTGAGTGTTCAGTTTTTCCTCTCAAAAAAAATTTCTAAATTCATTAAATAATTAATACTTCATACATACGGGCCAAAATGTCAAAAAAATTTAAAATTGAAAAAAATAGAAAATTTATTTTTTAAATAAAATTTGTTTTTGATAAAAACTCTTCGTAGGGAACTTTTTGGGAGACTAAAACCTCTGAAAATTCAAAGAGGACAATTCTAACTTGTAAAATCACGGAGATTACGTGAAGACAAAGTTCCGTGATTTTGAAAGAAGTGCGTTAAAAGAGGCCCTGGTTTCATGCGCTACCTGCAGGCGAGAGGAGAAACTACAGTGCACCTCCGACCCTCCGAGAAACGGGTGACCAAGGAGGTGATTGTTTTTCTACCCCTTCAATCTCAATATCGTAGCAAACATTCATGGACTTGGCCCTGTATCCCTGGACCGGGCCTCCACCCCTTTCACCACCCATCGCCATGCAAACATTAGCGTGGATCTGGCAACGTCGTACCGTACGAACGACCTCACTGAGTCTTGTGCTTGTCCTCTGAGTCGCGTCTCCCATGAGGGTGCGGCACATAGCTTTCTCGAATTCATAAAAACATTGTAAGGATGATACTGTGCGTAGTACTTGATTAAAGTTTCAACCTTCAAATATCTATCTCAACAATTCGACCATAACCATCAAAAAGACTGATTTTTTTCATTAATTTTTTTACTTTTATGTAAAATTTATGGTTTATGTAGGTACTTTTCTATTATTTTGATATTATTAAATTAAAAGGTAAGTATGTGTACAAAAAAATTAAATTAAAAATGTACCTATACAATGTCAAATAATTAGTAATTTTCGGGATCAGGGCGAAGTAGAAATTCATAAACTGGTACTATTATTTATTTAACCCCCCACAATGACCATACCTTCAGTTGGTATGCCTAAAATTTAACCTCGACCTACATCTAGGTGTGTACTTTTCGGAATCAGGGCGATGGGGAAATTCATATTCTGGTACTATTGCATAATTTACCTTACAGTACGTCAGTAGGTATGCTGAAAACCATATAATTTCAACAGACCTAGTGAGGGCGAAGTAGTGATTCAAAATATGTAGTTTAATTTTGTTTACCTTCACTCTGTTATGTAGGCTGAAAATAAGACTTCAACCTAAATAGTTGGTAAATCCTTTCTAGGACGCCCCACAGTAAGACTTGGGCGTCCTTATGCGATTGATCTGGGGTAAAGTTGGACAACACTCAACAGAATTGAAAAATAACCACACACTAATCCGTTTTAGAACATTCTGAATCCAAATCCGCGAGAAAAAAACCATAAGTGTATGTGACAAAATCGTGTGTACTCTGCCCTGCCCATAGTTCTCAACTGATTTTCGTGGTTCTTTTTTTGTTCGACGCGGAAAAATGTCTAGTAGAAAGAAGAATCTAGAGTAGGTGTCAAATTTAGCACCGGGGATAATATTGACAAAATATCCGATTTTTCAAAATTTCGGTTCCTTTAGAGCTTACTAATTGTACCCAAGCTTTGAAATTGAGGAAAAACTCTCATTATACTTCCGGATTTTCATGAATTATTCTCTGTATCACCATGGAACTAATAGTGGTGCCATTATGGAGCCAGGACACCATATACAGCTTATTTCGTGTTTTTCACCTTGAATAGGTATGTGAACTTCGACGGACTGCCCAGCAGAACTAATGCATGAAACTTTAATTTTTTACTCAATCAATTTTTTACTCTCCCATACCATACAAAGTGTTAGGTGAACTTGAAATGAGTAATTTTGGGAATTTTGAAAATTAAATAGTACGCCATTATTTATTGCTACAGTAAACCACTAATTATTGGACTATTAAATCCACGGTAACTACCTACCATAGTAAAGTGCATAGGAAGTATTATAGAAACATTATCGATTTGTAGTATAAATGATTTATTGACCATTAGGTAACCTCAAACTGCAGAAACAATAAATCTTGTTTATTACCAACCATTTGAATTTTTAAAAAATTAATTTAATTTTACATCTGAAGGTAAGGATGCTTGCTAGACAGAGCAGCTTTTCATTGTCTTATCAATATGATGGACAAGTTGCTTTCAAACGGTTCTAGTGCTGGTTCAATGACTTGACTTGCTCCAGAAAAGTCTCCAGTCAAATACAATTCTGAGTAAAATCACTCCTGAAAAAAAACAAAAACAAAACAAATTTAGGTTTCTATTGATAATTTCACTATAAACATGTAGGAAAAGATACAAACAACAAACAAACAAAATTATGAATAATCAGGATTTTTATTAGCGAGTTCGAAATACTAAGAATAAAACGATGTTCCTATATTATTAGCCAAGTAGGCAGCTGCAGGATTCAATCCAACACTAACGTCAAAGAAGAATACTCATGTCCCTGATAATTAAAATTTAAAGAAATTCAACTCCATCAGTCATGACTTTTGGAGGGAGTGTGATAGTTTCGAGAATATTTAGTACCTACAGACATTGTTTGCTACACAAATCTGTTTCACCCTACGTACAATTTCATCTGGTATGGTATGTTTAGCCAGTAGGTAATAATCTTTTTTAATAGGTTGAACATCATACTTCTTTAAAATGATTTTCTCTCGAACTCTGGACGTATTTATGGTCTAACATTGTCAAAATAGGCAATCAATCAAAATTCGAAACGCTGACATATTCTTATAGGATTTTTCACGAAGAATCGAATGAGACCCCTCCCAAGTCCCTACAACCATTCATATAGAAATTTCGACGAAATTTTTGATGAAAATCGTACGTTTTTTTGCACAAAATATCCCCAGAGTTCGGGAGAAAATCATTTTAAAAATTATGATCTTCAGGGAAAATCGTTTAAAACAATCGATTTTTAGGGAAATCATAAAATCGTATTCAAAATACTAATACGAGGGAAATCCTATTCAAAATGTGAATACGATTATACCTATTCGTATTCATGAATAAGAATTCGCCCATCTCTGCCCAGGGCCACCAAATTAATCCTAGCATTATGAAAGGTCCTAATTTGAAGAGGATTCAAAAATCCATAATCTAAGTTACCCGTTAAATGACTACCTAATTTAGAGCCATTTATACAATTTATAGTAATTTCGGTAAGGTTTTCTAGAAGAAATGGTTTGATTCTCAACTCTATGTACCTATTCTTTCCGCTATCCTCACTACCTAATTGATATGTTAATTTCCACAAAAAACTACCTATGCGTAATGTTTGTTGGGGGAGCATGACAATTTTGTGGGACTATCCCGCGAAATGGTCATGCCCCTTCAAAAAAAATTATCTTGCAAAAAGCAGGACGAATTAGGTAATTCTTTCTACTTACTAACCTACCTACCATTGTTTTATGCAATCTTATAATTACGTATTTCATAAGTACGGTAATGTGAAGCTGTACGAAAATAAAGTTTCAGTTCCAAGTTCAACAACTAGAAGTTTTCGATGGAATATTATTGATGACTACTCAAATAATAGGTACCTAGCTGCGAAAAGACACCTAAGTACTAGGAAGAAGTAGATAACATAATTATACTTACTTGCAAACGTTTTACTTTCCAAGGGCGTTTTGTTCTCCTGTAACTACTTCCGTCCATGTGTATTCATTCGAACTCCTGTCCTTCCTTGGTGGATCATTGCTCAACAAATCAACTATTCAAACTCGGAACAACACGGAGAGAGATCATAAACGGGATGGTAGTCCAGGTAGGTAGGCACTTCACAAAAACGCCCTCGCGAAATCAAAACCTGGATTTGATAACACCTTCCATTATCCAACACGGGAGGGGGAGGTTACAGACACAACAAAATTCTGGACGAGAAAAACGTCCAGAGGACCGAGCGATGCTAGCGCTTTTGCGGATAACAAGAGCGGAAAATTAACTCGCCTCAGCAATCACGAAAGTCAGCGACATCTCTCGGTTGGCGCTGATCTGAGCTTCGAGTCCCGCGCCCCCTTAAAGACGAAGGCCAGAAAATCGCGTTGTTGTTGACTCACATGGGGGATGCTGCTGTTGACGTTTCCAGTACGTTCGACGTCGACGAGAAGGATACTTTGGATAAGGTAATACAACTTTTCGATACGTACTGTACTCCGCACATCAATTTGCCCATGGAAACCCACAAATTTCATACGATCACACACGCGAAAGATCAATCGTTTGATAGTTACCTAACTGAACTAAAAACCCAAGCTCAAAATTGTAGTTTTGTGTGTACGAATGAAGCATGTAAGACTTCGTACGTCGATCGGATGGTCCTGGACCACATTGTTACTCACGTAAACGACCCCGAAATTTAACAAAGGTTACTTTGTCGGACTGAAAGAACTACTCTTTCGGACGTACAATCGGTCTGTAGAGCTTTCGAAGATCTACAAGGAAGAAATCTGGCACGTCTCCAGACTTCTTAGGATTTGAAACACCACTACAGCGAAGCAACACTGGTGATTGCAGCTCAGAGGTCTATAAGAACCCATTGCCAGGGCCTGCGTCTATCACCACCACTCGAACTCGCTATGGACGTGAAGTGAAACCTCCAAAAAGACTTGAATTCAAGTAGCAGCATGTTTGCTTCAGAAGAAAGATTTATTTTTGTTATAATTGCATTTAATCATTTCATTTATTTTCATTTCAATTCATAAGTATCATTTTAGGGCAGAGGTGTTGTATTCGATGAAATGACTTTCAAACAAGTATTATTATTTTCTTCTATCAAGTTGGCAAGATTGTGTCTAATAAAAGTATCTTGAAGCCCGCAGTTAATTAACATTTTTTTCAACCCGGTTTCCTCTAAAATAATATTGTTTCGTAACTATAATAAGTAATAAAACAGGTAATCTCGAAACATTGATCTTTAAGGACCTCGCAATAACCTATACGGTAACCTCCACGGGAACCCATACAATCCCAGAAAATTTTATCAAAATCGGGTGGAAAATGTATAAGTTATGGCAATTATAAGGTTTTACGTTTAAGCAAGCGCAGCGGCTACTATCGATCCGAGAGCGAAGATTTTCATAGGGGACCGTTTAAACGCAAATCCACACAATCCGAGAGAATTTCAAAGAATTCGGATGGAAAATGTAAAATTTAAGGCTGTCATAAGGTTTTTACGGTCCCGCATGCGCAATGCATAGTAACAAACCAGGAGCGATGATTTCCATAGAGGATCATTTACACGACAATCTGCACCATCCCTGAGAATTTCATCAAAATCAGGTAACAGTGTCTGCCAAGTGGGTGTGGCACATAGGTTCCTCGAATCCATAACCCGATTGTTTCGATGATTCGATGCACTGTAGCTAATCGCAATGCGTCAATACCTTGCTCAACCCTGAATATTTCTTCGAATTCGGATGAAAAATCTGGAAGTTATGGCTGAGACAAGAATTTCACATTTGCAAACGTCCACGGACTACAATCAGTTCCGGACGATGATACTCATAGTAAACCATCTACACTCCAATCCGCATAATCCCTGAGATTTCATCGAAATTGGATGGAAAATATTAGTTATGGTTGTTACAAGGAATTCACGATTGCGCATGTGCAGGAGCTACTATCATTCCGGTGGTGATGATTTTCATAGGAGACCATCTATACGTCAACTCGCACAATCCCTGAAAATTTCATCGAAATCGGACAATAACTTCTTATAGTTTTGCCCGTTACACGGATTTCATGATAGACAGGCACAGAATCAAAATTGTTCAAGAAGTTCAAAAACGCGAGTAAAAATTTTTTCTTAGAACTTTCTTTTTCAACCTTGTAGAGTGAAAACAATGTTTCTGCTACTGTGGTAGACTCGGAAGCATGTAAACCCTCACGAAAAATATTCTTTTTTACCCGTCTCTTATTGTAATTTTTAGGTTCCAGGGTCTCAGTGCATAAGTCATCTAATAGAAATTGGAATTACAAAACATCCCACTTGTAGAAATCTGGGTTTTACGGGGAAGCCTAGAAAGCGCCTAGAAAGACGAATGGGGGATTTTGGTGGGTCGGAAATTCAGGGTTTTGACCTCAAATTTGGATTCGGCACCATTTAAAATCTCTATACTCCAAATTTTTGCCCATTGATACTATAACATGTGGTAGAAAAATTAAATAAAGAGATCACACGTTCGAAAGAAAGGCGGGCCTCCATGATCGCACACACACTACACCACAGGCGTGTGTGCTTGTATTTTGTAGTATCCAAGGCCACGAGGCGTTCGAGACCACACGGGTTTAGTGGAACGTCTCAATCCAAGGTCAGCAAGTTAACCCTAAACTCGGCATTGAGCCTATATAGGCTCATCAATTTTCCCTGCACTGTTGAAAAATCCCAGAGAATAATGGGGAATTTTCTTTTCTTTCCTGGCATGTGGTAACACTGCACCTGCCGAAAACCTTCGTTGTGGTTACTCAAAATCAGGTTATATTATTGTTACGAGCGTTTTTGTGAAGCAAAGTCTCATGCTTGGTGGTCTCTCAAATTCGGCGTGTTACACGTAAGTTTTCAAGTACTCTTGTTGTTACTTTCGGCTCAAATATTTTTTTCTGTGTGAAGTAAAGCGTAGCAGGTGTTGTAGAAGCACTTCGTTTCTGTGAATTGTGTCCAGGAAGCCTAGCAAATAAAAAAAAGTGGTTGGTCACTGTCGAGCTCTAACATGTTTCAACGTATGCAATTTGGATGTTGATCATCAATGATCGTTGTGTAATAACATTATTAGTTTATCCATTTTTTCCAGGAAATATAGAAATTTCAAATTGCGAGCAGATTTTCATGAATTTTTAGTTCTCTTGTTTATCAACATTTTGTTATGGGTAGTTAGGTACCTACCTAATTTTTCTAAATCATGATAATGAAAGAATCTTGTTTCTTATTATTGACATAAATATGTCTTTTGGCTGGGGGTCAAGGAATTTTTCGCGACACATTTTTTCGCCACACAAAATGCAACGCGGATACCAGTAAACAAAATCATAGCTACATATCGGTAGCTATGGTACATTGGTTCTCTGCAATGTTATCATGTAGGATCGGAGTTTTTTTTTTTAGAAAAAATTTAATATTCAAATTACACCCACAATAGGTCATATCCATGATCTATTGTTTTTCCACAAGAATTTAGCGGTAGAATGTGAAGAATTTAAGATTCTTCTGTCCAATATTTTAGGAGGCTCCCGAAGATGAGGCTGATTAGTATTTTTTCTAGTGTTTGAGGTCTTTCAGGACAGTCGTACCTACATATTTCTTGTCCTTACGAGTTTGTGATTTAGATTTTATCGCCGGTGATTTGTATAATGTACCTTTGTTATGGCTATGGAATGTATTCGTATTTGAGACCAAGAGCAAGGGGTATATTGAAAAATGCAATTCAGTTACACAATGTTTTTGGATTACTTTCCTAGTTTTGCTTCCGAATCTACCAAGGTAGCGGAAGCATTGTTTTCACTTTTCAAGGTTGAAGAAAGAAATTTCTCCATAATCAAAATTTTCACTCGCGTTTTACGTTTCAGACTTTTCTGAAAATTTAGGTTCCGAATTTAGGTCATCGAATCCTTGCCACCTTAACTTCTACATTTCTCATCCGATTTAGATAACATTTTCAGGGATTATATTATTTGGGTTGTAGATGGTCCCCTATGAAAGTCATAACCCCCGCGACTGATAGTAGACGCTGTGCAGGCCCAATTTTTTTTTTACAAAATAATTCTATTGATTTTTGAGATCAGATGTCACGTACAAGTAACTCGGCATTGAGCCTTTAGAGGCTCACATAGAATTGACGGGTAACTCGGTAATGAGCCTTTTAAGGCTCGTCCATAGAAATGACCATAGATAATGACCAGGGCCTTAGTGATTTTTTTAGTTATTTTTCCCATCATTCTGAGTACATTTAGCACTAGAAAAAAAATATTTGGATTAACTCAATGACATTTCATTTTCCTTGCCGAGTTTAGGCCACGAGGCGTTCGAGACCACACGGGTTTAGTGGAACGTTTCAACCCAAGGTCAGCAAGTTAATTAAAAGTTAAAACTTTCATTAGCTTCCCCTATTTCTTCTAAACATTTTTCGACGAACAGACCAGATTACCGTTATTCCTGACTCATGCTCTTTTGAAAAAAAAAAAAAAATTGACTGAAATACCCCATTGGCAAAATGTCGACATGTACAAGGTGTCCTTCACGGCAGGACATCTGAGAGAAACGCGGGAAATACACACTTTCCCTCGAATGTCGTTACTAAAAAAATATCGTAGTCCGAGGCTACCAAGGTAGCGGAACCATTGTTTTCACTTCCCATAGTTGAAAAAAGTTCACCAAAATCAAAATTTTTTCATTCCAATTTCACTTTTTAGACCCTCTAGTGCAATTTTGGTTTTATGTCTGTCTCCCTATTAAACCCTCCTAAACGTGAAGTCCCTTTAATAGCCATAACTTTCAAATTTTTAATCCGAATTCGATGAAATTTTCAGGGATTGTGCGAGTTGTCGTGCAGATGGTCCCCTATGAGAGTAGTGGAAGGCATTAAGAGATGGATTATTTATGCGTACTTATATGTATATTCATTTTGAAAACATCGAAAGAAGAAAAAGCTGTGTCACGTCATTTTCTGAAGTTAGATTCGCCTAGGATGCCTTCAACCAATGAAATGAATGTCGGTTCCCAGGCTCGTTATAACTGTTTTCTGAAGGGAAATTGTCAAGCTTCATTACGCGCTCTGAAAGAAAACGCACAAACCCACCGAAATAAAATAACAACTATGTATTTACTGGAAACCGTTCGTTCAACTTAGGTAGTCAACGACTTTCCAGCTTTGAAAAATACACTCAAGCGCTCAGCAATTGAAATGATTTATTTTACTTGTCAGCACTCTATAATCAATATTAGCCCAGTAGTGCTTAGCGTTGCATATTTGCAACAGAGAAAGGCTTCCGTAGAGGGTGGCGTAGAACATAAACAATGTTGATCTTTGGACTCTCTGTTCTTCGGACGTGTGAAGGAATGAACTCCTGGCCATTTAGTTGCGTTCCATCGATCACTGAAAGAACTTGTGTCGTTTTCTCAACCTTCTTCCACGTCCTATATTGCAATTTTGTCAAATTATGGATTGCTTCGATCAAAAGTAAGTTCTACCATTATTCCATAATAAATGAGATCACGAATGGCGTACTTTCTCTTTCTATACTACTTCCAAGGTTGAGTAGGATTGCACATATTCATTTTCATGAGTAACCAGTCAATATTTTCTGGGGTAAACATTGGTGTAACATATATGCAACGCTAAGCACTAACCTGTCTATTTCATTTCAGAGGACTGGAGGATGTTTTGCAGCCAGGATTGAGTGTCCAGGAGGCTATAGACCTTCTTTTGGCGGATGAAGACGAGGTCCTCGAAAGGAATATATTCATAACAACCCCTGAACCGAATGTTTTCAGTGATGAGGATTCGGGAGATGAAGACGAGATGGTTATTGACAATCTAAGCGGTCGACAACTACGAGCAGAGGCGGAAGTTCGAGTAAGAGAAGATCTAGAAGAAGAACTTGGTGAGAATTTATCAAGAAACAACAAGAAACGTTGTCAGTACCTTCCTGCTCAACTACACTTGAAGCTACTCCTTCCCATTCGGTTTGCAGTTCACGAAGAAAGGCGCCCTATAAGAAAAAGAGCCAGTTGAAACATACCAAGGCAGCGACAAATTTGGTGAAAAAAAGAGATCGACAAATAAAACAAGAACCCAAGCTCATCCGAAGAAAACCAAAACGATTGAATGGATGGAAGGAGACCTCCAAGATAATTCGAGGGAATTCCCAGCCCCAGATTATTCAGTGTACGAGGGGTATACTCCTGTACAAATGTTTGAAGAGTTCATTGATGAGGAGGTCGTGAATCTCATTGTTACCGAAACAACAAGATATGCTCTTCAAAAAAATATACCTGATTCGAACATCACCACTGATGAAATCAGGTGTTTTCTCGGTATTTTGTATTTCACCAGCTACCACAATCTACCTTCGAAAAGGATGTACTGGGAAAAATCTCCTGACACCAATGTCCCTTTGGTTGCCAATGCCATGAGAAGAGGCCGTTTTGAACAGATTTTGCGTTGCTTCCACGTATGCGACAATGAAAGCTTTGATCCGAACTCATCAGATAAACTTTGGAAACTTCAACCCCTCATCAAATTGTTGAAGAAAAAATTTGCATCCCATTTTGTACCAGAAAAAACTCTCTTACGATGAGAGTATGGTGAGATATTTTGGCAAGCATTCAATCAAGCAATTTATACCAACAAAACCGATACGTTTTGGGTACAAAGTGTGGTCGCTAAATACTACCAGTGGTTACTTAGTAGATTTTGAAGTGTACCAGGGGAAAACGCTCGACGGAATGACAGATCTCGAGTTGATTGCAGGAAAGTCGGCGGCTCCTTTGCTCCAGATGATAAAAAACTTCCCCCAATCGACGAAAATGTTGCCTTTCCACTTCTACATCGACAACCTTTTCACGTCATTCTCGATTTTGTCTCATTTACGTGAACATGGTTATGGAGCTACGGGCACTATGCGAGAAAACCGCATTCCTAAGTCCTGCCCGCTTCCCTCGAATAAATTGATGAAAAAAAGCCACGAGCGCGGAAATTTTGTCAGTATCATCAATAAAACTGACGGATTGTTGTTATGCAAATGGAGAGACAACTCTGTGGCAGTTACTTGTTCAAACACTTTTGGGATTGAGCCGATAACGAAGGTAGCAAGGTATTCTTTTGCCGAAAAAAAACAGATACAAGTTCCAAGACCAGCAATTTTCACGGAATATAACAAAGTAATGGGAGGAACAGATCGCATGGATCAAAATCTCAACCTTTATAGAATCCAAGTGAGAAATCGGAAATGGTATTGGCCACTCATCACTTGGCTTTTGAACGTCGCGATGCAGAATGCTTGGCTTGTGTATCGTAATTCGGTGGAAAACATCACTCAGTTGAACTTCAGGAGAGCGATCGTCCTCACCTACCTGAGCAAATTTAAAAATCCAGCTAAGGCCCCTGGTCGCACACCATCTCGATCCCTAAATGAATCGCGCTTCGACCGAACTGACCACCTGGTGAGAAAAAATCGCAACGACAAACGAAGGAGATGCGTGGGCGATGGCTGCAAATCGATCACCTCATACTGCTGCGAAAAATGCGACGTCGGTCTCTGCATCTGCTGCTTTGCACCATACCATTAATAAATAATGATACTAATCTACTTGTAAACCATTGTAAAAATAATTAAAAGTACTTTTTTTAAACAATTACAGAGGAATTTGACTTCTATTCATCACTACTTAATCAGATTTAAGAGATGGCTCGTTTTGTGTGGGTAGTGCTTAGCGTTGCATATATGCAACACGTCGTTAAAAAAGCTATAAAAAACAAAAAGAAGTAGTATTCATATATTTGGTGTTAAGGTACCCTAACTAAGTAGGTTTGGATGGAATTTTCAAAAACATTGCATGATATCCATTTCTGAGCACTACTGGGTTAGTTTACTGATTAACAAACCATCGACTGATGTTCACTCTGAAAGCACAAACACCACTAGAGAAGGTGGACCTGTATAAAATCAAGAACCATTTACCATTAAAGTTCCACTCGCAGATTATTTTCGAGTCATCGAAAGGCCCCGTTGAGCAGTGATAGATAGAATATAGAAATCGAATGTTTGAGCAATAGATGATTTTTAATTAATTTTACGAATCTCGATCATAGGTGTCCTCCATTGTAGACACCTTGTAATGAAGAACTGTTTCCGCCAACAATGGTCGTTCACTCAGAGCACGTCAGGAGTGTTCTATGAGGTAGGACACCGAATGTTAAAGGGTTAAATCGAAGCACGGCATGTCAAACTACTATGTATTCAATCAATAGAAGGAGATACTCACTTCCTGAAGGAAGAAAGTCTGAACAGCTTCATGGTTCCTGATGTCGGGGAATGTGGTCTGGTCTCGAGATCCACGTGGCTTCTTACGTCTTTCCCTTCCTGTGGAAAAGAGTACATGGGTAAACCAGGTAGATAACATGAATATTACCTAGGAACTGAGCCGAGATTATGGCAACGAGGCAACATTCAACACCCTTTCTATCACGTTGACCCTTGGCTATTGGTTGTTCAATTGTGACGTCCTGGACTATCGATATGCTTCAAATACGTCGGCCTCTTTCGAAAGTTGGCCATGATGGACCACTTCTTTCGGCGAGTTCAAAGCCTAGTTAACAAACTGTAACGTGCGGACACACAGAACGATTGTTGGAACTCGAAACACAATTATATTTTTAGGCTGTTAAAATTACTTCCGTAGCTCACAAACTTTTTAGAACAACACAACACGTATTTCATACTTGACACCAAAAACATGCGTCTTCCAACAACTACCAGTAAACATAAATTTCATCATAATAATCGGAGACATCTAGGATGTTACACCATTCCCTTCCTCCGTAGGGACATCCTGTCCCTTAAAAGGCTTCATTCTGTTGAAATGGACAACCAACGTCTTCCTCCTCCTTTGCATGTCCTGAACTCGATAGATAACGTCTGAGATCACCTTCTTCATTTCATATGGTCCAGTCTATGGCTTGAAGAACTTCGCACTTCTTCCCCTTGGTACCAGTCGCGAGAAAACCCAAACCTTGTCCCCTTCCTTGTATCGTGGTCCATCAGTTGCTCTTCGATCATATGCATCCTTTTGGCGTTTTTGGTTTGTAATCTGGTTTTCCCTTATTGTCTCATATGCTGTCTCCAGTTTTGCTCGCAAATCCATTACCCATTCATGTAAGGGGACTACAGCACTACTTTCACTGTTTTTCCAAATTAAATCCACAGGCAGCCTAACCTCCCTACCCATTAGTGCAAAATGGGGAGTAACATTGATGGTGTCATGAACGCTCGATCTATATGCCAGCATAATATAGGGAAGCACTGCGTCCCAATCTGTTCCCTCCTTGTTAACGTAATGGCTCAAGGAATCACATAGAGTTCGATTGAATCTTTCAACCAGACCATCTGACTGAGGATGATAAGCTGTTGTTCGTGTCTTGAATACATCCAATAACTCAGCCAGGTTCTTGAAGACTTCTGCTTCGAATTGCCTTCCCTGATCCGTATGAAGCTCAACTGGTGCCCCATAGCGGGCAACAAACTGTTCAGCAAATGCTTGTAGGAAGTAATTTTAACAGCCTAAAAATATAATTGTGTTTCGAGTTCCAACAATCGTTCTGTGTGTCCGCACGTTACTAAACAAACAATCTCGTACTTTGGCAAAACATGTAGGAAGCAGAACTTTGAGCAGACAATTTTGGGAGTGCCTGTCTTTTTCAACAGACACTGTCCACAATTTTAGGTATGTGTATCGCTCACCATTGCTTCTGTCTTGACGAGATGGGCAAATACAAGAAATCCTCCCATGCTGTGGCCGTCAGGGTAGGCTTGTACAGAGATTAAATTGACACGATTCCCTATTTATAGTGAGGGCGAAGCAGCGGGCAAGTGAATAGGCACCTGGTACTTTCACTCTCCCAGTACTTGCCCACCATGTGAACCTTGAAAATGGCGTATTTACATGGGTCGGCACTCTGTATTTTCAACTTCAGATTCCGCACCCTCTATTTTTTTCAGCTGAAAAGATGAGTATTTTGCTTATAGACAGAGTGAACAGAATATGGCAAAGATGTCTGACTGACCAAGAGCACCACGAACTAGTCGAGCTCTCCAGCAAATATCACGAATCAATAACACATGATGAACTCATGAATATTGAACACTAGTCATGAGATAAGAGTGTGTTCGTTGATCGCCGATCCTCTAATCCCCGCTCATCACTGCCTTATGTGCGCAATAATACTGATGTGCGCAATAATAGAATATCGATCGACCCAATGGAATAAACTACAGAAAACAATTGTTTGCGATTTATTCCCTGATATCAATTAAAGCACAATCAATTCTGCCTATAAGTCCAAGAATTTTTGCGGACAATATTCTGCAAACACCTCATTTCCGATTTGAATGTGTGAGTACCTTCGTGCGTCATTCTGAGTATGGTCTGAAAAACATCCAAACTGCAGCCAAATAGTTAATAATAACACAAGGATAAGTTCATCGACTGGAATTTTTGGACGGATCATAAAAGCGTTGTACTAGATTTTTGGTAGAAATTAACATCTCAAAAATTACACTATATTTAGCTAATTAGGTCATTGTCAATGACCTATGGGGAAAAACATGGAGATCCGTCGGTGGAAGAGTTTATAGAGGGATGGACATCACTCCCATAAAATAGGGGGACACTAGACCAGTGTGTTTTCAGATAAGCCTCGAAGAACCTGACGAGAAAGACAGAGAAGAAAATCTGTCTTCCAACAGTTGACAAGATACTACAATGAAAAGAAATGAAAAAGAAAAAATTACGTTGTCGGGTCAATTGTGGTAGTAGGAATTACGATTGAAGTGAGAGGTATCGTCACCAAAAAGTACCAGGACTTTTGTAGGCAGCTATCTCAATCTCTCACGATAGAGGAAGGTTTTTTTTGTTGACCACCAGCGGCTCTAAATTGCAATTATATAATTTTTGTATGTAAGCGCCCAACAAATACACAGAACAGATACCTACAACACACTTCAGTCAGGTACTTCGACACTTGAATACATCAAGCTCTAGTACCCCAACTGCTGGAATTAGGAAAGGCAGCATATTATTTACTTTACGTGCTTCTGACCGAGCACGTAAAGCCCCCTGCCTTAAGATAAGATTACGCTTCCACAACAAATTCCACCATGAGAATTCCTTGTCTAGAACCCTGAGGACAATTTCTTCCAAATAATCAGTTAGTAAAACTATATTCTCTCTCTCTCTTTAGGATAGGGTAATAATATTTCGCCCGCCAGAATAGGGCCGCAGCACGACAGGTACTTTTCAACTCTGAATCGGCTCGTGGAACCAAAACCGAAGAAAGCTAGAAGAGCAGATCGAGAATGGCACAAAATTCGAGAATTTCAGTCCAGTGGTGAGTAATAATAAAATACCAGTTAGATAAGTGTGACGAATAACATAAGTACTAACAATTTCAATAACATGAGTAGACATTAATATAGTGTTATAATAAATTATTTTTTTGGTTGTTTGTTACAGAAGAAGCAGAAGATTATGTCAGGTCATTATTTATTTGGAAAAAATCATCGCAGAAGGATTCAATGGCCGGGAGAAAAGTGGAATTTCGCAGCGCTGCTGGAAAGTATCGTACTATAGAATGCTCCGCTGGATTATATCTTTTTTACCATGCAAATAGTATGGCAGTATCCTTATTTGAGACAGAATGCCAACATGATAACCACAATTCTGATCCGTCTAGAGGGCTTTCGATTGAAATCAAAACTTTGTTCGTAGTAGGTTTGAAGAGGGCCTTCATAAACCTAACGCCTTATTTCTCTAATAGAGAGTTTTTGGTGCCAAAATCTCACGGGCCCCGTTAGGAGGAGACTAGCGCGAGCAACAGAGGATGCTACCCAGTTGAAGGAGGAAGGACGTTAACTATGGACAGGGGGGGGGGGGGGGGAATGGAGGCGCTCGTCACGGTGGGCCTCGAGGAACGGGTGACTGTCTGGAGGCACCCTTTCATCGTCGCCCGCTGATGTTGGGAGGCAAATCCATCGTCACCCGCAAACTCCGTGCTTTGTGAAGAGGTTCCACGGGCCCGTTAGTGGTTTACAAAAACTCTCTATTGGCTGCTATTAGATGGAAGAACCTTCCTGAACCGGCAAAACCCAAACTTGCCTGCCTGAAGCTGGTTGAGCCACCGCCGGAATCCAAAAACGTCAGTATGGGCCAGAAACGTAAGCGAGGAAGGCCAAGCAAGGCCAAAGCTGCCCTTTTGATCTAATGAGTGAAGTTGTTCTGCCCACATAACTTGTCGTTGTGTTGGCGACGTGATTTTTTTTTCTGTCGTGCAATGGGGAATTTGCCTCACATTAATTTTTTTTTCGAATGAGGGTTTATTTTTATGGAATAAAACCAGTGAGCTGCTCGAAAACGCATCCAAAAAATTTAGAGAATTTAACCTTCATCCGCTCGCGTGGGCGGCAAACTGCCGCCCTCGATGAATTTTGGGTGGCAAAACATAACTGGCACGCAAGAGATCGGGAAAGTGCAGTTGTATTCTCTAGTTGGACTTTCCTCCGCAAGATGTCGTTAACCTTTTCCTCCTGCGTTATGTTGGTGGCTGTCAGTACACGTTCAAAGTTTGAGTGACTAAGTTCGGCGGCTAACTGCCGCCCTGCGATCAGCAGTGCAACATTTTTTTGAACGTCCACGGTGGAATGTAAGTATATTTTTTTACTTCATTCAGCCTCCTTATGAGTAGCTATGTATGTTTGGGAAGAAATGCCGATAAAAACCTGAGTTTCATTTATCATTTGTGATGTTTGCTTTGGTACCTACTCGTATTGCTTCTGAGTCTATTAGGGTAGCGAATCATTGTTTTTACTTTTCTATGTCACTTCTTCCAATTATATTCATTTGAAATATGTTTTGCCAATTTTATCTTGAAAATGTATTGTACAAATAAATAAGTTTTTGTATGTACACACTTTCAAACCTAGTTTCAGAGCGTTTCAACACCAATGCCTTAGAGCATAAAAAAATTAAACGCCTTTATTCATTTTATTTATCAGTTTGTTTGTTTTTTAGGGAAGAACAATTTGATTTATTGAACAGAGTGTGATAGTTTAGTCACTAGGCAGTAAGCCCAGAAAGAATATTATGACGTTATTTTTTTTAATTTTTGTTTACCAAAGTTTATAATTATTTTCAATAAAAGTTTTTCCATTCTAAATAATGTGTATGAACTCACTTACAAGATGACCAACCCAAATCCTTGTCGTTATCGAGTTGAAGTACCAAAAAATCCATTGAAATAAGGAAAAATGTGACGGGCGGCTATCAGCCGCCCCGCGATCGCTAGTGTGACTCAGGGGGGCGCGAGCGGATGAAGGTTAAGGAAGATGGAAATTTTAAATGTGGTGGCAATGTGTAAGAGGCAGCCATGTTTGAAACGTAACGGATATTCTACCAATCTGTCTTCAAAGGAGGTTCTGTGGCGCTTACCACAGAAGCGGAACATACACGAACTTTTAGCTTACAAGGAATAACACAAGAGTGCGCCGCGAACTGGCAGGAAGAACCCCGACACAAAAGTGACCAAAAGAAACAATATTACTCACTTTTTTACAATACGATTCTACGTACTAGTTCATCAAGCATTACTAGTCTTCATCTTCTCTTATTTACTTTCAAGTTTTGAATCACATTATTCGAATAGCCATTTCACTGGATCGTTTTGTGTGGCGGTGCTAGAACTCTGTCTGTTGTCGGAGTTGTTTTCGCGTGGTTTTTTCGTATGACGTCAACAATATTCCTCGATTTTCGCGGTGTTTTGTAACAGAGGCTTCACTTGTTTAGGCATTTTCTCCTACGGTAATTTTTTCCCCTTGGTTATTCCTAGTGTTAAACTTTATTCTGGGGCCCTATTATAGGATTTGACTTGAAATTCCAGAATCTAAAATTGAGGCAAATTCCCCATTTATTTTACGGTCGGTTATAGATTAAACTGATGTGCAAAATTTGTTTAAAGTTGTTCTTATCCATTTGTTGTCGTTCACTAAATTCTTCTGTCGGGAATGGCTTGTTCAGCCGTGGGAGTTATTTTAGAGTCGTGAAAGCGCAATCGCTTGTCGTGCCGTCACCTTATTCTGGCGTGCGATTAAATCACACCCTTTGGGATACAGAGGGTGGACAACCAAAGCATGGACCGTTGTAAACTTGAAACCGTTTTGATTTCACATTTCAGCTTTTTCATTGAACGGTCTTTGAAGACAGTTAACCAAATTTTGGCTTTCTTTGTCAGTACTACAAAATCGTTTAACTTTTTCCATCCACCAAGCAGAAAAATCTTCCCAGTTAATTACAAAATTCATGAGGATGAGATTGTAATATGTCAGATTTCTACGCATTGACAATGAGGTATGAACTAGTAGTAGTTATTTCCGGAAATACTCACGTTCTCGTAGCTTCTCCTTGAACCTCGGGTCTTTCCTCCGTTGCCGGTCAAAGTAGACGCAGTAACCAACGAAAAGAGTTCCGAATATTCCGGCCGCGATGCCCAAGGCAGTTCTTGAAACCATGGTCATTTTGAAAAACCCTATAGAACTACCAATATAGCTTATAATTTACTATATATTTAACGAAAAATGTGATAAAAGCTAAGAGGCCATTTTTATTTTAGATCATAACTATCGTGAACGTGAGTGAAAAACCAATATGGCCGTCCAGTCTTCGTCTTCTTCCTAATTTTCTTTTGTTTCGAAGTATCCACGCCGACCAATGAAAAGATTAATGCTGCCCATGGACCTAGTACTAGGTCCATGATGCTGCCATATACATGGATCCTAGTGGGATGATGATGGATGCTTGGTCCATGGATGCTACACACATAGACGTGGATGCTTGGTCCATGGATGCTACACACATAGACGTGGATGCTACACACATGGACCTAGTATCCCATGATGCAACATTACAGTTGAATTTCTTGATTTATGGACCTGTAATGAAACATGGATGCTTCCATAACTTTGATCTAGAATTTTAAAACTCATGATCATGGAATAAGAAAGGGCCTCACTGCAGCATGGACCTAGGGTTGCTATCATGAGAACCGTAACATGAGAACTGGAGACTCATGAAAATCATGTCGAAGGCAAAATAGGTAAGCCTACATAAAATTAGGGCTACGGAGAACACACGTAAGGTCTATCTATTTATGGTAAATTCTGAGGGATTTTTTCATAACAGTGGGAAATACCGGTGTTGGCTTGGGAAAATTTCGATTGGTCGAGTTGGAAACACTGTCCCATGACACAGTCGTTCGAATTTCCATCTTCCAGTCGTTCCCAACCTTTCAGCGTGAGAGTAAAGGGTGCCTTTTCGTTCATCAAGTGGTTCCAACGCATCACTTCCAACAAAACAGGCGAATAAATTTCCTCTGACCCGGCGTCGCATTTATAGGTTGAAATGCGGTAAGTTTCCCTAAAAAAATACGTTTGATGACAAACAAATCCTATTGTTTTTTGTACAGAAATGGTTTTAATTTTGGAATCCGAGTTCCTTGAGAATACCCACTATTGTTTGTTTCAGGCCGCGGAACGTTGCGTGGAGTTGGGCGCTCTTGGCCTTAGCGAATATCGTTGTTGCTGTCGATAGAAATAATTTCAAGACTTGTGACCAGAGTAGTTTCTGTCGGTAAGTTCACCTGTAAAAAACTAGGATTTACCTACCTTGCCTACGACAGGTGAGACCAACGATAGGTGGGTTTTTTTAGTGACGTGGTTTTCTTCTACATTTATGGGGATTTAGTCAGTGTATAGCAGATATGTATGGTTAGGTAAAGTAGATATCTTTTATAACGATGCTGGTTGATAAGTTGGATGGGATTTGCATCAGAAGTTTGGTCTCCAACCCTCCTTCTTTTTCTGTTCCGGTACGGATACTTAGTATCTTCAGCTTTTTACGATGTTAATAATGTAAACGGCATCATTATACCTAAATGGAATCTACTATAATTTGATTAGTATTACACGACCATGACCATTGAATTGAAAAACGGAATTCAGTGGAGGAAGAAGTAAATATTGTATTACTTACTGGAGAAAATAAAAGAGAAAACCACCTGGTTAGAAAATTAGAAATAATCTATGTCAACAGTTTAACGCGATTGTGTGGATTAACATTTCTCCAACAAAAATGTTATAAAGGTAATGTATCTTATCCCATGGATATCCAAGTCATCCGACACGAGTAGTGATCAGCAAAACGTCTTCTTAATATACTCCTAGACATTCATAACTTTTTATTCCATGGAGAAAATTCTGATATTATCAGCTGTTGGATAATTTTTTTAAATCTCACACGTCTTCCTCAATAGAAATAAAATAATAAAAATTAATAACAAAATAATAAATAAATAAAAATAAAATAATCTAGACGTTAACGGTCTATGCTTAGAACATACTTACATGTAGTTATCGTCATTATGAAAGAGGACCCCATTCGTATTTAGGTGTACACTTCGTAAAAGATGTGGTTGAAGACTCGGAGATTATATTAATGTGCTGAGTCTGACTTCAATCACTGGTTATAACCATAATGCATATCCTTAACTGTACTTCGATTTATGTAAATAAATGTAAATGTATCTCAATGTATCCTAATCTGTAGGAGATGTCGTAAAATGGAACCTGGGAAAACAGTCTACGAGCTTGACTTGGATACCTTGAAAACGTCTGAAAACAATCTTGAAGTCAACCTCGTCAACACCGAGACAGCCGTTCGGTTCGTTCTCAGACTGACTCCTGTACAAGAAGACATCGTTCGTCTCCAGGTTCAAGAAGAGTCACCACTCCGTCCTCGCTTTGTTGTTCCCTTCGTTCTCGACAAGGATCCATTGCCAGTTTCTAAGTAAGCTAACATTCGTCAATCAAATCAACAACGAATTAAATGAGGAATTTCACCATGTCGGAATTTCCTATTTTTGACATCAAAATCGGATTCAGCACCTCGAAAAACCTCCTAAGGCAAACTTTCAGCCCGAACTTCCTAATTTACGAATAAACAAAACAGTGTAGAAAATACGAATGTTTAAAAAAACCGGGAAAATGACGTTATGCTGGAATAGTTCATTTATGGCCGCTTGAAGCGCTGAGATCGAGAAATCCATAGTCCCCAGATGCAAAATTTCACGAAACAGTAAAGTTCGAAATCGAAAAACTGAAGAAAAAAATAGAAAAAGCAAGATGGGGAAAATTAGGTTTCCCCTGTTTTTGTTTGATAACTTTTCTCTTAGAAAACACGATTTCGTCGTCCCATTGGGGACTTTTGGGAGGAGACGGCGATCCAAACAGCCCAATCAGCGAGCGTTCCCGCTTCACGTCTGTTTTCCCGGTTATTTTTTAAATCAAAAATTTTGATTGTCTCCCAAAAATAACAGGAGACTTATTTTCCGAAATCAGCCCGATTTTTATCTATCCCACACCATTAACGATTCAGGAAAAATGCAAACAGAAATCGGTGAAATTCCTCATTACTCCGAAGGGAAAATTGGGGGAGAAAAAGTCAGTTTTATTGGTAAAATGTTTGATTTGAAGTCGGTTAAATTTGGTGAGGCTTTTGGCAGTCCAGAACCAGTTCAAAACCAAACTGGCAAGGGGTGGGGAGGGGATAGAGGCTCCGGACTTCTCTAAACCCCTCCGAACTGTTCAGGACTGCTTCTTCGAACAAACCTTTTGATCTATAACTATAAATGTTATACTATAACTATAAATGTTATAGTTTGGTTATAAACTGATATGTGCGATATTGTGTACTCAACAAGGGGGTCAGCTGTGACCGACCGAGCTACGGCATGTGTCTCTGGAGACGAGACTCGGACCGGTTGCAGGGGCCGTGAGTTCGGGCTCGCCTCGGGAGCATATTTTCGGGCAAGTCGGTCGCAGTTCCCCCTCTTCCCAACCCAGAGCGGTGAGCCAATGGGAAGCCATGAGCGAAATCATCAGAACAAATTCTGATCTTCCCTTACGAGGACGCCAGGAATGACAGTCGGACGAAAATCCAACCTGAAATGGTTGTTTACTTTACTTTTACTTTTACTTTGTGTACTCAACAAATTACCTAGTTCCTTCGTTTTGATGAAAAACTTTCGAAGAATGGATTAATCTAAAGAATTTGGTTTGGTTGGCCTAAACCTGCCAGTCATAAGGTTTTTCCAACAGGAAGACTTTGGACAGCAGTTTAACTGAAAAAACGCTGCAAATTATTACACAAAGGTTTATTATTTAATATAGATTACTCGTCTGCAAAGAACACGGCTTTGCCATTGTTACCACCAACCAACTTGAAGAAAAACATCGATCGCATTTCGGTCAGCTAAAATTTGAACGGAGATCAGGCCTCTTTTGCGATTCACACTCGTGTTTCTGATTTATCGTACTCCAACCCGTAGGGAGCGAACGGTTTGTCCTACAGGGCTCCGTGTGGTCTCAAAAATTCTACACTATCTTAAATTGATGAAAAAACAATACCTTTAAGGGTATATCAATTTTTTTTTAGTTAGGGCTTTTTCGACATTTCAAACCTTATTTTTCAACCCCTAGAAGTGACCTACTTACCTACAAAAGCTTCGGGGCACAACGGGGAATTTGCCTCAATTTTAGATTCTGGAATTTCAAGTCAAATCCTATAATAGGGCCCTAGAATAACGTTTAACACTAGGAATAACCAAGGGGAAAAAATTACCGTAGGAGAAAATGCCTAAACAAGTGAAGCCTCTGTTACAAAACACCGCGAAAATCGAGGAATATTGTTGACGTCATACGAAAAAAAAACGACGCGAAAACAACTCCGACAACAGACAGAGTTCTAGCACCGCCACACAAAACGATCCAGTGAAATGGCTACTCGAATAATGTGATTCAAATCTTGAAACTAAATAAGAGAAGATGAAGACTAGTAATGCTTGATAAACTAGTAGATAGAATCGTATTGTAAAAAAGTGAGTAATATTGTTTCTTTTGGTCACTTTTGTGTCTGGGTTCTTCCTGCCAGTTCGCGGCGCACTCTTGTGTTATTCCTTGTAAGCTAAAAGTTCGTGTATGTTCCGCTTCTGTGGTAAGCGCCACAGAACCTCCTTTGAAGTCAGATTGGTAGAATATCCGTTACGTTTCAAACATGGCTGCCTCTAACACATTGCCACCACATTTAAAATTTCCATCTTCCTTGAATTCTCTAAATTTTTTGGATGCGTTTTCGAGCAGCTCACTATGGTTTTATTCCATAAAAATAAACCCTCATTCGAAAAAAAAAATATGAGGCAAATTCCCCACTAGACCCCAACTGGAGCCTACATACCAAATTTCATCAAAATCTGTCAATGTTAAGTGGGAAAGTGCCGCGTACGGCGGACAGACGGCCAAATTTTTATTTGAATTTTGGATTCTATGTACCTTGAAACGTAAACCAACAAATTTTGAGGGGGGGAGGGGGGTTAAAAAAAATTCTTGGTCGATTCCAAAGGTTCATTATTGAAAATAATAAACCAAAAACGGAAAGGTTCTGACAATTCATTGTTGTCGCACTGGCTTATCATTTCCTGCGGGAACTCCCCCACATCTACCCTATCCTATTGTTTATATGCATAGGTCAATTTTTAATTTCTAAAATTGTTTTTATATCAGAAATTTTATGTTGAATCCGAATATACCGTATATTACGATGGTTGTCCACAAAAAACCCTAGAATCACGGTTTTTGACTTTAAAAAAAAATTAGGACCTCTGAATGGGGTATTTCAGTCAATTTTTTTTATTTATTTTTCTGGCTATACAGAAGTAAAATTTTTGACTTCTTCCATACCTATTAAGAAAGGATTTTGTATCGTTATTTATCATACCTAATTTGAAATAAGAGTGACAGAGAACAGCGTGCACCCTGGGGATATCGCTTCAAACTAGGTTAAAAATTAAATTTTTACCCTGGGGATATCGCTTCAAACTAGGTTAAAAATTAAATTTTTAACCTAGTTTGAAGCGATATCCCCAGGGTGCACGCTGTTCTCTGTCACTCTTATTTCAAATTAGGTATGATAAATAACGATACAAAATCCTTTCTTAATAGGTATGGAAGAAGTCAAAAATTTTACCTCCGTGTAGCCGTTCATAAACCAAAGTTACCTAATTTGCTCAACAACCCTTGCGTAGCCCCAATTATCCACTGAGTGCACCTTCTATTAAATGAAGCCCCATATTGCTCTTAACTTCACTTGATTGATCACTCTTCAAGCACGTAATTTTTCGTAGTAGTAATTTTTCTTTCTTACTGACCTCTTCGGGATTTAGTGAGTTAGATAAATAATAGTAAAGTAATTTGCTTTATTCGACATTTTTCAAAAGACGGTCAAAGACTTTGTCAAAATACTTTTTCTCAAATTAGAGATTTTGTCAAAAGACGTCCGACTTTGTCAAGGCTTGACTGCATCAAGATGCTTTTGGGTTGAGTCGCAAAGTTTCAAATTCCCATTTTCAATGGATAGTTAAGTTTGGTACTTCTTTTCGATCTTTCGGATCTCTTCAGCTAAGCGTGTGCAACTAGCCTTTTCAGGCTGAGCGCTAACTTAGGACAAAGTTGAGTTTCAAGTCTTTTGACAAAGTCTGACCGTCTTTTGACAAAGTCTCTAATTTGAGAAAAAGTCTTTGACCGTCTTTTGACAATAGTAAAGTAAGATTGACAGAAGCAGAAAGTTACGTGACCCGCCACCAAGACACGATGATTTAGCCTTAAACAGAGACTCCTTATGAAACACCATGTTTACTAAATCGTAACAACTTAAATATATACTCAGATTTGAAGATATCGATTTATTTTAATTATGGTCCTGTTTTTCCAGATGGAAGGTAGTTTCGCAGTCTGATCGCATGGTGGAGTTGGAATTGGGTCACTCGAAAGTTTCTTTGCAAAGTGTTCCTTTCAAAGTTGAAGTGTCTTCTGGAGGCGTAACGTACATTTCTATCAATGAAAGAGGTCTTTTCCATTTTGAGCAAACACGAACCAAACCGTAAGTATCGTTCCAAGTGATATGCACATTATGTTCTGTGTCGTGATTTCTCTACTTCCTACAATGAAGTACCTATTTTGTGAACTGTGTTACAGTCAAGAAAGAGATGAATCCGAAGACGCTGGAACATGGGAGGAAAACTTTAAGTCTCATCACGACAGCAAACCTCATGGTCCGACAGCTGTTGCTATGGATATTACTTTCAAAGGTGCCAAAGTTGCATATGGGCTTCCAGAACATGCTGACTCTTTGGCTTTGAAAACTACTTCGTAAGTGAGCCTTACAATTATTATTAGGTACGAGTACCTAAATTGGAAAGTCGTGGAATTGACAGTTTGAATCGAAAGGAGTTGGACCCCCGTGCATTTCAAGGGGTTTATGAACCATAAACATTGAATCAGGTACCACGAAATCAATATTTAAGGCTAAATGTCCCGAGTTTAGTTGTGAAATCTGCCACCACGTGGCAGCACCAAAATGAAGAAAATTTCGTTTACTCCTCAGTTGAGAACGGATCGGGATATTTTAGTTCCGCAAACGGATTTCTCTTCAAGATCACCGTAGAATTCCGGGTAATTGGTTTAGAAAGTGTGCAAAAATTTTTTGCACATAGTTCCAACAAAAATTTGTTTAAATTTTGAACATTTTCAAAAAGTGGCCTTATAGCCACTTGCAGAACCTTCATCAGAATACGAATCCGTTTGCAGAATTTTTCTAACTTGATCATAGCCGTCGGATTCGCGTTTTTACGATTTGGAGGGGGGCGATCATGGGCTGGGGGGGAGGGCGGCGATCAAACGCCCCGCCGCCTGCCCAAACATCAAACATTCATGTTTTGCTAGTCTGCACCCTTTGGTCACTATTCTTTTTCCTGGCCACCTAATAGGTAGCTACCATCAACCTTCCCATTTCCAACTTCTCTGTCTTGAGGTTGATCGAATTGGGCGAAATTTCCATAAAAAGCAAGACACATGAACAAATAACTTATGAGACACATTCTGTGTTAATTTGATTCAGATAATGGTTTGCACTACCTACTAAATAGTTACTTAGTTCTAAAATTGTGATAATTTCAGTTCACTGTACATGGACTAGTTAGGTATCTAGAACAACTAGTAATAGATGGTTTGATGAGCATATTCTTGGCGTTTGACGTTGATTTCCAAATTTTGTGAACAGCTAAAGATGGTGAAAAAATAATTAGTAGGTAGTTAATTCACTCTGCAATAGTGTTGAAAAAGGTAAAAACACCTATCCATTATTTACCAAAAATTCAAATATCTTTGAAATAATATCAAAATAAATCTAAATAAATTTGAAACTAAAATCCCCCGAGTCTGAATTTTTTATTCCCAAATTCCCTCTTCTAAGAGTTAAATGATCAATTCTCTCTGTTTTTAAATGTCATTCTTGATTTCATGTAATTATAACGCCTAACACTAGCGAAGTGTTGAATTTTGAGGTAGTACTAGGTATACTACTAATTTACAAACATGACTGTCCCAAAATTACCGTTAGTGCACTGTAATAAATTCCCTAGAACTAGGGATAGTGCTGTGTTCTTACAAGGTAATTACCATACAGATGGCAACCCTACATGTTTACCTTTTCGGATTACTCGAAAAGTTCGAGAAGAGTTCAAGGTCGCACACCTTTCTCATTCGCTAGCAATCCCGGGTACATCGGGCACTGTTGACGTTCGAATACTGTAGGTAGTACGGGTAGTAGGGTACGGCGTTGGTGATTTTACCCTTCAATATTCCGCGATTGTGCAGCGATCATTACATCGTTTTTTAGGACGTCCCACAGTAAGAATTGGGCGTCCATATGCGATTAATCTGGGGTAAAGGAGGACTTAATCAACGGAAAAAATCTGCGAAGTGCTACTATCAGCTCCGTGGTCTTGATTTTCGTAGGGGACTATCTACATGCCAATTTAAACAATCCTGACAAATTTCATCTAATTCTTATGAAATACGTGAAAGTTATAGCTGTTTCAAGGATTTAATGTTTGCGCATGCGCAGATGCTAATGTCAATTTGGAGGCCGTGATTTTCGTAGACCATCTGCACCCCAATCTCCATAATCCCTGAAAATGTCATCGAACTCAGATGGGAAATGAAGAAGTTGAGACTGTTACAAGGAATTCACGTTTTCGCTTCCGCAGTCACTACTATTAGTCCGGGAGTGATTTTCATAGGGGACCATCTACTCGCCAACCCGCACAGTTCCTGAAAATTTCATCGAAATCAGACAATAACTTCGTTTAGTTCTGCCCGATACAAGGATTTCACGACAGAATCAAAGACAGTCAGACACGGAACCAAAATTGTTCAGGAAGGTCTAAAACATAGAACGCGAGGGGAAATTTTGATTTCGGAGATATTTTTTTTCTACAATCTTGAAAAGTTAAAACAATACTTCCACTACCTTGGTGGACTCGGAAGTAAGAAGTACGTAGGCACCTTACCTATCTATTTTTGCTCTGTACAATTTTTAGTTAATCATAAATAATAATTTTGTGTTCGAGTATACTACGGTAACGGAAGTATTGTTTTCACTTTTCAACGTTAAAAAAAATATCTCCAAAATCAAAATTCCTACTCGAGTTATATATTTTAGACCCTCCTGAACAATTTTGGTTCCGTGTCTGCCTGTCTGTCATGAAATCCTTGTAACGCCCGAAACTATACGAAATTAATGTCCAATGTCGATGAAAAATTTTGAGGTAGGTATATTATGCGGGTTGACGTCTAGACGATCCCCTATGAAAATCATCGCCCCAGTATCAATCAATAATATGTATAACATTCTACCATAATTATGATACCTTACCATTATCTGAATCAAATTAACACAGAATGTGTCTCATAAGTTATTTGTTCATGTGTCTTGCTTTTTATGGAAATTTCGCCCAATTCGATCAACCTCAAGACAGAGAAGTTGGAAATGGGAAGGTTGATGGTAGCTACCTATTAGGTGGCCAGGAAAAAGAATAGTGACCAAAGGGTGCATACTAGCAAAACATGAATGTTTGATGTTTGGGCAGGCGGCGGGGCGTTTGATCGCCGCCCTCCCCCCCAGCCCATGATCGCCCCCCTCCAAATCGTAAAAACGCGAATCCGACGGCTATGATCAAGTTAGAAAAATTCTGCTAACGGATTCGTATTCTGATGAAGGTGCTGCAAGTGGCTATAAGGCCACTTTTTGAAAATGTTCAAAATTTAAACAAATTTTTGTTGGAACTGTGTGCAAAAAATTTTTGCACACTTTCTAAACCAATTACCCGGAATTCTACGGTGATCTTGAAGAGAAATCCGTTTGCGGAACTAAAATATCTCGATCCATCCTCAACTGAGGAGTAAACGAAATTTGGCCCCGATGGTGCTGCCATCTCTTTTTTCAGAATCACACTAAAACATCGTGACATTTAGCCTTAAGTTATTTGAAGTCTCCACGATGCATATCTGTTGTTTCAGTGATGGAGATCCCTACAGATTCTACAATTTAGATGTGTTCGAATACGAGATCAACAACCCGATGGCTCTGTATGCTGCCATCCCTCTCCTTATTGCGCACAGGTAGTTCAATATAGACTTTAATTATTCAATTTTTCATTAAGTTCAACTGCATAGTTGGAATCCATCAATAACTACTCGATAGTCTCGGACGGCTGTTTCTACTGGGTGCTCACTTCAGAAATTAACTAAAATTTGTAGGTTTTTGCAGCCCAGTACGGAATCCGAGGGGTAAGAGACAATATGAGATATGAAATAATAATATTAATCGAGGCAACATGTGGTATTATTGTTGATTTGAGAATAAGATACTTTTCTCATCCCTGTAATCTTTAAAAATTTCTTGTAACAGTTTCTTTGATGGGGATGGCAAAAAATATTATACAGATCCAAAGCAAGCAAAACAAGAGTTTTTTCGTTCTCCAGAAAACCAGCAGAATTTTCATGTCAGTTGTCTCTAGCCCTCGAATCATTCCCTTTCTATTTCTTATATCGCATGGTGAGAACATTAGTGACGTATGTCGATACCCCTGTGAAGTCATTAGTGACGTAACTCGAAAAATCAAGTTTTGAATAAATGGCGCGAAAGATTTGTTGTAATTTCAGAAGACGATTACAACCGAAATTTATGGGATAAATTAACCTTTTTTTTTTCTTTCGTCTCTGTTTATTCCATATTTCTCAACACTAATTAACTTTTTTTGAAATAATCGTTTTTTCCCCATTTTTTTTACGAGTTACGTCGTTATTGCACAACATTTGCACATCGTGAAGCCATGAATAAGGAGGATAGTGACGTAAGTAGGGTTGATAAAAACAATTACAGAGTGAGTTTGAACGCTTTTTATTTCAACGTCTTATGGTCATAAAATGAACTTATTTTAGTGAAATTTGAACTAATTATCTTTTAATAAAATTACTGTACGTAGCCAACTTCACTATCACACACAAAATCACCACTGAGTTTTCAATACCGAAAGTATTTTTTTCTCAGATATCAATCACAGTGCTCAATAACTAGATTAGAATGTATCACATTATTCCTAACCAAATTTAATCACTCATTGAAACTCAAAATTCTGGCTCACAACTAAAATTATTAAGTCTTCATTCTCTTTACGTTGGAAAAGCTCTAACGCATAAGCAAAATTAGATAAGTCTTCATAGCACATTATTTTGAATTAGCAAAATTAAAGTTCCTAGGCATCTATAACCTACGCTTTCGGCACAATTTGAACTAGGTTGGTGACTAGTCAGTCTTATAAGTTAAATTGAGTCCCCTTTCTCTCTACATCCGAAAAAAACGAACAACTTGAACGGTAAATGAAAAAACCTGAACATAGAAACTCGAACCAAGATTTTGAAAAAATCTCATTTTCCTCAACGTTTCTTACTCAAAAATCAAGTTATTGTAAAAATTTGCGTGGACTGAATCAATAGCTATTTGCAAGGAGGGCTTGGAGATCATCAAATTTTTTTCTTGATACTGGCAAAGGCGCTGCATAAGCTGACTCTAATTCGTAGCTCACCAACGAAGGTAGTGATCTTCTTCTTGTAGCACGTCTGACACACACTGACTTGAATTCCATTTGCGTAAAGGATGTCTTATAATGAAAATGATCCAAATCTGATTTGTCCACTTTGATCGCAGAAATATCGTTAAAATTGAATTTTTCCCCATCAGTATTTTCATTGAAAGTGTTCGATGTAAGTGAGCTTTGTGCACTTTTCATATTGTAGAAATCTTCATATCCCATTTCGTAGAGTTTGAAAGGACGATTCGACTTTCTAGCAGTTCTAATTATTCCTGCATAGTGAGCAGGTACGAGTATTGGACCAGATTTTAAGGATCTCTTGATATTCTTCTCAATAGTCGAGTGACTAGCATCTCCTTCATTTTGACCATGTCCAACTACAAAAAACTTATGTTCGATACTCTTGATTTTGTACTTGGCCACAGCGTACAAATAAGCAGTGATCACGAACTTGTTTATGACGTAAACCGGGATCCGCCAGTGTTGCTCTTTTCACATACACTTCACTTCAACAAGGTCGAACACAAACTGAGATCCGTCACTACAGCCCGGTCAGGTGATACCCCGTGTCTCCATACAACAGTGACGTTTGCTGCTCTCTAGCGTTAACTAACGGTACTACAGTTATGAACTTTGTACAGCACATTCAAACACTCTTTTGACATCGAACCCCACAATAAACTCGAAAGTGACGTATCTCTACTTCCGTCACTATTGACTTCACAGGGGTATCGACATACGTCACTAATGTTCTCACCATGCGATATTATACTAGGGTGTCTACACTTTCGATGGGCATAACTTCAGGGTTCGATTCTACAAGGTATTTCCAACAAAAAATGTCTCTTAGCAATTTTCTTTTAACCCACTCAAAATTCTAGTTTTTTCACTTTAAAGTTTTTCTTCGCGTTTTCGACCTTACGGCACTGAAATGGTAATAACTTCCTTAAATCTCCTGAAAATTCAAATCTGACTACACCGTTAGAAAGAGCGTTAAATTACCAAGCTACCTAAAGCAAAATCAAAATTTTTTAGCAATAAAATAGTTTCAAAAAATCGAGTCAAAAAGCGAATTTTACAAATTTTTCTAAACTTGACTTTCTTTGACCAAAGTTATCCCTCTAAATCCCTGCCCATTTCGATGGGCGCTCTTCGGAGAAAACATGCTCAAATTGTCAACTTTCCAACGGTCTATCAATTTTTCTGTTCAAAATTCAAAAAGAAAGAGTAAAAGAAGTTTGAATGTCAAAAAACGTGTGTTTTACAAGCAAATCCAGTGTTTCAAGCCGGTTTATGGTCCCCCTTGATCTCGAAATGGCTTGACGATTTTGGTATAATTTTCTATGTAATTATTTACGCTGAATCCAATGGTGATACTTCCGAATGATTCCGACTACTAGAAAGTGGATTTTTCGAAGAAAACCTTCGTTTTTCGCACATAAAATACGCATTATTCGTAGATATGGAAGACATCATAAAGTAATAACTTTCTACTCAACAAAAACTTCAATCAGCTAGAGATTCTGTGTTTTTATTGAGTAGAAAGGTGTTACTTTATGTACGATGCGAATTTTATGTACGAAAAACGAAGGTTTTCTTCGAGAAATTCACTTTCTAGTAGTCGGAATCATTCGGAAGTATCACTATTGGATTCAGCGTAAATAATTACATAGAAAATGATACCAAAATCGTCAAGCCGTCTTGAGATCGAGGGGGACCATAAACCGGCTTGAAACACTGGATTTGCTTGTAAAACTCACGTTTTTTGACATTCAAACTTCTTTTACTCTTTCTTTTTGAATTTTGAACAGAAAAATTGATAGACCGTTGGAAAGTTGACAATTTGAGCATGTTTTCTCCGAAGAGCGCCCATCGAAATGGGCAGGGATTTAGAGTGAAAACGTTGGTCGAAGAAAGCCGTTTCAAAAAAATTTAAAGTTCGCTTTCTGACTTGATTTTTTTTTATACAATTTTATTGCTAAAAAATTTTGATTTTGCTTTAGGTAGCTTGGTAATTTAACGCTCTTTCTAACGGTGTAGTCAGATTTGAATTTTCAGGAGAAATAAGGAAGTTATGACCATATCAGTGCCGTGAGGTCAAAAACGCGAAAAAAAACTTAAAAGTGAAAAAACTAGAATTTTGAGTGGGTTAAAAGAAAATTGCTAAGAGACATTTTTTGTTGGAAATACCTTGTAGAATCGAACCCTCAAGTTATGCCCATCGAAAGTGTAGACACCCTGTATATTTATAGTATCTATTTCTTTTACACCTTTATTTTTTATATTTCATGTAATTTGTCTTCTAGTAGTAATTTTTCTCATGTTGTCATCTAACGTGTCCGATTATCATTTTAGTGAGGAAAGAAGCAGCGGCGTTTTTTGGCTCAACCCTTCCGAAACTTGGGTCGATATTAAGAGTGGATCGGATAATGTTGTTTCGTCCATAGTCAACTTGATGGGCGGTGGTCAAGAGACTGCGGTCGAGTCCCATTTCATGTCTGAGAGCGGAAACATTGACGTCTTTCTTCTCTTGGGGCCGAAACCTGAGAATGTGTTTCGTCAATACACATTCCTCACTGGAACAGCGCCTGTACCTCCTGTAAGATACTTTATAAGTGGCAAATTCTTGGCAGTAACAATGGTAGGATTGGCTCAGAAGTCACGCAAATTGCTTCAGAGACTGCAATACTGAGACAGTAATTTCGTTGATAGGCGTGCATGGCTTCTCGATCACCAGACCAGTTCAAATGTTCTCTACTTATTTCGCATTTCCTTCGTCAAATACCCTCTATAGCTTCTGGAAGGTGGACGAAAAGTCGAAATAGTTTTAAAATGGAGTACCTACATCAGGGTAGCCTGTTGAAACAAAACTTTTTTAACTCTGGACGGCCATCCTTGCGTGGCACAACACTCCTGCTCCCGAAGTTCCATACTTTCTCAAAGTATCTTGCGTTTGTAAGAGTGGAGTAATGTTAACTATGTTAAAAAAATATTATTTATGTGTTCGAATTTTTTAGCTGTTCTCCCTGGGTTATCATCAGTGTCGTTGGAATTACAATGATCAAGAAGATGTGGATAATGTCAACAGAGGATTCGATGAACATGATATTCCCATGGATGTGATGTGGCTTGATATCGAACATACGGATAACAAAAAGTGAGTGACGTATTGCTTTTTGTGGTTCCTAACGAAAAATCCTTCGAATACTAGCTCTAGTTAGCTCTCGCAGGCAGTCGGCAGTCGGCCAAGACCAGGTCAGTGTGGAGATGTTCAAGCTTCTGGACGATGATAGTATTGCCAACCTGACAGCGTTCTATAACCTTATCTATGATAGCGGAGCCCTCCCGGTTGAGTGGTTGAACTCAATTTTCGTAACCCTCCCCAAAAAAGCCAATGCAAAGAAGTGTAAGGATTATCGCACAATTAGTTTGATGAGCCATGCGCTGAAGATTCTCTTACGAGTGCTGCACTATCGCTTGTGGCGCAAGGTTGAGGCGGAGATCGGTGATTCCCAGTTCGGGTTCAGAGGTGCTTTTGGTACGCAAGAAGCCCTGTTTGCCATGCAAGTCCTAGTGCAGAAGTGTTTGGACCAGCAGTGTTCAGTGTATGCCTGCTTTATTGACTTTGAGAAGGCCTTCGGCAATGTACAACATGAGAAGCTTATCCGCATTCTTGAGGATGTTGGCTTGGATTTCAAAGATGTCAGGCTCATCAGAAACCTGTGCTGGGGCCAAACGGCGCAGGTGCGGGTAGATGGAACACTCTCGGATCGGGTCAGTATAGCCAAGGGTGTAAGACAGGGTTGCACGTTGTCGCCGCTTTTGTTCAACATTTATTCTGAGCAGGTGTTCAAGGAGAGTCTGGATGACTGCGAGTTGGGCATCATCGTGAATGATTTACCTGTGTCGAACTTGAGATACGCGGAGATACGGTGCTCCTCGCTCATTCTGAATTGGAATTACAGGCGCTTCTTGACAGGGTTTCCAATGCATGTGCAACTTATGGCCTAGCAATCAACATTCACAAAACCAAGGCGATAGTTATAACCAAACGTGGACGGCCCGTGGTTAATTTGATGGTACATGGAAAGCGAATAGAGCAGTTCGCTCGTTACAAGTACCTGGGTCAGTTGGTGTCAGAGAATTGGTCGCTTGAGGGTGAGCTCAGATGTCGCATTGAGACAGCGCGTAGTGCATTTAATAATATGCGTAATTTGCTGTGCCGCCGGGACCTCAACTTTCCGCTTCGTTGGCGTATCGTCAAATGTTATATTTGGTCGATTTTGCTTTATGGAGTGGAAACTTGAACGTTGAAAGCAGTAGACATCAACCGGCTGGAAGCGTTTGAAATGTGGTTGATTCGTCGTATGCTTAGAATCCCGTGGACTGCTCGGTTACGGAATGACTATATACTTGAGCAGAATTCCCTATCCCGTGAGCTACTGGGAACAATAATTGTTAATTTATTAATTGTTAATTGTTATTTATGAACAATAATAATTCTTAATTATTAAGAAAAGGAAAGTAGCTTATTTGGGGCACATCATGAGAGGAGAAAAGTATGGCCTGTTGCACACTATCATGATGGGGAAAATAAGTGGCAGAAGGGGAGTTGGGCGAAGAAGGGTCTCGTGGCTCGCCAACATCAGGAGCTGGACAGGTATTGGCCGAGCAGCAGAATTATTTCACCTCGCTCAAGACAGAAACAAGTTTGCTGAAGTGATCGCCAACCTTCGGTAACGGAGACGGCACTGAAAGAAGAAGAGTTAGCTCTAGCTTCGAACTGTTGTGATCAGCTACCTCTTCTCGTTTCTGCCCATTCATTTCCTAAGCTCAGTTGTAGAGAGCTCGATTCCGGTTTGTGTAGTATAGTCAGAAGTCTGGAGATCGATCCCCAGTCGAGGGAAGTTAATTTTTTATGGCACAACAGAACATTCATGCTACCACTGTTGCCCTTAGCGTGACCCTTGCCCCGGTAAACCAGAATGGTAGTTCAATACGGTTTTTCTAAGAAAAACCTGCAAACGTCAACTTCCAGCAGAAGGGCCATGGCACATGATTTTTTAATGCTCCTAATAGAGCAATGATCACGATGCTGAATCATTTTTATTCATTATCATTGTTTCATTATTGATTAAATTATTCCGAATTGTATGGAAAACAATCGTGTTGTGATCAGCTACCTCTTCGCATATCTGTCCATTTCACTTCCTTGGCTCGAGTGGTAGGAGCTCCGTCTCAGAAGTGTGAATATAGTTTGGTCGGAACAATAGGAGATCGATCCCCGGTCGAGAGAAGTTAATTTTTGATGTCTCAACAATCGTATTCTGAACTATTCTATGACACCTACTTATGGTACTTTCACGCCTTAATGAAATGTAATAACTAGAAGTAAATGGTATCGCACCTATTGTACATACTGAGGGAAATTCAATAATAACGAATTAGTGAGCGAATTTGATAAACATTTTAACCGATTTTTGGCGATTTTATATTGAAAATGAAACTATCTAATCTTGTCAAATATTCTCAACCACATGCACGAGTACAATAACAACATGTAGCTTCCAGGGGCGTCGGGTGAAAATATTCGTCAGGCAAACAGCTAGGCTGCAAATTATTACACAAAGGTTCATTTTTTCTCTATATATCATGCGCCAGCAAAGAACTCAGCTTTGCCATTGTCACCACCTACCAACCATGTTTTATCTTCACAATCAAGTTTATTTGGAAGATCTACTCGCTTCCCACTGCATTCGAAGAACTAAAGAATTCCTTCGTTTAGAAATTTTATTACTGGTTGCTAAGGAAGCAGAACCGAGTACAACCCAAAGAAACGATCGGTGATCTCATTTTGGTTAGCTAAAATTTGAAAGATAATCAGGCCTCTTTTGCGATTCATAATCGTTTTTCTGATTTATCGTAAGTTCAACCCTGAAGTTCTCGTAGGGAATGAACAGTTTGTCCTCAAAAGCTCTGGGTGGTCTCGTTCGATTCTAAAAATTCAATGGTAGGTACCTATCTTTAATTTGTGAAAAAACAATACCTTCATATCGAGAGTTTTCGAGATAGGAGGGCGCCTTTGGAAGTTACATCCCTTCCATTTCACCGCTTAGAACTAACTGACATCAACCAAAAGCTTCGGGGCACAACTAGACCCCAAATGGAATCCCATTTACCAAATTTCATCAAAATCAGTCCATAATAATTAAGAAAAGTTCCGCGGATGGACTGATTTTTTTATATTCGATTTTCAAAATCTACACGTACCCACCTCAAACGTAAACCATCAGATTTTGAGGGTGCTCAAACTTTTTTTCTTGAAAATAATAAACCAAAAAAGAGACTCTGAATTTAGATCTAATAAGACGTGAAACCTTCATTCTAAAATGTTATGCAATTATTTCCAAGTGTCTATCAACTAGAAAAACGATTAGGTTCAGAGAAATACAATAAAATCGGGAATGAAACACCAGCCAACGTCAAACAGCTGCTATTTGCAGCGGCGAAAGAACGAACTGCTTTCCTTCCTTGAGATAATGTGGTTGGATGGATATGTTATGTATTGCCATGCGTGGGCTAATTAGTATCCATGGCTCTCTGCATTCAAGGTCACGAAACAGTTTCCGACTGTTTGCAACAGCTGATAGCGTGGTAGTGGGGGTATAGCAATACTTGACCCCCCGCCATCCCGCCTCTCACTCTAAACGGTCCCGAAAAATTCATTTTTTCGAACTTCTTGCCTTGCATCACAGAACTCTGCCTTGCATCAACTCTCTGGTGTGTTGAGGGCTAGTATCCAAGACAAAATACGTACTTTCTTATTCCATTCTCCTATTTAATCTAACTTCCTTGATAATAACGAAATAGTCCCTAAATATTATAAAAGTTTTCCAAAATCGGCTAAATATTACTTGCAAAAATGGAAATATAGGAGAATCTCAACAAAACTTAATTTTTTTATTTGCATATTTGTAGTAAGGCAAACAGTGTTTGCTATGTTTGCCTGGAGGAGGCGCTACTGGTAGCTTCATGGTAGCTGAGCAGGCGCCGATAACTTGGAGGCATTAATTCCTGTAGAGAAACTCTGAAATAAACCAATAATAAACATCATGCAACAGACAAGTGAATGGGGATGTATTCCGCAGATGTGCGACGTTGCCAATTCTCTACTGCGGCAACTGATCGGTGCTCAAGGGGGCGCGAAACTTTTACGATGGTAGCACTTTGAAGACATGGACAATAGCCCTCCAGGATCATAAATTTTACTGAAAAGATTCATCCGAATGATAACGATTGACCCCGTGTTTTATTTGTGTTTTTATTGTATGTATCATCTCTACTTTTACCGTTATTTGATAGTTTAGTTCACGTCTACGTTATCAATTTCCTCTCATGTGGCAGTTTCGATTACCTGATAAAGCAGTTAAGGATATACCTATGGGTCTGTTCGGAACCAGTTGAAAAGGGGAGAGGATAGAGGCGAATGGACCCCTTTGAACTCCTCCAAACCCCTCCGTACCGTTCAGGACTGCCTCTCCGAACATACCCTGAGATATCTCAAAAATGGTAGCTTACTAGTTACTGTCTAGATTAGAAATTTTTTTATTGTGTTGGAAACGACCATTTTATTCTTGCAGGTATTTTACTTGGGATAACTACAAATTTTCCGATCCAGTCGGCATGCAACAAAATTTGACTGCCCGTGGAAGGAAGCTTGTTGCTATTGTCGACCCTCACATCAAACGTGATAATGGATACTTCTTACACAATGACGCCACTGACCAAGGTTTCTACACGAAGAACAAAGATAATACTGATTACGAAGGTTGGTTTTCCCAAGTGATTCTGACAATCGTCAGTCGTTTTTATGCGTTGCTACACTCTCTGTACCTACTCTACTCCCTACACAAACTATCATCTTGCAGGAGGTTTCTCAGAGAAGTAATATTCCTCTCAACATAGATACTATATAAGAAAATGTTAGGAATGGCATCAGTGAGATTACTGAATTGTCTCTACAGTGCTGTTTAATTTTCCCGTGAGAACTCTGTGAGGTTGATGTTATTCAGGAGAGCGCTGCCCAACGATCAGATTGTGAACTACTACTGTCATTCTCCAATTTTCAACATCTCGTAGACTCCAAAACTGCAAAATACTGGAGTTGAATAATAATACATATATTTTTAGAATAATTTCGACTGATTTATAGAAATACACGTTTCAAGTGAAAGAGATTTCAGTAAAAATTTCTTTTGAAACACTCTTCACGAGTATACTAACACCCGAATGCGGTGAAATCCAAGCTGCCCCAGTTCCAAAAACAAAATAGGGGAAGCTATCTCGTAATCCAATTGGCTGACGATTTCCAAACATTGCACGAAGCGCCAATCAGAAGCTTCGTTTCAATGGTCTTCTAGAGTCCTGGCCCAAAGGATGACACTCTAGCGGTGATGGACGATGAATGACTATCTGAGGGATGGTGTAGCCTAGTGGCGTTTTGATAAGCTAAGAACATTTCAAATTTAGCAATTCCCGATATATTCGTTTCTAACAACTATATTTTTTCCCCGCAGGTTGGTGTTGGCCAGGATCTTCTTCTTACATAGATTTCCACAATCCTAAACTGAGAGAATACATCGCTTCCCGCTACAGCCTGAAGAACTGGCAAGGCTCTACTAGAGATCTACATGTTTGGAATGACATGAATGAGCCCTCAGTCTTTAATGGCCCTGAAGTAACGATGCCCAAAGATAATATTCACTTTGGAGGATGGGAACACCGTGAAGTTCATAACATACAAGGTTTACTTCAGGTGCGTCTGAATTCATTAATTATTCCATAAAAAATGTCTGGAATCGAGCAGAACAAAAAGTTTGCCTCCCTCAAAAGTTGATGTTTCACGTTCTATGATACGATCGTAGAATTTTAAAATCGGGTTTAAAAAATTAAGTCCCATTTTATGCCCTAGCGCGAGGACTTGACTATTTGCCGTTAGCTTCCAGTGGAGGTGTTCATAGACCTATTTTCGACTACCCCCCAATGGAACTTAGAATTAAATCATTTGTATTGTAAATGAAATATAAAATCAACGGGGTACATAACATGTTGAATATTAAAGAGGTTTTTGACTACAGTAAAGGTAGCAGTTATCCAAAAATCGTTGGTTCACTCAACTTCACTGGAGCAGGGTACTTTCAAAACCTTGTTCGTCTACTCGTCCAGTCAACCAAATCATCTCTCTTATGAATGCATCTTATGTATCGATGGTCTATTTTATAAACCCTCGTAAGTCCTTAAAAGTTAGGATATTAGTTTTTAGTGTGTTTGGACCAAACAAACTGCGTTCCTTGGCATGGAGAAGGTTTCAGAGCATACGGAAGTCAGCTGATGCGTTGTAGAAGGAGATAGTTTTTCCCGCCAACGCATCAGCTGATTCGATTTCGAAATATGGACTTAGGACAGCTTTAAGGTAGACCATCGATGCATTTGTATGCATTGAATAAAACTATTTACATTTGTATTTGTTCAATTATTATAGCTTTGAGGTTCAAATAAGGAAACGAATCTCAAACAGAAATAGAACGTGTCAATTTTTATCAATGAATACTGATAAATGTTAGAAAAATTGGTTCCACTCTTGCTTTCTGACACGAACGAGATTTTTGAGGGTTCCAGCTGTCAACAGCAAGTTTGTTCCCTATTACTGACCGAAGGAGTTATGTGTGGGGCAAGAACCTAGCAGATTATAATTGGGGGTAGCCTTGGGTTGGTCTATTTCTAGAAGTAGAGTAAACTCGCCAGTGAGGGTTATGCTTTACTCCACGTGAACCATGCAGATTTGGTGGCAAACTGAGTTCAACCCTGTCTTTGGGCTGCACAGTGAATGCACTCTTTCCTTGTGAGCATGCACATGTTTCTTTGATTAGGGAGATAAAACCAGCTGGTCTGGGTATCATGAATTCTTCAGGAGAAGTATAAGTATGGAATGAGGGCATCAACTTAGTCGAGGGTTTATTGAAGCTCGGAGAAGCGGACGTGGAAGGTAGATGACGGATGGCAGCGCTGGCCCACACTCCTTTACCTACTCCAAGAGATACTCGCTCCAGTTTCAGAAATATAGATGTTCCCCCAAGGTCCCGTCCCATTGTGTCAACCCTGTCAAATATGGGTACAGCTGTGCATCATGCCTCCCTCTCCTGCACACCCTTAATGTTAGGGCACCGGCTCATGCCTCTGACAGGAGTAGAGCGGTTAGGGAGCAGGTACAAATTCTCTGCTTCCGGGCCTGTTACCTGGTCGGGCTTCTGGGGATAGCAGTAAGGCCGTAAAAGGCTTATTACTCATCTCAATTACCAGTACCACGGGCGAGGGGAGCCCCAGGCTACAGATGCACCGACCTCGGTCAAAGCATCATCTGCCTGCCCCTCAGTTGAACAAACCCTGCTTCATGGGCTTGTACCAAGAAGGCTACAAGGGGAGAGATGGCCTCCTCAAGGGCTTGCCCCCTGAAGATGTCTCTCGGCATGTGAGTTCTGTTATGAACTCGGGTATCAACCTGTCTAGTTGGCAGAACCTTAGCTAGAAGGTTCGGCTTAACCTGTGGTGTTAATACAAACAGGTACCTAGAGGAGCTGATAGTCATGACTAGCTCCCCTAGGGCTCTCGTGTGGTGAGTTCCTTCCACTCCCTCGATCACCCTTCTAGGGTTTTCGGGGTTTCATCTATCTGCTTGCAGATGGAGGGGGTTGCGAAATCCAGTTTGGATCGGCTCTCCTTGAAATCAAATAGTAGTTATTTGTGTCAACACAATCTAACTTGCATCAAATCTTCTTCAAGTACCTACCATAATATATTATTTTACAAAAAGTATGATGAATCTTCTGGGAAGCCAAATGCTATGTATACTCGTATTTATGTTACCTGTGCGAGGGGTTGAAGTAATAGTTTCAACGTATTTTTCAGACGATGACTACCTACCATGGTCTGATTGATAGGGATGATACGATCCAGAAACAGGAAGACAAGAAACGTCCGTTCATCCTCACGCGGTCAGCATTTTCAGGATCTCAGAGATTCACCGCCATTTGGACTGGCGATAACGCAGCCGAATGGAGTCACCTTCGTGCGTCATATCCCATGTGTCTTTCCCTTGCTATTGGTGGAATGTCCTTCTGTGGTGCTGATGTTGGAGGTTTCTTTCACAACCCTGACAAAGAACTCCTGATTCGCTGGTACCAGGTAAATGCTCTTACGCAATCAGTCGTGTGGCAAGAAATGTAGGAGGATCGGTACGATGATAACAACTTTAGAAGCAATCCAGTAGAAAAAATTACATTTATCTAATTTGAGCAATATTACGTTTTTCAAAAATGGAAATTCATTCTTAATTTTTACAGGCTGGCGCCTTCTTACCTTTCTTCCGCGCCCACGCTCATATTGACACAAAACGGAGGGAACCGTGGTTGTTTGGACAAGAAGCAACCGACTTAATCCGATCAATTATTAGGACTCGCTATTCATTTTTGCCTCTCTGGTACACCACTTTCTACCAGCACAATATTACTGGTGACCCTGTCGTCAAACCTCTGTGGGCTGAATTCCCAGAAGACTCAAACACTTTGAAGATTGACGACCACCTGTTAGTTGGTTAGTATGATGAATTCTTTGAATGAATAGAAGTACATAACTAGTTGAATATAGTTTTCGTTATTCATCTTAGTGTAATGACACATTGAGCTAGAAACCGCAAAACGCATTCTGCTGCGGGAATCCGCCAGCAAGTGTTTTTTTTTTAATGGGCGATGACAAATTAGAAAAACCGCGCCGCGGCGACCGTGGGCGGTTTTTTTCTGCCGTGACTTGTCGTCGGATTCCAAAACTGCTTCCTGCAAGCCTAGTGACAAATGGGGTATTTCAGTCAATTTTTTTTATTTTTATTTTTTCAAAAGAGTAAGGCTCAGGAATAACGGTAATCGGGTCTGTTCGTCGAGAAAAGGTTTTTAAAAAATCAGAGGAGCTAAGGAAAGTTGAAGATTTGAATGGTGTGACGTCGCTAGCCAATCGTGACGTAGCTAAAGCCAACTGTCTTTGAAAAAAGTTTCCATGCACAGAAACCCTTGGAGGACGTCTTGGATACTACAAAATACTACTCACACACGCGCGCAGCGTAGTCCTTGCCTAGTGTGTGTGCATTTATAGTGGCCCGCCTTTTTCAAACGTGATCTCTTTAATTAATTTTTCTACCACATGTTATAGTATCATTGGGCTTAAAGTTGTAGTATATAGGTTTTCAAGGGTGCTGAATCCAAATTTGAGGTCAAAAACCTGAATTTCCGACCCACTGAAATACCCCATTGGGTGGCAGAACCGCACGCCGCTTCTTTTCATCTTTTCGCCCGCTTTGCATCTTTGTGAACTTACTATTCGCTGTTTTTAGTTTAGTATCATTATTATTATTTTTCTTTTCGTAATGACGACGGATTATTTCGCTGGTTGAGAATCAACCGTCAGTATGGGACAAAGGGGCAGAGGTGTATCGGGATAGATATGAGAAGGAGAAGGCGTGGCTTGGAATAGCAAGCGGGATGTACCCGGATTGAGATGCTTTCTCGTCTGAAGAACAGCAGAAAAACGTCAACCAAGTGGGTGTGGCACATAGCTTCCTCGTATCCATAACCCGATTGTATAGATGATCCGATGCATAGTAGTTAATCTCAAAACACCAATCTCTAAGTACCTTTCACTACCCTCATAGGGGACCATTTACACGCTAATCTAGAAAATCCTAGAAAATTTCATCAAATTCGGATGAAAAATGTAAGTGTTATGGCTGTTACAAGGATTTTACGTTTGCACATGCGCAGAGGCTACTGTAAATTTTAAGGCCTTGATTTTCATTGGGGACCATCTACAACCTAATCCGCGAAATCCCTGAAAATGTCATAGAAATCTAATAATATAAAACGCCAACCTTACCTATGTACGTATGCACGGAGGGGTCGTGGGAGTGGGGAGAGTCGGCGGAATCGGAGACGGGAGGAGCTGGGGGCGGGAGGTGTTGGAGGAGCTGGTGGCGGGAGGAGTCGGAGGGAGTGGGTGGAGGAGAGAGACGGAGGAATCGTTTTTGCCTACTTTTAGTAGGCTTTTCAGCTAGTCGGACAATAACTTCGTATAGTTATGCCCGTTACAAGGATTCATGACAGACAGACACCAAAATTGTTCAGAAAGGTCTAAAACGCAAAACTCGAGTGAAAATTTTGATTTTGGAGAATTTTTTTTTTTCATCCTTGAAAAGTGAAAACAAAGCTTCCGCTACCTTGGTAGACATACGAAGTACGAATAATGGCTACCTCGTTATCTGTCTATAGTAATTATGTAGCTGTGAAAATGTTGGTGGGGAATTTCTGAAATAATGTAGGTACCTCAGAATTATTGTAGTTATAGTAATTTATTCAAATTATTCCATTTATTTTAATTTTAATTCGATTCCGATTCAAATTAATTCGATTCCCCCACCCACCAACTACAACCCCATCGCGGTTTTCTGCTCAATATGTCGTGTAGCTCCAAACGGGGTTTTTCGCCGCGGTTTTGCAGCTGCAGAGAACCGCAAACCGCTGCCGCTTAATGTGTCATTACAATATTTCAAATTCTAGCTACAGGGGCAAGCACTATCCTCTTTAAGTCCAACCTTCAGTTACATTAGTTACCTATCATCAGAAAGTAACCTCAGGCGTTGTTTTGCCTTTTGGTACTTTTTTTTCTAATTTATTTTTGGTTGCGTCATAATATACATTATGTAACATATAACCAGTTATTTTAGATAAGTAGTTACATTAAAAGATTATAGAATAATAATAATCAAAATCAAATTTTCCATGAAATTGAGTCGAAAATTGTTATAGGTAATACTATTCCAGAATTTTCATTTCCGAGGATTCACAGACTGCATTTCGCAAAAAAATCGTGCAGGCTGCTCGTTGCAAACGGGTTCATCACACTCCTTTCCTCTTCGAACAGTGGTCAGTGCACCTGCGTGTGTACTTCATCCTCCACTTCATCTTGACAAAATTCTCAGTCTGGAGTATCACTGAGCTTAACACTTTCAGTGCGGATCATGTCATGTGACAGCGTGAAGAGTTTCGTCTCTGGCGGGTGTGGTCATATGACATGATGGGCCTCATGCTGCTCGCTTGAGTCTTGCATACCCTGAGTCTTTGCCGAGTGGCGGGTATGTCATATGACAACAAGCAATAAAAACCATAAAAAAACCATTAATTTTATCATTATATGCGTATAAGTAGTATATAAATGAAGACTACAGGGGAATAAAGGGCTATCTGCTGATTTTCTACTTTCGAGATAAATGAAGTTGAATGCGAAAAACAAAATAAAATCAATAGTTAGCCATCAAAAAATCTGAAAATTTGAAGTACTTGAGCTCAGTGTAACAGCATGTGATAAAATAGTCGAAATACCTCCAGATTAAGTTTTACTCAAGTTAAAACGTTACAAAGTGTCCAATGTCCCGAAAAACGGGCTATCTCTAATATGCGATGAGGGGAATGATGCAAGAAATGTTGCTAGTTGTCTGCTAGTTGTTTCCTCAACTAGTAACCACCGTTCCTACAATGAGTTAATGTTGAGTTGGCACCTTTGCGGTCAAATCATAAACAGGGTATTCCATCAGAAAACAATAAACAATGCTCCAGGAAAAGCGATTTTATTGATACATCTCGCTGGAAACTTGCAACTTGAAAATAAAAAAAAAATCAACATCAGGTGACTTGAAAATAAAAACGCTTGCATACGAGTCTGCAACACATTGAAACATTTGCATGCTGATTTGGGAGCTCGATTTTCGACTCAGCTGATCTGGGAGCTCGATTTTCGACTCAGCTGATCTGGGAGCTCGATTTTCGACTCAGCTGATCTGGGAGCTCGATTTTCGACTCAGCTGATCTGGGAGCTCAATTTTCGACTCAGCTGATCTGGGAGCTCGAATTTCGACTCAGCTGATCTGGGAGCTCAATTTTCGACTCAGCTGATCTGGTAATATCAAACTGTAAAGTACTACCCGTTCTTCCCCTGTAGTCTTCATTTGGTTTTTTCAGGGCAAAAGAGTGCCGGACTGATCCTTCGATTTCAGGATAAGCCTCCACCCATCCTGGTCTGGAGGATTCAAAACTGAACTGGTAGAATCCGGAGATGTTCATCATAACCCGATCGTCCCTGCGTTTCGCTACTGTTTCAGATGACAGTGGTTTTTTTTTTTTTTTTGTAGAACCTTCCCCACCAAGATTGACCACAATTGAATATCAACTCAGAGGAGTCATGCAGTTCACACGCAGTGAATTTTAGGGCGTTATTTTAGTTCTTCCCCTGTAGTCTTCAAATAGCTAAAAACTAAGCTCCAAAATTATCTCCCGCCGGAGGCCAAAGTAGGGTTTTCTAGTCCCGCACTGAAAGTGTTAATGAGTTACCGACTGCGGTTTATCAGACCATGTCCACACCGAACTCTCACGAGCTGGACCATATCCTTACGGGGTTTCGTTTTTTTTCCGCACACAGGGCATAATTTCGTAATGGTAAGCACCTTTCTCCAAGGAATAACTGTCATGCCACAGTTGCCATTTTAGTTGCGCAATTTGTTCTACAGCCTGTAGTGAGTCTGGAAGGGGGATGAGTGCGACAAGTTGTCTACGGTCTTCTGATACGCCTTGTTTGGCTGCAAGGTCTGCTAGATCATTTCCTTGGATAAATATGTGCGAGGGGATCCATTGTATGGTGGCATTTTCTGACGCGGTTTGCATTAGGTTGGCAACATCGTAGGAAATATAGTTGGATAATTTCCCATGATGGAAAACTGAAAGTTGTTTGTTGCTATTTTTGAGTCTGTGAGGATCACAACTCGTTGTCCCATTCGTTCTGTAGTTATCCTTTCCAGCGCCACTTTTATGGCTAGCATCTCAGCACTACTGATTTGAAACGACGTTTTGGTACTTAATGTGGATTTGTGACTGCATCTAATGGTGAGAAGTAGAGTCGTGCACCTCAACCCTTTCTAGGTGTTACATTTTGAAAATCCTTCCCTCGACCTGGGATCGATCTCCTGACTTTCCGACTATACTACACAACCCTGAGCTAGGCCACCACTTGATCTAAGGAATTGAATGAACAGAGGTGCTGAAGAAATAGCAGACCACAGCATTCTCTTAGCTACTATCTGTTACCTAGTCAGGGAGGTGAGGGGCCTTTGGCTGGCGTTTTACAACCCAGTGAGAACGCTCTATTTTTGTCAGGCCCTGGAGTTTTGGTTTATTATTTTCAATAATGAACCTTTGGATTCGACCAAGAAAAAAAAAAATTTTAACACCCCCTCAAATTTTGATGGTTTACGTTTCAAGGTATGTAGAATCCAAAAATCGAATAAAAATTTGGCCGTCCGTCCGCCGTACGCGGCACTTTTGCCACTTAGCATTGACCGATTTTGATGAAATTTGGTATGTAGGCTCCATTTAGGGTCTAGTTGTGCCCCGAAGATTTTGGTTGATGTAGGTCACTTCTAAGGGTTCCAAAATCAATTTTGAAATTTTGAAAACGCCCTTACTCAAAAAATTTTGATATAAAGGTATTTTTTTTCCTTCAATTTAAGATTCTATAGAATTTTTAGAATTTTTTGAGACCACGCGGAGCTCTGTAGGACAAACCGATCGCTCCCTACGATAATTTAAGGGTTTATATTGAAATATATACAGGGTGTCACCCTTTCGGGCGCACCACCGCGCAGGGTTCGATTCTACAACTAATTTGCAACAAAAAATGTCTCATAGCAATTTTTTTTAGAGGCTTCGTTTTCGAGTTATTTCACTTTTAAGATTTTTTTCGTGTTTTCGACCTTACGTCACTAAAATGGCTGTAACTTCCTTAATTGATGAAGTAAATTAAAATTTGATTATATCATTGGAAAGAGCGTCAAATTTCCTATCTCCCTGATTGGGTTTTAGAAATTTTCAAATGAAAAAAACGGGTGTAAAATAAGCCAAAAGTAAAAAATTGGTAAAATTTTGAAAATTTTCACTTTTTTTCAAAGTTTGATTCTCGAAACGTCGTGAACGGAAATTTCCATGCTGTAAGCCTAAAAGTTGCATGTGAATCCCAGCTTTCTAACGGCGTAGCCTTTTTTTCAAAAACACCACTTACTCAGTTAGAAAACGACGTTTTTGGGGCAGAAAACGTTCATTTTCGGGTGTGAATCGGCGCTTTTCACCAGAAATGCTTTCCAACTTAATAAATTATTTGACATGAAATTTTACGTACTTTTTGATGCTGAATCGAATGGTAACACTTTCCGATCTCCTCGACAAACAAATAGTACTTTTCAAGCCTTTTCCTTTGGGCGAAGGGCTCTATCTCGTTGTTCGTTTTATCCAACATTGTCATTAAGGGAGGTCCGGGTTATTAATGACTCGCACTCCTTCCAATTTGTTGACTTACCTAATTTTTGCCCTCTGTCTTGAAAATATCGTCCCGATCATTTGCGGAAAGCTTTATCCTTTCGATAGATAACAAATTGGGTGTCGAGGACTCAGTTGTTGTACCCTGTTTAACCCAGAAAGGGCTTGAAAAGTACTTTTTGTTTGTCGAGGAGATCGGAAAGTGTTACCATTCGATTCAGCGTCAAAAAGTACATAAAATTTCATGTCAAATAATTTGGAAAATATATATATAAATCAAAACACGAGTATGAATCGCAAAAGAGGCCTAATCTCCGTTCAACTTAGAGCTAACCAAAATGCGATCGATGGTTGGTGATTTTGATTTTTTTTTCCTTTTTTCTTTATATTGGATGGTTGGTGATTTTGCAGACGAGTGATCTATATAGAAAAATAATAAACCACTGTGTAATAATTTGCAGCGTTTTATTGTTATTCCTTGAATGAGGGGGGACTGCGGACCACAACAGTTGTTCCAAATCGGCTGTTGTGGCTCGTGTCTTGAAGAAGCTGTGTTTTGTATGCCATAACCGTAATTGTCCTTTCTGTAGAATGCTGGGGAGGCATTCTGATCCTACCAACTGTGCCTACTTATTACGTCATAAAAATTAACTTGTCTCGATCGGGAATCAATCTCCAGACTTCCCGACTATACTAGGAAGTAAATGGACAGGTGCGTAGAGTAATGGATATCGATACCCAATATTAATTAAATAATATCGACACTTTCGTACCAATACTAGATATTTTAATATCGATACTGAAACCATTGTATGGCTATAAAATGAAAAGATGACGAAGGTAGGGAGGCTGTTGGGACATTACTCTTTGGTTGCCCAAAAAAAAAAACGGATTTCGTCAGATAATTTATACTGTGGATAAAATAATTCATATTATAGAGAATATTATGTGCCTACAATAATGATATTCATAGTTATTATTTAACGGTATGTTGTTTAAATACACTCAGCTTGAAGACTTGATAGTAAAAAACGTCTGCCAAGTGGGTGCGGCACATAGCTTCCTCGTATCCATAACCCGATTACATAGATGATCCGATGCATAGTAGTTAATCTCAAAACACCAATCTCTAAGAACCTTTCACTACCCTCATAGGGGACCATCTACACGCTAATCTGGACAATCCTAGAAAATTTCATCAAATTCGGATGAAAAATGTAAGTATTATGGCTGTTACAAGGATTTTACGTTTGCGCATGCTCAGAGGCTTCTGTGAATTTTAAGTCCTTTGTTTTCATTGGGGACCATCTAAATACTAATCTGTAACATCCCTGAAAATGTCATTGAAATCGAATGGAAAATGTGGAAGTTATGGCTGTTACAAGGAATTCACGTTTGCGCATGCGCAGCGGCTATTATCAGTCCGGGGATGATGATTTTCATAGGGGACCGTCTACACACCAACCCGCACAATCCCTGAAAATTTCATAGAAATCGGACAATAACTTCGTATAGTTTTGCCCGTTAAAAGGAATTCATGACAGACAGACACGGAACCAAAATTGTTCAGAAAGGTCTAAAACTCAAAACGCGAGTGAAAATTTTGATTTTGGAAAACTTTTTTTTCATCCTTGAAAAGTGAAAACAAAGCTTCCGCTACCTTGGTAGACTCGGAAGCAAAATTAATAAAAATTGTTTAGACTTTTTTTTGAATATTGGATAAATTTGGATATTTTGTGACACTCAAGTATCGATACTGGATATTTTGAAATATCGATACTCATGCCAAATGATACTTGGGATATTGACACTCGAATGCGATAGATAGCCGATCACAACATAGGCAAGCTTGTCAGGAAAGTACCTATACTGAATTACTCCGATTTTCTAGGGAATTCTCTTCTTGTTCGACCTGTATTTGGAATTGGAGAGACTCAAGCTTCTGTGTACTTCCCCGGCAAAGATTCCATCTGGTATGACATAGACACCTACCAGACCTATCGTCAGGGCACCACGAACGTCGCTGCTGACATCTCCAAGGTATGTTATTCGTGGTTCCTTAATAAATTACCTGCGTGGGTCACTAGTAATTTATTCTCGTTCGTAAACTGTACATTATGTCGAGATTCTGTGAAGTGGTGCCATCTTTTGAAGAACTTATAACAAGACAATAATGTAAATAAATTAATTGATTATCAAAGTAACGTGTTACAGCTAGGAGAATTGCATAGCAGCTCTCTTGCTTGCGCATTAACGTATTTAGAGTTAACTAGTCAGTCTGTGATAAAAAAAAAACAAAAAAACAAAAAAAAACAAAATATATGACCATAGGCGCATCAAGCCGCGTGAATGAGCCCTTTGAAGTTGACCAGTGCCGTTTTGAGGCTGTGGACACCTTCGTGTACTTAGGTTCCCTCATTAGTTCTAATGGAGACCCCATCCCTGAAATAAAGTGCAGGCTGGCTGCGGCAAATCGCTGTTACTGGGGGCTTGTGAAACAGCTCAAATCCCGCCTGCTGAACCATCGAGTGAAGTGTGAGCTGTATCGAACCCTGATCCGCCCAGTATTGACCTACGGATCTGAGACTTGGACCATGGGCAAGCAAGGAGAGGAGATGCTCAGAACGTTCGAAAGGAAAATCCTGCGAAGGATATTTGGGGCTGTCTGTGAGAGGGGGGTCTGGAGGCGGAGAAAGAACGAGGAGTTATACGAACTGTTCATGGATATTGAAGTCGTAAAATTCGTAAAACTCGGAAGACTGCGCTGGGCTGGCCACGTGATGCGCATGAAGGAAGATGACCCGGTTAGGAAAATTTTACAAGGAAGCCCTGGTGGAACCCGAGGAAGAGGACGACCGCGGAATCGTTGGGCTGATGAGGTAGAGGAGGATGTGGCGCGCGCCGGATACCGGAACTGGCGAACACTGGCAACCAGAAGGGAAGAATGGAGGAAGGTTGTGGAGCAGGCTAAGGCCCACCCTGGGCTGTGACGCCAACAAAGAAGAAGAAGAAGAAGTCAGTCTGTGATATTTGTGTGCAGGTTTAGGTTACGTGTCTGTTTGGTTAAGAGTATTATTTTATTATTTGTTTGTTATTTAAACAGTTGAGATAAATTGATGGCAATCATGGTGCGCACCAGAGATGGGCGAATTCTTAAATACGATTGTGAATACAAAGCATATCTGCGACTTTATGATTATAAATAAGAATACAGGTATGAATATGAATACGAATACAATCGTATTCACACTTTGAATACTATTTTCCCCCGTATTCGTATTTTGAATACGATTTCATGATTTTTTCTATGATTTCCCCAAAAATCGAATTTTTTAACGATTTTTCCTGAAAATCATACTTTTTTTTTATAACCTAACATTGTCAAAATAATCAATCGAATGAGACCAACCCCAGGTCGCTACGACCAACCGTATAGAAACTACGACTACATTTCCGCTGAAAATCGTATTTTTTTACAATTTGCACTGAAAATCATGAAAAAAAATTATGATTTTTACCAGATATTTCGTCGTACTTTCTATTCAGTTGGTTGTAGCGACCTGGTATTGGTCTCATTCGATTCTGCGTGAAAAATCCTATAAAAATTGGTGAGCGTTTCGATTTTTTGTTAATTATTTTGGCAATTTTCGGAAATAAATACGACCAAAATTGCGGTAAAAAATCATATATTTTTTTAATGGTTTTCAGTGCAAATTGTAAAAAAAAATACGATTTTCAGCGGAAATGTCGTCGTAGTTTCTATACGGTTGTAGCGACCTGGGGTTGGTCTCATTCGATTCTGCGTGAATAATCCTATAAGAATTGGTGAGCGTTTCGATTTTTTATTAATTATTTTGACAATGTTAGGTTAGAAATTTGTCCAGAGTTCGAGAGAAAATCGTTTAAAAAAGTATAATTTTTAGGGAAAATCTTTAAAAAAATTCGATTTTTGGGAAAATCATAGAAAAAATCATAAAATCGAATTCAAAATACGAATACGGGGGAAAATCGTATTCAATGTGTGAATACGATCGTATTCGTATTCATATTCATACCTGTATTCTTATTCATAATCATAAAGTCGCAGATATGATTTGTATTCATAATCGTATTTATGAATAAGAATTCGCCCATCTCTGGTGCGCACCACGCAACATTATTTATTTGAGAATCTAACTTTGTACATTATACAGGGTGTCTACAAAACAGTTGTAAGGAATTCAAGGGGTCGATTCTACAACTAATTTCCAACAAAAAGTGTCTCCTAGAATTTTTTTTAAACGCCTCTTTAAACGACTTTTTTCACTTTCAAGTTTTTTTTCGTGTTTTCGACCTTACACCATTAGAACGGTCATAACTGTCTTAAATTACACTCAAAAATTAAAAATAAGGATACCGTTGGAAAGAGCGTCAAATTTCCTATCTCCCTGATACCAATAACAAATTTTCAGTTGAATTACACGGGGAATAAAGCAACCTAAAAAGTGAACTTAGTAAATTTTCGAAAAATTCCCGTTTTTCAACGCCTAAAATCTCCAAATATTAACTGGTAAAGTTCTGTTGCCGGAAAGCCTAAAAACTGCGCCAAAATCTCAGCTTTCCAACGGTATTATCAAAACATATTTTACAACCGAATTTAGGGGAGAATTTTGTGTTTGAACGCGGAAAAACGTGCATTTTTTCAACGAAATCGGCGCTCCGCCTAGTCGATTTGAGGGGTCCGATGAGAGTGGGTGGGTCGGCGCCGCAGTAGACCGCGAGGCCTCCGGAAACAGGAGAGAAAAATATGATGAAATTGATGAAATTTAGTATATTGATACCTTAAAGCACAAAGGCTCTATGTCCAAAAAAGGAGTTTTGAGAAACAGGCAAAATAAATTATCACCAGTGCACAATGAGGAATTTCACCATGTCGGAATTTCCTATTTTTGACCCCAAAATCGGATTCAGCACCTCGAAAACCCCCCTAAGGCAAACTTTCAGCCCGAACTTCCTAATTTACGAATAAACAAAACAGTGAAGAAAATACGAATGTTTAAAATAACCGGGAAAATGACGTCATGCTGGAATAGTTCATTTATGGCCGCTTGAAGCGCTGAGATCGAGAAATCTATAGTCCTCAGATGCAAAATTTCACGAAATAGTAAAGTTCGAAATTGAAAAACTGAGGAAAAAAATAGAGAAAGCAAGATGGGGAAAATTAGGTTTCCCCTGTTTCTGTTTGATAACTTTTCACTTAGAAAACATGATTTCGTTGTCCCAATGGGCAACACTGGGAGGAGACGGCGATCCGAACAGCCCAATCAGCGAGCGTTCCCGCTGCACGTCCGTTTTCCCGGTTAGTTTTGAAATCAAAAATTTTGACTGTCTCCCAAAACTAACAGGAGACTATTCAGGAAAAATGCAAACAGAATTCGGTGAAATTCCTCATTCCTAAAATAATGGCTTATTTCACTAAACATTTTAATTTTTCAAGCTATAATCGTCAAGAAAGTCAGTAATAGTTCTGTTGAATTGGAGTTTTTCTCAAATTAAAAAAAAAGAAAAATGTGGAAGATAGATGGACATAGCGCCTTTGTGCTTTAAGGTATCGATATAGGTACGAATAAAATCACTCGCGATGAGATTGTGGAAAACCATTTTAATAAAAACGGAGTTGAGTAGAATGTTGTCTATTTCCACGAAAATAATGAGTTACAAGTTAAATCGATTTCGGTCATCATAAGTTATTGTTTGTTACTGATGATGACCTAACCGTCGAAATCGATTTAACTTGTAACTCATTATTTTCGTGGAAATAGACAACATTCTACTCAACTCCGTTTTTATTATCGATATAGGTTTCATTTGGGGTCTAGTTATGCCCCGAAGCTTTTGGTTGATGTAGGTCACTTCTAAGGGTTGAAATTTTGAAAACGCCCTAACTCAAAACATTTGTATACAAAGGTATTGTTTTTCCATAAATTTAAGATAGTATAGAATTTTTAGAGACCACGCGGAGCTCTGTAGGACAAACCGATCGCTCCCTACGAGATTTTAAGGGTTGGATGTAGGATAAATCAGAAACACGAGTGTGAATCTCAAAAGAGGCCCAATCTCCGTTCAAATTTTAGCTGATCGAAAGTCAATCGATGTTTTTCTTCAAGTTGGTTGGTGGTAACAAAGGCAAAGCCTTGTTCTTTGCAGACGAGTGATCTATATAGAATAATAATAAACCTCTGTGTAATAATTTGCAGCGTTTTTTCATTGTCTTCCTATAGTGTTTATGATTTGATATCAAAACCGTATTTTCATATTATGTAATTATGCAATTATGTAGTTGCATATTATGCAACACCAGAATTTTGTTAACTGGGAATTTTTGTTTGACCAATTTTGTAAAAACAACAATATTTTAGGCAGCAAGAAAAAAATCAATGTTGTCTGACCCTGTTCTTATTCAGAAACGCTAATTTGTGAGGGTTCGAGAGAAAACAATTGTACCAAAATGTATTACTAATCTATTGAATTGACTTTATATTTGCAAGGCTTCTTAGTTACTACGTGACCTCATGCAAATTCCATTTTCAATAATGTTTGAATGGTATTCTCTCCAGGTTCCCGTTTTCTACAGAGGAGGTCATATCGTTCCAAGAAAAATGAGAGTTAGGAGGTCGTCGCCCCTAATGAAGAATGACCCTTTCACTCTGTACATAGCGTTGGACTCTAACGTAAGGATCATTCAGTCATTTTTCATAAATATTGAATTTAGAATGAATATTCCCCTTTCTCACCATCGTAGATTTCGGTTGCAATTGTATGCCAGAAGAAAGATTGTGAATTCATTATATTTCTTCACTACAGGATCAAGCTGTGGGATACCTCTACATTGATGATGGAGAAACATTCCGCTATCATTTACGGGAAGACAGTTCCGCATTTATGAAGTACAAATTTGCTGACAATACGTTGTCATCTGAGTAAGTTATTCTGCTCTTTCACGTTTTTGAATTGCGTCAATTTATCTACCTGCTTTATGGTACTTCATTTTGGTAATGAGGAATTCTCATGCGTATGAAAAATCCATGTGTGATGTATGTACCCATGGTGTTATGTCTGCGTGTCGTCGAGTGAAGGAGATGACCTTCTCGATGCGGCGTTTGTGTTTTCTTTAACCCCTACTCAACGAAGAGAGAATGATCCTAAGCTAGTGACTTGCACTGTCGCATCAGTGGCTTATTAGCCCTACCGGCATGCGGAGTGCATGGAACATATGCTAGTCCGACAACCTCGGCGTTTCAACCAGAAACCGACCGGCGGGAGGCGGGATATTTAGGGTAAAAGCACCAATTGTTGACACTATTCCCAATGTTGACACTTCAATTTTAAAATGTAAAAATAAGCTATTGGGTCACTGTAGGTACTCGAAATTAGCGTCATTCTGTTGATAAGAATGTAGTTATTGATCTTGGCCGGCTCCACTAGTTATAATATCCGATATAACTTGGCTGGCTGAAATTGAAGCTGATGACAGCTGTATCAGTAACTCCAGCGACGACATCCTTCTGCCGCAAGTTAGTGAGGTAGGTCAACAAATTTAGTCTTTTGAAGTAAAATTTGTGTGAGTAAAATTACCATTTCACATCGTCTGCTTCATGTATAACATAAGGAAGAATGTGTAAGCATTAAAACCCCAAATTTCAATAGGAAAACATGGTTAAATTCGGTGTCATCATTAGGGTCTCATGAAATAGTTTGTGTCCTAATGTTGACACCAGTGTCAACATTAGGGGAAACTGTTGATTTGGTTGCTAAGGTGATATTTGGATTTGAATAATTGTGTAGGGTATCACGACTATCGACTTTTTCAATTTAACGTGGCGGAACCTTAAGTTGACACCGTCTGATCCCAATGTTGACATTCAGTTCCTAATGTTGACATCAACTTTTTTTTTCTACTTGCAAAGAAAACTATATTTTATCAAATACACCAAAAGAAGACATGAAGCGCCAGAAAGAAGAAATGAAGAAGAAGAAAGGAGAGCTGAAAGTTAAGAAGTCGCGACCGATCAAGAAAAGTAGAAGGAGCGTAGGTTCCTCGCCACTATCAGAGAGTTCAAGTGAATCAGAGGAGTGGGCCCCATCGATTGCCACCGAGGACGACATTCATGTATTTGAGATTTTTAGGGACATAGATGAAGACAGCGATGTTGCCCAGCAGAATACCGTAATTGGAGGAAGGGAAGAGGAATTGTCAAATGAAGTGGAGCCAGTGGAGGAATCGCTGAAAGAAGATGAGCCGATATCCTTACCAGCAGGGGACAGCAAACAAAGTGGACCTTCAAACAGTGAAGTCGACCAGGCAAAACTAAGTCCACAACGCTGTGTTGCTGAGAAAACCACCACCGTGGAAGAAGTAGGACGTTGTGCCATGTCGAGGAAGAAGTTGGACGAATAAATGAAGGAGACATGGTTGTGGCAAAAAACGTGATACGGAATGGTTTGCCTGGTTGTCAACGTTGATTCTGAAGATGCTGCGGAAGTAACACCACTTCTTCCCTGCAACAGACTGAGGATGTTTTTAAGCGTTCGTGCGACGGGAATCATCTCCTACCGGTCAATAACGTCAAATAGAAACTGCCAAAGCCCAAATCTTATGGGGCCAATCCCGATAAATTTGTGTTCCCTGTTTCCGTTCTTGTAGCTCTTTAATTAAGTATGTTCTTGTTCCTAGGTAATTAGGTATCTTCTTGAAATATATTGTAACCTATTTCGAATCGCTCTTGTTCATTTACCTTGAGCAATAACTTCAGGAAAGCGATGGGTCAATATTTAAATTGGTGTCAACATTAGGAACTGCAGATGTCAACAAATGGAATTTTCGAAGACAAATGTGTCAACATTGGGGGCAAAAAACCATGTTAGAAAAAATTCGTTTATGATAATATAAAAAAATATTTTGGTAAGTCTAATACGTGCAAACTGTTCGCAAGGAACTCATTATTCATAATAACTACTTGAAAATTTCATTTTCTTGAACCCTTTTGTGGAACGCAGAATTGAATGATTTTTCTTTCTAATAGTGTCAACAATTGGTGCTTTTACCCTACCTAGTGAGCCTATTACTTCGAGGAGATCCTTATTCGAGGAGAAGGTAGAGAGCGAAATGAATAAGTCGGTTGACTGAACTAGATTGGCATGAGGGAGCATCCTTGAGTGGGCTTATATACTTGGATAGTTTCCTCGGGAGAGAGAGAGGTGGAAGGGTGACGTCATGTTGGTGTGTTCCCCGTACCTCGTCTCCCCCAGTGGGTGATGACTCACTCAGGGATCCTCCTGTTCGCTTCTTTAAGAACTAACTGTTAGTTGATATGTGGGTCATAACACATGGTATTTGAGTTTTCTTGCAAACCTCTTTTTTTTGCAAATCTCTCGCTTCAGGTTTTCAATAATTTCTGAAAATGTGACATAATTTTGTCCATAATTCGATCGAAAAATGTGAGAATTCTTCATTCAACGGGAGTGATAATTTCAAACCTCTGAGTCCCATTTTGGGATCTCTAGCTTATTCAATCAGATCTACAAAAGTACTATTGCATAATTTATTGTAACTCATTCTTCCTTCCAGTAATTTATTTTCGTAAAAATAAATACATTCGATTTTTCAGCTTTGCTTCCAACAAGAGATTTGATTCGCCAGTTTGGCTTGAAAAAATTGTGATTATGGGAGTGAAATCCGGCCGGCAGTACAAGGCCTCTTTGTTCAAAGGTTAGTTTTTTTATTTGTTTTTTTAGTTTCATAAGTAGTTGAACTTCTAAGTTTTAGAAACGTCTTAAGCTGGGTTCACATAGGTGCGTAATGTCCGTAAAATAATGCGCGAAGAGAGAAGTGGGGGTGGTCCGTAATCCGTAAAGTCCGTAATGCGTAAAAGAGCGTTCACATGGCTGAATGATTACGCGATTACGCAGAAGCGCGCAGTACGTTCTGCGCAGAATTGTTTCCAAACCAAAACAATGATTCTGGTTGTTTTGTCAATAAACGAGACCGAGTCAATAAACTTTCAATTAAGCTTAAAGCTGGGTTCACATAGGTGCGTAATGTCCGTAATCCGCAAAAAAAGAAGTGGGGGTGTTCCGTAATGCAGAAAGTGCGTAATACAGAGAAGACCGTTCACATGGCCAAATTATTACGCGATTACTCAGAAGCGCACAGTAGGTTCTGCGCAGAATTGTTTTCCCGCTCGCCTTTTTTCTGGCGTTCAGCTGTTTTGCTGTTTCACCCTGTTCATCGATCGAATAATTTCTTATTAATTAATAACTTCGAAAAAGATGATTTTCATCGTCTTCTTGGTGATCTGCCTACTTGTAGGCCCGGTGAATGGTATACCCATTTCGGAAAACGATTTAAGTACCTTTGATGTAAAACAATAATGTTATTGAATTGTTATGAAGAATCGCAATGTTCAAAACGACCAAATTCTCTCAAAAATGTTTTTTAACCCAGGTTTTCGGAAGTTGAATCAATTGAAAAATAGAGAGAGAATGATTTATTGATATAAAAGAACATACAATATAAAATACATCTTTTGAAAATGATAAAAAATTTCCTTGTATCTACGATACACATTATTGTACTTGTACATGAAGTAAAGAAAATATCTATTTCAAAATAAAACTATATCAATATCCCTAAAGCGCTAGACCTAGGTCTGTGTTGCTTTAGGGTGTCGTTGTAGTTTGTTTGCTTAAAATCATAGCTGTTTACTTCTCTGTTTTATATATTTTCCTAAAACATAATTGTTACTTCACATCACTTTTTTTTTGAATTTTTTTAAAGTTCTGTATACATACATTACTAAATTTTTTCATTCTTACACGTACTTGCTAACTAAGAGAGACTCTACTTTTTGAGGACCAACTTTTATCAAGATAGGTAGGTTTTCGGAAGTTGAATCAATCATATTTCCACATCATACGTAGACTTCTTTTATGCAGTTATTGGAGAATGATTTGATTTCTGAGGATTTATTGACATAATTTGATCGGACGAGATCAATGAGGCTCTCATTAAAATTACTTAAATTCATATCCAGCAAAGCACAATGCAAAAACGAAAATGAAAACCAAATAACAACACGGAATCGGCAATCGAATTGTTTGGTCAATAAACCAAAAACGAGACCGAGTCAACGATGAACAGACGCCGAGAGCTTTCACGAAGTTTGCCGAAATTTATCGAAGTTCATCCATAATGCGTAAAATATCTAATTTTTCAAAACGATACACTCCGCTCCAAAAGTCTTCGTCTGCAAAGATTGCTCCCGCCCCCTCAATTGGCTCCAGCCAATAGCATCCAATTACGGACCTATGTGAACCAAGCTTTAAGCTTGGTGCGTAAAGTCCGTAATGCGTAATACGCAAAAAGAGAAGTGGGGATGTTCCGTAATGCAGAAAGTGCGTAATACAGAGAAGACTGGTCACATGGCTGAATGATTACGCGATTATGCAGAAGCGCGCAGTACGTTCTGCTCAGAATTGTTTCCAAACGAAAACAATGATTCTGGTTGTTTTGTCAATAAACGAGACCGAGTCAATAAACTTTCAGTGAACAAATGACGAGTTTGTTACGAAGTTTACCAAAGGTTGTCAAAGTTCATCCGTAATGCGCAAAATATCCAATTTTTCAAAACGATTCACTTCGCTCCAAAAGTCGACATCTGCAAAGATTCCTCCCGCCCCCTAGATAGGCTCCAGCCAATAGCATCCAATTACGCACTACGGATTGCGGACATTACGCACCTATGTGAACCAAGCTTTACTGAAAATACGTTTTACGCCGTTGTCCTACATGGACGACCAAAGAGCGCGACCAGCTAATTTTAAACTAGGTAAACTGAACAAAGTGTTCTACGTGCCAGCGCCCGACGCACAGTTGTCCAGAATCGCCAAAAGCCCTCAAAACTTGATTTTTTGAAGTATTTTATCCGGTTAGGTATCTCCTGTGAGTGCCATTAAGTACTTGAGTCTTAGGCCCCATTGTTGATTACAAGGTCGGTGGTTAATCATTAAAGTACCTACTAGAAATGAAGACAATGTTCGAAATCCTAATGTACCAAAATCGTTACTACAATTATTTTACTTGATCATACTGACTAAGTTGACGCATGTTTTTTATTTTTATTTTATCTTTATACATAAAACGCCAACCGTACGTACGTATGCACGGAGGGGTCGTGGGAGTGGGGAGAGTCGGCGGAATCGGAGACGGGAGGAGTTGGGGGCGGGAGGAGTCGGAGGATTTGGGGGCGGGAGGAGTCGGAGGGAGTGGGAGGCGAGGATAGAGGAATCGGAGACGGGAGGAGTCAGAGGATTTGAGGGCGGGAGGAGTGGGAGGCGAGGATAGTCTTAATTAAGTTTTAAATAAGACGTTTGATGGACAAAACGTCTGCCAAGTGGGTGTGGCACATAGCTTCCTCGTATCCATAACCCGATTATATAGATGATCCGATGCGTAGTATTTACTCGTAATATCAATCTCTAAGTACCTTCCACTACCCTCATAGGGGACCATCTTAAGTAAGCCGATGTATTTGATTGGATCAAAAAAATACTTAGCCTCGGCTGGAATTCGAACCCGCGACCCCTGGGGGATAGTTCTATGCGCTACCCTCTGAGCTATTGAGGCCTAGTAACGTAATGAATAGGATTTGAGATTCTCACAGGGGACCATCCCTCTATGAATGAATCCCTAATCTCGAAATGAGTTTTTCAGATCGAAAATTAGAATATTTGCCGTAAGTATTGAAAAAGCAATAAATTTATTACTACTTGGATAGGTACCTATTTCCATCCCTTTCTGACCCTCCATTGCTGTATAAAAACCTACCTACTGATTATTTTGATCGTTTTCACCTTTAGAAAGTAGTGAATACCACTAGCTTTTCCACATTTCTTACTGCATTTTTTTGGGTCCATAATACCTTACTACCGATTTTACAGTAGCTACCTTCTACTGGTTCCTTGTTTGTCTAACAACACGTCCGTAACATATCTATAGATAATTTAGAGTAGGTAGGTACTTCGGTTCTACCTACCAGGAAGTGCAGACTATTACAAAAACGGAAGTATAGATCTATCATACTAGGATAGATGTACGAACTTTTAGACGTAACACCTAAATGCAGACATCCATAATTAACCAAATACCTACTATTGTGTGAAAAGAAGGTATTTTTTAAAGGTAATGAACTTGATAACTGTTGTAAGAGCATTTTTTCCAATTTGACATGCAACTTACAAGTACGATGATCACAGCAAACGGAACATCAATTGAAATCTTAAATGGTACCTACTTTCGCGAACTGACTCTCGTCGCCTGTTTATTGTAGATCTGTAGTTAGGTGTGTTGGTAGATGAATAAATAATATGCAACATTAAATGAAAAACAAGGGCGCATTTATTCAGAAATTTCATTGGCATTCAAACAATGCAAAATTCGCACAGAGTCAACGATAGTATACGTTGGATTCACTTGATCTTGATGCGAAGATAACAGAATGGGGAATTTGCCTCAATTTTAGATTCTGGAATTTCAAGTCAAATCCTATAATAGGGCCCTAGAATAACGTTTAACACTAGGAATAACCAAGGGGAAAAAATTATCGTAGGAGAAAATGACTAAACAAGTGAAGCCTCTGTTACAAAACACCGCGAAAATCGAGGAATATTGTTGACGTCATACGAAAAAAAAAAAAAACGACGCGAAAACAACTCCGACAACAGACAGAGTTCTAGCACCGCCACACAAAACGATCCAGTGAAATGGCTACTCGAATAATGTGATTCAAATCTTGAAACTAAATAAGAGAAGATGAAGACTAATAATGCTTGATAAACTAGTAGGTAGATTCGTATTGTAGAAAGGTGAGTAATATTGTTTCTTTTGGTCACTTTTGTGTCTGGGTTCTTCCTGCCAGTTCGTGGCGCACTCTTGTGCGAACTACTTGTAAGCTAAAAGTTTGTGTATGTTCCGCTTCTGTGGTAAGCGCCACAGAACCTCCTTTGAAGTCAGATTGGTAGAATATCCGTTACGTTTTAAACATGGCTGCCTCTTACACATTGCCACCACATTTAAAATTTCCATCTTCCTGAAATTCTCTAAATTTTTTGGATGCATTTTCGAGCAGCTCACTATGGTTTTATTCCATAAAAATAAACCCTCATTCGAAAAAAAAAAAAAAAAAAGTGAGGCAAATTCCCCATTCTGGTGACGAGTAGTTTGTTTCGAGAGATGAAAAACTTGATAATTCCTAAAATCGAGAACCAAAACACGAGAGTCGAACGTTGGAAACAATACAAAATCCTGCTACATCCAACCTAAATTGAAACTGGTTATAAAGTGTGAGGTTATGGAGGGCACAGTCGTCAAGAAAGCCGTCGTTCCCGACGCCGCCAAAAGCCGGCATTTGGCGGCGTCCAAGACGACCGAGCTCGCTGTCCGAGTCGTCACGCATGCGCAGTCACCATTTACGGACGGTACTACACGATTATTATTATTATGACGGTTATTATTATGGATATTACACGCAGACGGTCGTCACAAAAGACGTGGCGAAAACTCTCTAATGTGTCGTTAATACTAATAATAATTAATACTAGAGAGTTCCTAGTGGTTTTTGATACGGCGTGACGTATTACACACACACTCTCGACATGGAAGAATATACTTCTTCCATGCTCTCAATCCAGCGCCGAATTGTGATAAGAACACGCCGTATCCGATACGGCGCCGTATTGTTACGGTCGAATACGTCACTAGGAGGCAATCCGGCGCGCCATATTGAAAACATGGCGGACAATCCGGTTCCGGCGCGCTGGACCGACCCTACTAGGAACTCTCTACTATCAGGCGCTGGTCGCGCTCTTTGGTCGTCCGCGTAGGACAAGGCGTTTCTGTGTTTAATATAATGTAAAATTCTTCAAATTGATTTTTCTCTTTTCATTTTAACAGAGAACACTGAATCCCCGCTTGAAGTTAAACACGATTCAACGACCAACACTTTAGTCATAAGGAAGCCTGGAGTTCCTATTGCTGCAAAATGGATCATCAAGATCAAGTAAACGTGAAAAGGGACGCATCAAGAATAATAATTTATATGGTATCGAGCTACAGTTTTCCTCCCCATCTTCTTCGCAGTTTCACCTACTATTATAGATGGTCAGATTTTCAATTTATTCTTGATCAGTTTGTCAACGATTTACATTAGGAAAAAATAAACGAACTGTTATTGTAGTATTTGTATTCAGGAATTGGTGTAGCGTTGAAATAGTTTAGTGAGGTACCTAGTCAGGAAATGAGCTGTCCTTGCTTAACTACAACGTATGACTAAAACAAAATACAAAATGATGTAGGATATCCAGTAAAATGACAACGTTTACGAATTCCATTATAATTCAAATAGAATACAATCATGCCCTTATTAGAGCTATTGGAAAGTTTTCCGATACCAGATGGTCGTTTTCAAATATCACTACCACGTTCACTTCGAATTCTGAAATAGAATAGCATAAATGAGTACATCGCTGTAAAATGTCTGCTTAGCTAACACCCAGTATAATGAACATGCATAGGACCGTGGGAAAAGAAGAGAGGAAAATCCCATTCGTGCAGAGTGAATGAATGAGTGAATTTTTAAAGAAATATTTTTTCAAACACCCGTTATGGATGGAAATATGAGAGTGCGGCAACTTTAGCCCTTCTAGGGCTCCAAAAGGGCTGAAATTTGATAGGTGGGTAGAGGATGTCCTTCTTTGAAATTTTGAAATTAGGAGTGTGTGACGAATAGGGTGGCTCCTTAGGCCCTATAAACGGGGTATGGCTGATATATGAGAATGTAGGTGTTCAGAAACTTTCGTGATTCTGATTTAACAATTTTAACGTTTAACGAAGTTTTAAGTTTTGAGTTCAACAACTCTGCTTCCAAACCTGTATCATCACCTGCAGGAACCTAAGAGTCACGTGCTCCACCATTTTCCGCGTATTTTTAGGGCCGGATTTCTTCAATCAGAATTACGACACCTCCTATATCAACCATTTATTGGGCTTACTTCCTAAGGTTAAAGCCACCTATTCGTCACACTATACCTAACAGTCCCTTATCCACAATTTTTCGCGCATTTTTAGGGCCTCAATCACGAACGTTTCTGAACACCTACATTCTCATATATCAGCCATACCCCATTTATTGGGCCTAAGGAGCCACCCTATTCGTCACACACTCCTAATTTCAATACTTATTTCACAGAAAAAGAAGGACATCCTCCATCCACCCACCTAATTTCAACCATATCCAACCCCCCACCCCAAAACTTCAAACCCCTCCCCTGGATACCCTAATTGTCCGACCACCCTGATTTTGAAAAAATATACACAAAGAAGGACATCCTCTATCCACCTACCAAATATCAGCCCTTTTGGAGCCCTTCTAGGGCTAAAGTTGCCGCACATTCTAGTACGTTTTTTGGAGTCAATAACTTTTTCATTAATTTGAGACCTCTGCACTAACTTAATTTTCTTGGGAAATTCTTTAAAATCTAAGTATTTTTACTCATTTTGTTTAGATTTTCTCTTTAAATTACTGACACGAATTTGAAAATTTTGGTGCTTTATCCTCATGAAATATCTGAACGAACCTTAATCCAAATTTTCATAATATTTGGGAACCGCAGTAGTTAGTAGTACACTCTCAATTTTATATATAACTCATTTCATGTTCAGTCTGGAGTGATTTCCGCCCTTTTGGTACAGTTTGAACCATAAATATGCGCGAATTCTCTCATTCCGACGTCGACTCCATTTCACCTCTTTCTCGCTTCAAAGTCAAGGTTGCCCAGGAATCTGTCTATCCCCAGAGATTCTCCGCCCATAGTCCCCTCAGATTCTGCAAACCTCACATTCCCTATAACTACTTGTCCAAATTGATCGAACTGTTTCGCATATTACCCAATCAGTCCGAAGGATTAAAATTCAAGTACTCGCATAGTCCGCTCACACCCGCCGATTCAATTACACCATTAATTTCACAATCCTGGGAAATTAATTTTGATAGAATTATGATCTATTTGATGAGTTGATTCGTCTTATTTTGTATTTTTCGAATTTAGGTTTTAAGATAATGATGCTGCATTGGTTGTGGCGTATCTACTGTGTCGTTGGAAGGATAAATGTGATAAACGTTAGGTTTACTCTATGTACTTTAATTGTAGACTTCTTAGTAATAAGTAATATGGTAGGTAAATAATGTTCAAAACTCACCAACTTTGAAATTATTGGTCGCGAGGGAGGGACACGTAAACAATCTAGGAAATATCATGTAAATTGGTATGGCGATCCCGCTGGCGACGTTTCCTTCTCCTATTTGTATATTTTGTATTTCAGTAACTGAAAAATCAAAACCAAGAGTTACAAATTGGTAAGTCATTTGTCGTTTGGTTTGAAAAAAGTAAAAATGAATGCATCACTAAGATAAAAATAATGTGAAAGTACTTCTGACTAGTAGAGATTTTATGATCGAGCAGGGGTAAGGAGTGTGTGTGGGTGATGGTTATTTCGCTGTCGTACCAAGAACAAGAAAACATTCGCCATGTTAGTTGTTCTGCACGCCGTCATCCATGTTGGTTTTAGCGTGACGACGCTGGTTGCGGTTTTTGGCCCTCGATCTTCATGGCGAGAACTGCTCTGCTTGATCATCAAACCTCTGCCAGACTTACTTACAAAATGATTCTGCTCTTTGATCCTCGCCATAAATAAAAACTCGGTCCTTGTGGAAAAATGTGTTATCACTTATCGATGGCATCACATGATAACCTCGTATCTCACCCACCTGTAATTCAATTTTTAGCGATAAGAAACCATGGTTACCAGTGAAGCTCAGCCCTCTTGATCAAAACCGAGGTTATCATTTAGGGCGTTAGAGAGCAGAAAATGCAATTCCCGCTAAAAATTGAATTACAGGTGGGTGGGATACGAGGTTTTCATTCAGAGAATCCGAAAAAAACCAATTTGGCCAAAAATTGAGATACGAGGTTATCATATGATGCCATCGTTATACACTTTACCTACCGTCTTTCGCGTAGCCTTCTGCACAACCGCAGGTTTCCACCCTGACCAGCTGAAGCTCAATGGACTTAGTGGGAATCTCACTATGCTGAATGGTAATCTTGAACAAATACAGCGGTTGCACATTTATAATTTGGTAGGAAATATTTCGTATTAGACTCGCATGCGTTCATCGATAAGTGCAATGAGGAATATTCGTGCATCTCTATTATTCCTCCAAATTATAATTCAAATGGAGAGCTTCCTAAAAAGGTACAAAAGGATGGGTCGGAAATGGCTGGAAAAAGGTGACTCAAGGTGAAGACAAAGCGATTTGACACGTTCGTGGGAACTTTTAGAACAGACGATGTCCAGTGACGACATTTCGTTTTTAAATGCCTCTACTTTCACTCGTGTTTCTAAGCTATTTGGTTTTTGGTTTATTATTTTCAATAATGAACCTTTGGAATCTACCAAGAAAGAAAAAAATTGAACCCCCCTCAAAATTTATTGGTTTACGTTTCAAGGTACGTAGAATCCAAACATATTGTTTAGTAATGCATGCATTCCAGGCGACGTCCCTTTGGATAAGCATTAGATCAGTTTAACCAGTTGTTAAGTGATAAAACTGTTTCACTCGATGTAATTTATTTATTACTTTAGGCAAGAAATACTGACCCCCCCCCCCCACCATTATCCACCTTAACATTTCAAGCCGCATGGGAGCCTCGAATCTGAAGAGCATTTTAAAATCCATGATCTACGATACCCAACATGCGAATTCGAGTTCACCCCCCCCCCCCCCACCACCTCCCCAACGCCAACAATGGTGCCAGTCTGGCACCAAAGCGGAAATACGTCGTAACATTGAACTTTCATCTGTTAGTTTTGGTAGGCAGTCCGTCGAAGTTCACATCCGTATTCAAGGTGAAACACAACAAAACCCACGAAATATGCGGTTTATGGTGTCATGGCACCATGGTGGCACCACTATTAGCTCCATGGTGGTACAGAGAATAATTCATGGAAATCCGGAGGTATAATTAGAATTTTTCCTCAATTTCAAAGCTTGGGTACAATTAGTAAGCAGTACAGGAACCGAAATATTGAAAAATCGGATATTTTGTGAATATTATCCCCCCACTCAGCCCCTCCCCTTGCGAATTTTGGTACTCTGGTGAAATCATGTACAACGGGGAAGTTATTTGAGTCAAACAAACAAAGAAACACGCAAATCTGTTGGAAATTGAGGCCTGGACAGAGTTTATAAGATTATGCACGCAAACGCACGTTTTTTAAGCATCAACCCCCCCCTTTCCCCCTCTTAAAAAGCAAAATCCAAAATTCCGGCGCCGTAGTGCACAACTAGATAGTTTTCCGCGTCAAACGAAAAAAGAACCACGAAAATCGTTTGATAACTAAGGCCTGGGCAGAGTACACAAGATTTTGTTACACACAGACATACACCTATGGTTTTTTTCGTTGATTTGGATTCAGAATGGTCTAAAACGGATTATGGTTATTATAGAATGGTTATTTTTTTTTTTTTGACGTGATAACGTCTTATAAATTGGTTTACCGGGAGACACTTCAAGAAACTGCGTTACGCTCCGCTCACGGAGGGGGTGCAGCTCGGCGCTCCCTAAAGCGCCCCCCCCCCGCGTCCTATCCTTCCCCGGCGCTCACAAAAGCGGGAGCGCCCCGCCCCCCTTCCCTGGCACTCACTCCCCCCCCCCCACCCATGGGAAATACTTACTACCTACGGGAAATACCTACTCTGTGCAACTTGACAAAGAATTTTATTTTATCCTTCTTCCTACTATAGAATGAATATTAACATTAAAATTATTTTACCACTCAAAGTCGTTGTCACGTAAAACTTTCGCCCGTATACCGACTTTACAGGCAACAACACAGGTTTTTTTTTTCTGTTGAGTGTTGTCCAACTTTACCCCAGATCGATCGCATAAGGACGCCCAAGTCTTACTGTGGGACGTCCTAAAAATCGAACAAAAATTTGGCCGTCCGTCCGTTGTACGCGGCACTTTCCTTAGTTCCCGTGGTCCGATTTTGATGAAATTTGGTATGTGGGCTCCAGTTGTGGTCTAGTTGTACCCCGAAGCTTTTGGTAGATGTCGGTCACTTCTAGGGGTGTAAAATAAGGGTTGAATTTTGAAAACCCCTTAGCTCAAAAAATTTTGATGTAAAGGTATTGTTCTTTCATCAATTTGAGATAGTACTGAATTTTTAGAGACCACGCGGAGCTCTGTAGGACAAACCGTTCGCTCCCTACGAGCACTTAAGGGTTGGACTTACGATAAATAAGAAACACGAGGGTGAATCGCAAAAGAGAACTAATCTCCTTTCAAATTTCATCTGACCAAAATGCGACCGCTGTAGGTACGTGGTAGGTAGGTGGTGATAATGGCAAAGCCGAGTTCTTTGCAGCGTTCTTGAGTGAAAATTGTTCCAAGAGCGCTAAATCTGACTCTGACAAAAATACCTTTATATCGAAAATGTTTGAGCTAGAGCGTTTTGAAAATTTCAGCCCTTATTTTTCGCCCCTTAGAGTGACCTATATCAACCAGAATTTTCGGGGCACAAGAAGAACCCAAATGGAACCTATACAGGGTGTCCCATGTTAAGGACCGAAAAACTTCGGGAGTCGATTCTACAACTAATTTTAGTAAGAAAGTGTCTTTTAGCAATTTTGCGTTAGACGCTTAATTTCCGAGTTATTTTAATTTTAAGATTTTTTTCGTGTTTTCGACCTCAAGTCATAAAAATTATCATAACTCGCTTAATTTACGAGCAATTCAAAATCTAATTACATCTTTAGATAGGGCGTTAAATTTACCATCTTTCTAGTGGTTATAAATTTTTTTTTGTAAGGTCGTGATGGGTGAAAAATCAACTCGTAAAGTCATTTTTGTAAAATTGTCAAAATTTCCTACTTTTGGTTTATTATTTTCAATAATAAGCCTTTGGAATCGAGCAAGAAAAAAAATTTTTTAACCCCCCCTCAAAATTTGATGTTTTACGTTTCAAGGTACGTAGAATACGAAAATCGAATAAAAAAATTTCCGTCCGTCCGCCGTACGCGGCACTTTTCTTAGCAACACTGGACCGATTTGGTTCAAATTTGGTATATGGGCTTCATTTGGGGTCTAGTTGTGCCGCGAAGCTTTTGGTTGATGTAGGTCACTTCTAAGGGGTGAAAATTAAGGGTTGAAATTTTCGAGAGTGCCCTAGCTCGAAAACTCTCGAAATAAAGGTATCGTTTTTTCACCAATTTTAAATAGTATTGAATTTTTAAAAATTTTTGAGACCACCCGGAGCTCTGTAGGACAAACCGTTCGGTCCCTACGAGTACTTGAAGGTTTTCCTTCGATAAAACAGAATCATGAGTGTGAATCGCAAAAGAGGTCTAATCGCCGTTCAAATTTTATCGGACTAAAATGCGATCGCTGTTCATTTCTTCGATTTGTATACAGTTTTGCCTTCTGCGTAACCAGTAATCAAATTTCCATATGAAGCTTTCTATTTTTCCAATCGAGTGTGAAGCGTTTAGTTCTTTCTAATAAACTTGATTGTGAAGGTGTGAAGCCAGTATGGTGTGGTAGGTAGTACCTAGCTGGTAGGTAAAAAAAAGTTGGTAGGTAAAAAAAAATGTTGGTGGGTAAAAAACGCTGCAAATCATTGCTCAAGGGCTTCTTCACTCTTCAGATCACTGATCAGCTGAGTGAGCTCCGAAGCCATTTTCAATCCTATTGAATGAAAGTGCTCTTCCAGGCGTCTCCAGCATTCGAGGAGATCTTCTTCACTCTTCAGATCACTGATCAGCTGAGTGAGCTCCAAAGCCATTTTTACTCCTATTGAATGGAAGTGCTCTTCCCGGCGTCTCCAGCATTCGAGGAGATCTTCTTCACTCTTCAGATCACTGATCAGCTGAGTGAGCTCCAAAGCCATTTTTACTCCTATTGAATGAAAGTGCTCTTCCAGGCGTCTCCAGCATTCGAGGAGATCTTCTTCACTCTTCAGATCACTGATCAGCTGAGTGAGCTCCAAAGCCATTTTTACTCCTATCGAATGGAAGTGCTCTTCCAGGCGTCTCCAGCATTCGAGGAGATCTTCTTCACTCTTCAGATCACTGATCAGCTGAGTGAGCTCCGAAGCCATTTTCAATCCTATTGAAGGCAGGAAGCTGAAATTTGAGAGGGAAGGTCAAGGGAGAATACAGATGGTGGTAGGTGCTATTGATGGAGAACCAGTGATCTATACAGAAGGGTGAACTATACAGAAAATAATAAACCTTTGAGCAATGATTTGCAGCGTTTTTCTTTTGATTGTTGAGGTTTTACTTCCACATGATTTGTCACGTACCTCAACATCAAAAACTGCGCAAAAATCTCAGCTTTCTAATGGTATAATCTGTTTTAATTTTACTCCGCTAATTTGGGGTGAAAAATACGTTTGAATGCTAAAAAACGTGGTTGCGCTCATGGAAATCAAGGTTTTCTGGTTCGTTGGGCCTCGGGCAGGTTCGACGAATTAGGGGTGGAATTCCACGTCATTTTCAACGCTATTAGACTGATTCCATCATCGTTGGTATGTGAAAGCTCAATATTGAATTTTGTTAGGTCCGAATCTTTTTTTTTTTAATTTACTTGGTATTTATGCACGAATTGAATGAATGAATTCTCGCAACGCTCTCGATTCTATGAAAGAAGAGATATCTTATAAAGAATAGCGTGTAGATGTGGAAAAAAAATAAAGATAAATAATGATATTTTAGAGAAAATAAAAATGATTAAATTAAAATGAGTTATGAACAAAAATAATCTTTATCTTCATCGAAGTACGTTATTGACTAAACATAAATGAGATAATAAATTATCCTCTACTCCGTCTTTGACTTCGTTTGTCATTCGTTCGGATACCTGTAAACAGAAAGCAAAGTTTTTTGCAGCCAAGTAGAAAATAATTGAGGAATGAGCTGTCAGGAGACGATGCACATCTGTAATGGGCCGCTCCCAGAGATGTTGGTCCCCACCACATCGCTACAGGCTCTGGGTATCTCCATGGTTCACTTGGCTACCTCCATAGAAAAACCCACCAAGGGCCTTCCATGCGAGGGTAAGGATAAGGGAGAGGAGACCGAGGGCCGGGTAGATGGCAGCACCGGACGGAAGGGGACAAGGCACTGATGGAGTGGGGGAGTGAGTGGGGAGGGGCAAACGACCGTTGCGACGCCATCCCACGGCGGCAGTTGCGTCTAGACAGAGCTTCTCACTGCCACGTTTTTGCATTTAGAGCCCACACACCCCAAGTCGAGATCCGGAACAGGATTCGAAACCAGTGATATTGAGTTGAGAACATTGAATAGTTTTTTTTGTGAATTTAGAGCCCACCTGAACATTCCGTCTGATAAATTGGCATTCGACCTCGTTATTTCGGAGACGCTTGGACACGATTCGCCCTACCGAACGGGCTCCCGACGAAGGATTCGAAACTACCCACGCATTCCTCTGGACCTCCAACTGACGCCACGCTTCCAATTTGGTTTAACCGGTACGCTCGAAAGCTTTATCTTTTCATTGAATATTGTTTTGTATAAACACTCCTCCTAGGTTTTCTTTGATGCTTAATAGTTACTTAAAGAGTAATCGATTCTATACTCACCTGTTTGTTCTTTTCATTCGTTATATTACGACGTAATTGTTGAGAGGTACCCCTTCCGGGACCTCGTTTTGGGTATCTTATCCCCACAATACTGAAGTTAGGTATTCGTTACAAAACACAACACTTTCATTGATGTTTATTTCATATTTTATTGTACAAAGCATTCGTTACATTGAAGTTCCTATTGATTTTGATCTACTCGAAATTAGACAGTTTTACGTTTGATATATTTCAAATATTGTAGTTTTATTGACTCTTACCTGATCAATTTCCTGGTGCTTGGTAAACAAAGGCAGATATAACTAGGAACATAAAACTAACTTACCTTATTTGAGTCTTGCTGAACTGCGTAGATAAATCGGGGGTTATTCTAGGAATAGTTACTTACCTGAAGGAGTCTAATTCTTGAAAAGTACCTGAAACAGAAGACAAATAGTTAACATTGAAAGAAAGCAATAATTAAGTTCAATAATTCACAAACTAAGGGGAATATACTTACCTCACGAAGATCTAGGCAAAGCGGGAGATCATTTTTCGGTGATTCCAAGGAACACCTAGTCAACGACTCCGACGCCACACCCTGCCGACGAAAACCGTAGATCACCACCACGGTAAGTGGATCATAATTACCCTAGTCAGTAAGCGCAAGGACTTGTAATAGTTAGGTTTTCACAAAATTCAAATCCATCGGCCACGTAGGAAAACCACCTATTACAATTGGTGGCACGCGGTGAGATTTTGGTAAGCTTCGGTTACCACGAACCTTCAGTTCACCTTGCGCTGACTAGGAAGAAACTGCCCAGGAGATTGATCAGAGTTATTTGCTTGATTTATCTGTTATTGAAATTGTCTAACTTGTGCACAAAGGAAACACGATCGTAGAATATTGTTTTTCTGTAAAAGCAAGAAATACGGCCGTGGAAATAAAACCACTCTTGAGAGAGGAACAAAGTGTGAGAGCGAGTGAGCGAGATCAGGTTGTTCCGGTATCATTTCCACGTGTTTGGTTTTGGGTCGGTCATCACATTCCGGATCCCCACCACCTTGGGCGTTCCGGACCGTTTTCTGTTGGCTCTGAGTGTTCTGGACATTTTGTCGAGAAACAATTCTTGGACGGGTCATTAGGTTTGGGGATAACGATCCGAAACTGTTCTGAGAAGAACTGTTCCGGGTCCAAAACACCAGCCTTCGTTCCCGAGTCAGAACACAGGCAGGAGTAGCAGTTCCGAGACAAGTGATTCCGAAGCGATAGCACGTTCCGGAGTCACTGTTCCCGAGTCAAGGGAGCGTTTCGGAGAAACCACCCGAAACTCGAATCCTGAAACACCGGTTTCGAAACGAATGGTTTCGAGGCGATAACACGTTCCGAACCACTGTTCCCGAATCAAGGGAACGTTTCGACACAATCGTTCTCGAAACGCGAACGAGCGTTGAACACTCGTTCCCGAATCAGAACGGAAACCCCCACAAATAGCGACGTGATTCGAAACCCACTTTTCCGAATCAGAAGACCGTTACGGAAACCCGTTCCGTACGCAGACATTCGAACCAATAGTGACAAAAGTTCAAGTTTCTTGTACAATTTTATATTTCGAATATATTTCGCGACCGAATTGACTTCGCGATTATTCAAGATGAGCGACGACGAAGGTGCCGCGTCCGTTTCGCAGGAGATGATGGAGGCTGTAACCAACGCTATGGCACAAATGGGTGACTTCTTCGCCTCGCAAAAAGGAATCCCGAAGTCCGCGGAACAAGGAGCTGGATTGCCGCGTTCACTTTTCCTTGAGGTAGATGTCTGGAACCCCGATGAAGCGGGAGGCGTTTCTGCCCAGCAGTTTTTCTCGGAGGTGGATCAAGCAACCTTCACACTGACCCAAGAGCAAAGGGTACAGTTCTTGAGGGCTTGACTGAAGGGAAGGGTGAAACGATTTTTAACCGAAGCCACCGGCGATTACCCATACGATCGCCTGAAAAACAAGATCCTTCGCTGGTACGGACGAGAGAATCCCGAACAGGCAAATATAAAACTATGGACCACCAAGAGGCAGGCGGGAGAACCACTCAGAAAATACGCCGAGCGACTGCTAGCGCTAGCCTCGTGTGCGGTGGAGGCCGAAGAAACCATTCCTGAGGACCAGAGACCCGAATGGATCCAACAGAAGACTCTGCGAGCCTTCGTCCGTGGAGTGGAAAAAGAAATTAGCCTGTTCCTACGAGGAGGAACCACGGAAACACTCGAGGAGGCGGTCGAGCGAGCCGAGGAATGGGAGGAGACTGACCAGGAGAACCGCGAGCCGGAACTGCGATGGGACGTAGCCGGAATCACAAACCAGGAGCCCAAGAAATGCTACGGGTGTGGAGAAGTTGGGCACTTCGCGGCAAAATGCCCAAACCGCAGCAACTCAAACGGAAACCAGACACCACCACAGGGTACAGCATACGGAGGAGGACTATCGCGGAAGTCACCATTTTGGCGACCCTCCTCCCCGAAACCTCGTTACCCTTGTTATTTCTGCGGGGAGTTGAATCACTTCTCAACAGGATGCCCACACGGAAATGCGGACAGCGATTTCTGTGATTTCTGCGGCGCTAGGGAACACACCGAGGCCGAGTGCTTCAAGAGAAAGCGGATACTGGCAAACGCGCCCTACCGGAGGAAGACTTCTGCACCGGCTGCGGCCATCACCCCGTCAACGCAGGACGAACCAGAGGAGGAAATAAGAGGTGACGAAATAGTGGCCTTCCAAACGACCGTGGCTTTTACAACAAGACCGATGATCTCGGTACCGGTGAAGCTGGAAAACATCGACCGACGAATGGTGCTGGACACTGGTGCCGCTGTTTCAGCCCTGTCCGAACCTATCCCTGGAGTGGGCCTCCAACCGACTACGGCCGAGTTGTGGGGAGCGGATGGCCAACTGCTGCCGCTCCGTGGGGTCCAGAGGGCCACTGTGTCGATCGGACCAGTGAAAACTACTCATGATTTCTACATTTTTGACCGATCGGACTCAGGCCTGAACCTGCTGGGGTTGGATTTACTGTGTAAATTCCCAATCAGCATCCGAACCGACACTGGCACAGTGGAGATGAGCCATCCCAGGACCGGCGAACGTCTGATCGTGGGTGCGCTGATCCAGGATCCCGACACCCTGCGAAATTTGCAAAGGCTGTCAGCTGGATTACGGGCAAAAAGAGCTGAGGATGAGATGCGTATAACCAAGGGTGTGTTCTCGCGCAGTCCAAGGAACCCCACCGTCGGGGTCCCAAAGGAGCGTGAACCTGGCGGTTCTTCCGAAAGCAAGGAGCCCCTGTGCACGGGTGACCAGGAGTGTCTCCCACCCAAAAGCAGGAAAGAGACCGCGAACCCAAGTGCGTCACAACAGTTGCTGCCCGAACAGGTCAGCTATCCGAAGGAACCCGTGCGAGGAAAACTCGAGAAGCGTTTGGGGAACAACGGTCGTCCACGCAGTGAACCAGGAAAGGACGGACCTATGTTCCTGGACTCTTACGAAATCGACTCGGGCAAAGCGTCAACGATCGTGAGACGCCCGTACCACATGCCTCATGCCCTACAGAACTGTGAGGGAGAGCAGCCCCATGAGACAAAGCGGACAAACGATAACCAGGAAGGGAAAGATCCGTTGGGACAAGCGACCCAGATCCAGGACCTAGCCTGAGCAGGCTGGAGCCCGCCGTTACCGATGGGATGTCGGACAGAGCAGCAACGCCAGACCCGGTGATGAACGCTGCTGGCGACCAAGCCACCGCCAAAGCCGCCCCGGTAAACGGGGCAAACGACAGCCAAGACTGGTCGGACCTGGATGATGAATCTGCTGAAAGTGACGCGTATACTGACCCTGAGCCAAAGCGGTCAGAGGAGTGCCCGCCTGAAGAGGGCGCTCAAGTCAGCGGAGCCGAGGAGCAAGGGTCACCACCTTTGCCCTCCAACCCGGAGTATAACTGGCGTCGACGAAGGAGGACGGACAGCGTCCGGACACATCATGGAACGAGCTAGGAACCAAAGGAGGAAGATGGTACCTGTACATAGAAAAATTGTTGTGTTGATTAATGTTACGAGGTAATTTAATATTGTTAAAAAAATATATTGTAATGAAAAAAATTGTGGTAAGAAATATGTACATAAAAATTAATAAATAAAGGAACTTACCTAACAAAGAAGCAATGGTTGGTTTTCCGATGCCTGTGACCTGAGATGAGATGGGAGCTCCGGAAAGACTTAGTCGGATCAAGCTAGGAGGAGGACGGGGTTGTCTGGGTGTGATTGGCCGTCTCTAGCCCACGGAGTCCATTTCACAAATGGACATTCTGAGGAAGAGAAAAAACGGGGGGAGGAGCCTGGAACAACCTGAAAGAAGGAGAGAGAGGGAGAGGGTAGAGAGGAAGGATAGTCAGGGAGAGGGGAATCAAGTGGTGACCACGGCCATATTTTTTGTTTCAGGAGGAGTTGGAGCACGATCACCGTGGCTACGCCACAGCTGTAGGAAATAGAGGGAGGACGACGACAGGAACAAAGGGGCAAGGGGTCGAGCATTGGATACCAGCAACGTCAACAGGAATGCAGCCGGATCGTTCGGGGGAAGTGCCGGGGGACTTCGTGATGTGCGAGAGCTGTGACGCATTCTGGGATCAACTGGTGGCGGAGTGCGAGCAATTCCCTGTGGGACACCCAGATCACCCAATGCCCTGCCAGCTGAGGGAACACCGACGGACGAGACCCACGAACTGTGAGGGGTGCCGACGCTGGCGCTACGAGCGTGCTTGGATGAGGGCAAAACCTGACCTACCACTGCCATTGCCACCTGTTACCAAAAAGGGAAAAAGGAAAGCCGATGAGGGCATCGGCCTCCGGAGAAGGGAAGATTGTAATGGGCCGCTCCCAGAGATGTTGGTCCCCACCACATCGCTACAGGCTCTGGGTATCTCCATGGTTCACTCGGCTACCTCCATAGAAAAACCCACCAAGGGCCTTCCATGCGAGGGTAAGGATAAGGGAGAGGAGACCGAGGGCCGGGTAGATGGCAGCACCGGACGGAAGGGGACAAGGCACTGATGGAGTGGGGGAGTGAGTGGGGAGGGGTAAACGACCGTTGCGACGCCATCCCACGGCGGCAGTTGCGTCTAGACAGAGCTTCTCACTGCCACGTTTTTGCATTTAGAGCCCACACACCCCAAGTCGAGATCCGGAACAGGATTCGAAACCAGTGATATTGAGTTGAGAACATTGAATAGTTTTTTTTGTGAATTTAGAGCCCACCTGAACATTCCGTCTGATAAATTGGCATTCGACCTCGTTATTTCGGAGACGCTTGGACACGATTCGCCCTACCGAACGGGCTCCCGACGAAGGATTCGAAACTACCCACGCATTCCTCTGGACCTCCAACTGACGCCACGCTTCCAATTTGGTTTAACCGGTACGCTCGAAAGCTTTATCTTTTCATTGAATATTGTTTTGTATAAACACTCCTCCTAGGTTTTCTTTGATGCTTAATAGTTACTTAAAGAGTAATCGATTCTATACTCACCTGTTTGTTCTTTTCATTCGTTATATTACGACGTAATTGTTGAGAGGTACCCCTTCCGGGACCTCGTTTTGGGTATCTTATCCCCACAATACTGAAGTTAGGTATTCGTTACAAAACACAACACTTTCATTGATGTTTATTTCATATTTTATTGTACAAAGCATTCGTTACATTGAAGTTCCTATTGATTTTGATCTACTCGAAATTAGACAGTTTTACGTTTGATATATTTCAAATATTGTAGTTTTATTGACTCTTACCTGATCAATTTCCTGGTGCTTGGTAAACAAAGGCAGATATAACTAGGAACATAAAACTAACTTACCTTATTTGAGTCTTGCTGAACTGCGTAGATAAATCGGGGGTTATTCTAGGAATAGTTACTTACCTGAAGGAGTCTAATTCTTGAAAAGTACCTGAAACAGAAGACAAATAGTTAACATTGAAAGAAAGCAATAATTAAGTTCAATAATTCACAAACTAAGGGGAATATACTTACCTCACGAAGATCTAGGCAAAGCGGGAGATCATTTTTCGGTGATTCCAAGGAACACCTAGTCAACGACTCCGACGCCACACCCTGCCGACGAAAACCGTAGATCACCACCACGGTAAGTGGATCATAATTACCCTAGTCAGTAAGCGCAAGGACTTGTAATAGTTAGGTTTTCACAAAATTCAAATCCATCGGCCACGTAGGAAAACCACCTATTACACATCATGTACTGAAGAAGGAGGAGGTCACATTGAGCACTTACTCTGAATCGGTAATATGACCACTGCTTCAAATTTTGACATTCCTTAATAATTTTCTATTTGGCTGTTAAAAACTTTGCTTTCTGTTTACAGGTATCCGAACGAATGACAAACGAAGTCAAAGACGGAGTAGAGGATAATTTATTATCTCATTTATGTTTAGTCAATAACGTACTTCGATGAAGATAAAGATTATTTTTGTTCATAACTCATTTTAATTTAATCATTTTTATTTTCTCTAAAATATCATTATTTATCTTTATTTTTTTCCACATCTACACGCTATTCTTTATGAGATATCTCTTCTTTCATAGAATCGAGAACGTTGCGAGAATTCATTCATTCAATTCGTGCATAAATACCAAGTAAATTAAAAAAAAAAAGATTCGGACCTAACAAAATTCAATATTGAGCTTTCACATACCAACGATGATGGAATCAGTCTAATAGCGTTGAAAATGACGTGGAATTCCACCCCTAATTCGTCGAACCTGCCCGAGGCCCAACGAACCAGAAAACCTTGATTTCCATGAGCGCAACCACGTTTTTTAGCATTCAATCGTATTTTTCACCCCTAATTGGCGGAGTAAAATTAAAACAAATTATACCATTAGAAAGCTGAGATTTTTGCGCAGTTTTTGATGTAGAGGTACGTGACAAATCATTTGGAAGTAAAACCTTAACAATCAAATGAAAAAGTAGGAAAATTTGACAATTTTACAAAAATGACTTTACGAGTTGATTTTTCACCCATCACGACCTTACAAAAAAAATTTATAACCACTAGAAAGTGGTAATAAATAAAATAAAATAAAAATAATTTTTATGACTTGAGGTCGAAAACACGAAAAAAATCTTAAAATTAAAATAACTCGGAAATTGCTAACGCTAACGGAACGTCTAACGCAAAATTGCTAAAAGACACTTTCTTACTCAAATTAGTTGTAGAATCGACTCCCGAAGTTTTTCGGTCCTTAACACGGGACACCCTGTATACCAAATTTCATTCATCCGTGGTTACTAAAAACGCTGCAAATTATATAGATTTTTTATAGATCACTCGTCTGCAAAGAACACGGTTTTGCCATTGTTACCACCAACCAACATGAAGAAAAACATCGATCGCATTTTGGTCAGATAAAATTTGAACGGAGTCCTCTTTTGCGATTCACACTCGTGTTTCTGATATATTGTAAGTCCAACCCTTGAGTTCTAGTAGGGAGCGAACGGTTTATTCTACAGAGCTCCGCGTGGTCTCTAAAAATTCAATACTATCTTAAATTGATGGAAAAACAATACCTTTATATCAACATTTTTCGAGCTAAGGCGTTTTCAAAATTTCAACCCTTTTTTTTCAACCCCTAGACCGACATCTACCAAAAGCTTCGGGGTACAACTAGACCCCAACTGGAGCCCACATACCAAATTTCATCAAAATCGTTCCACGGGAACTAAAGAAAGTGCCCCGTACGGCGGACGGACAACATTTGTTATTAGATTTTTGGATTCTACGTACCTTGAAACGTAAACCATCAAATTTTGAGGGGGTGTTGAAATTTTTTTCTTGGTCGATTCCAAAGATTAAAATTGAAAATAATAAACCATAATGTGTTTAAAACAGTTCGAACCCTGAACGATAGGCATTATGAAGCGACATTACGAAGGGCAAGTATGACTGCCGTAGGATGAGAAATTTATGGTCTGTTCAGAGAGGCAGTCCTGAACGGTTCGGAGGAGTCCATTCGCCTCTATCCCCTCCCCTTTTCAGTTCCGGACTGCCTCTCCGAACAGACCCAAGGTAGAAGGGTAAGGATGAAAACGCAACTGGCGGTGGAAAGAGCGGTCTCTATGAGGATTCGAGGAACGAGAAGGGTGAGATGCCTTGGGTTGGAGGACGGCGCTTCGATGACAAAATACGTAAGATCTCAGAGGACCAAGGAAATCCGGAAAAGGAAGCTGCAGAAATAAGTGAAGATGTGTAATTGTGCTATTCGAGACAGCTTGATATTCGTACCAGAAACAACCCTGAAAATGCTAAATGGGATAATCGAATATCATCGATGTGTCAGTGCTCGGCAAAACATTGTTTTATTGGATCCTACTGGCTCTCACTCACCGCCTGGGGTTGCCATCACTGAGTATAGAAGTGTTCTATTCTCACTGGTTGCCATTGGAAAATATTTTCAGGCTCTGTTGACTTGAACTCTCTCTTTATTTTAAAACGCAGCAAATTATTACACAAAGTTACATTATTTTTCTTTATAGATCACTCGTCTGCAAAGAACACGGCTTTGCCATTGTCCCTACCAACCAACCTGCTACATAACTACTTCACAATCAAGTCTATTTGGAAGGGATAAACGCTTCACACCCAATTCGAAGAAATTGAGAGTTGAGGGTGCCTTCATATGGAAATTTGATTACTTTTTAAAATATCGAGTATCGATACTTTAGTGTCACAAACTATCAATATTGTCCAATATTCTCAAGAAAAATGATTTTCTCAACAATGTTTATTCACTTTTCACTATCAAGAGTCCAAGCAGAGTGATTTTCTCCATGATATAAACGTTATTTATGCAAGCAAAGAGTAATGATCTGTTGAGTCATCAAAAATTAACTTCCCTCGACCGGGGATCGATCACCTATCATTCCGATTCTAAATCGGAGCTCCTACCACTTGAGCTAAGGAAGCGAATGGACAGAAATGCGAAGAGGTCGCTGATCACAACAGATCCAAAAGCCTCTCTACCTTCTTCATTTTTTAGCCATTAAGTTGATTTTTTTCCGCGAGAACTGTATCGATATTCGATATTTAGAAATATCGGATCCAAAGTATCGATATCCAAAAATATCGGATAGTGCTGTATTGATATCAAAATATCGAGTATCGGTACAAAAGTATCGATATTTTCAAATATCGAGTATCGATACCCATCCCTAGATGAAACAAGAAACGCTGCAAATCATTGCCCAAAGGTTTATTATTTTCTGTATAGATCACCCTTCTGTATAGATCCCTCCCTACCAACCATAGGTACCTACTAACTACTAGGGCATTTTTGAAAATTCCAACCACCAACCAAATGGAAATGAAGAGTTGAAATTTTCAAAAATGCCCTAGTAGTTAGTAGGTACCTATGGTTGGTAGGGAGGGATCTATACAGAAGGGTGATCTATACAGAAAATAATAAACCTTTGGGCAATGATTTGCAGCGTTTTTTTTAACCTATTTTTTTACTTACCAACTTTTTTTTAACTACCAACTATTGGTAGGTGCTACCTACCACACCATACTGCCTTCACACATCCACAATCAAGTTTATTAGAAAGAACTAAACGCTTCACACTCGATTGGAAAAATAGAAAGCTTCATATGGAAATTTGATTACTGGTTACGCAGAAGGCAAAACTGTATACAAATCGAAGAAATGATCAGCAATCGCATTTTAGTCAGATAAAATTTATTCGATTTTCGGATTCTACGTACCTACCTTAAAACGTAAAACATCAAATTTTGAAGGGGGTTAAAATTTTTTCTTGCTCGATTCCAAAGGCTTATTATTGAAAATAATAAACCAAAATAACAATCGCATTTTGGTTAACTAAATTTTCAACGGACATCTCTGGTAATTCACACTCGCGATTCTGATTTATCGTAAGTTCGACCCTCAAGTGCTCGTAGGGAGCGAACGGTTTGTCTCTAAAAATGCATATTCCAAATTGGGGAAAAAACGATACCTTTATTTCGAGAGTTTTCTATAACTAAATTTCTATTTGATTTTCGGATTCTATACCGTGGACTGGGGTGATACTGATATGCTGGGGTGATACTGATCAACAAGCCTTTTTTTATTTGCATGCGATTGCAGCGCTCCACACAGTCCTAAATGGAAAGTTAGGTCGTGTTATGTGTTCGTAGCAATGTTTTCTCTGGGGGGATATCGTTCCCGCCCGATAGTCTAGGTTACCATGGTAGCTGATAAGGAAATAAACAAATCTCAAAATCGGGCCCAGCTGACATTGTGATTGTAACTTCTGTTGTGCCGGTGTCGGGTGTTGTGTGATGAAGTTCTAGCGAAAAGATTTTGTTTCTACCAGAGGTAAGCATGAAATATCTGCAATTAGTTTGTTTTTTTTCCGTGTTACTACAGTTGGTTATCTGTTAAAAACAAAAACAACTCATTTCCAGGGGGTGATAGTGATCACGGCCGAAATGCCCCGAAACTATCAAAAAGTGATTGGTCCATCATTATTTTGGCAACAAGTGCTTTAAAATAAGTTGTTTCTTGTCAGTTAACAAACATGTGCCACGAATGGTCTCATTATAATAATAAATACTGAAGAGGATATTACGAGTCTTGAATTTTGGCTTTATTCTGATTTTTTAAGTTAAGAGTTGGTTTTCATTAGTTTTTCAATAAAAATTGTTCTGAAATTAGTTGTTAGAGGGTTTTTTTTCACCTCAGGGTACTAAAAAACAATTTTTAATTGTTTAACCCATTAGTGCCCGTAATCATTTTTTTCTACAATTTCTGATGAAACTTGGTAAGAAGCCTCATATTACGCCTAGAAGCACTAGAAAAATAATTTTAAAAATTTCGGCGTACGAAAAGGTGTTCTAAAGGGGTGTGCCCAAATTAGCCCTCTGGGCACTCAGCACTAGCAGTTCTGGGAAAGTAATAGTCAGTCACGAACGATCATTTTTCAACAGTTATTGAAGTATATAAAACCAAAAAACCGTCACAAAAAAGTTGTAAATAGTAAATTTTGTCGAATAAACGAAAGAATGTGGCAACTAACGTATTATCTCGAAAATGTTGAGTGGAATGTATTGAAATAGTCAACGCACGTTCCCTGCTTGAACTTGCACATGGCGCATACTCAAGCAGTGCAGTTTATTCCTGCGTATCTCTTCATTTTCTTCCCCTCCGTATACAAAATGTGGTGGTCTATATATTATCATTGCATCGCTGACCCTAGATGTAGAAATCGATCTTCCAGAAGTCCCTGGATGTCTCCAGGCGACAGCTAAGCCTATCAAAAACGTGTGGGCCAATTCCGTCTAAACTGTAGTTGAGGAACTTTAGAACTCTTCTATGACAATATCCATCCTTTTTGGGTAGATGCGTCTATCCCAAAGGAAAATACCGCCCATCACCATTTCTTGTTTCTTACGCCAATGCAGCAAACAGCGTGCACATGTCCGGCAATTGCTCCCAGAACAATAAACCTCTGAGGACTGAAATATCCACAAAACATTTAATTCTTCAACAGAAATTGGCGGATATTTTGAATTTATTTCAACTGAGTTTGGTTCTTATGCTTCATTGTTCCCCAACAAAGGGTTGATCGCGTCTTGAAAGAATGAAGTATAAGAAATTATACTTCATACTCCGGTCTACAAAGAATGAAATATAAGAAAATATAAGATGGTAAAAATCATCGGATGGTAATAATGAACGAAGCAATGTCATCTCAAATCAAAATTTATCAAATATCAGATCTGTTGGAATAGTGTTCACGGCATACTTGTGATGACTATGTGTATACGAAAGTGTCGCCAAGTGCCCAGAAGGCTAATTTGGGAACACCATGATACAGTTCAGTTTTTTACAGAGCTACCAAGGGATATTTACTCAGTTATGAACTGTTCTAGTGGGGTAACAACCATAATCTAAAACTATGCGAAGAAATACCGTCAAAATAAGAATTTGAAGTAGTTATGACAATAAATGCCGCAGCCCGTCGACGACCAGATTGTCACTTATCTTGGAGACTGAATAAACCACACTGAGCGATTTATTCATTCAAACTGAATGCTCTCCTAACATGTTAGAGAATCTAGGTAGCTTGTAAGATCAAAAAGTAAATAATAGAATCAAAATTACACCAAGAATTGGGAGAATTGTGAGACCAGGTTTGCCGTTCCGCTACTAGCCCGCTAGGCACCAATGGGTTAAGTTCGATTTTTAATTGTTTTTAATATGTTTAAGTTCGATTTTAAATTAGTGATCACTATTACCCCCTATGTGGGGGGGGTGATACTGATCAATCTAATTATTTTTTTAAATGAGCTTAATTCAACAAAATTTCAAAGTTTGATATAGGATACTGTTCGTAAGATGTGGGAGAATATAAACTATTTTTTCAGATTTTTTTGAATTATTATACTGGTAGTTTTCAAGGAAAGACTGTAGAAATTGATCACTATCACCCCAGTCTACGGTACCTTAAATCTTGGAGGGTGGGGGGGGGGGTTAAAATTTTTTAATTGTTTTAGTCGATTCCAAAGGTTTACTATTGAAAATAATAAACCAAAATAGGATACTGCCGGCTACCCTAGTGAATCATCCGATGAGATCAGCGAATTTTTTAATGTTTTTCCAGGAGATTTTACGCAAAGATGCGCATTCCACGATGTGGTAACCAAAGGCGTCCGTACGGGATCTCCAGAAGCGGTCGCATCTACACAGAAAGTGCTCCGCACAGTCCACTTTTTGTTCACAAGAACACATCGGTGATATTCTATTGTCCATGACGTTTAGCATTCGACGGAAGTCTTAATGTCCCTATCATTAGCCTGATGGTATTTCGACGTTCAGAAGTCAGCCATAAGGCTTGTTTAGGATCATTTATGAAGTGATAAGCATTCTGGTCTGTTTGTACTTATCACACCGGAGTATATTAACCTACTGAGGCTTCCTTATATTCTTCCATGGGAGTGACAGTCAAGTGATGCATAAAAAGTACAACTCGCCTAACTGCCTAAAACTTACGACTATTATTTTTGGTTAACAGGACTCACTTGACCGGTGAAAGGTTTACTAATATTGCAAACGGTTGAGTCGATGGTTCCACTAATTCTGAACCCGGGTATTGTTCCCAGATCAACTCCGCCTTCCAATGAATCGGGAGTGATCACGAAATTGACAGGTTTCACGTCCGTGGTCTGTTTTTTAGGCTGGAATAACAAGAATTAATTACAATGCAGTGTTGGCAGACATTTATCCATTTCTGTGGATGTTATTTTATTGGAGAGTCTCAACTAGTTTGTATCGATATAATGAGGTACGACAACAATGCACGTCATGAGTCCAGCCTCAGAACAGCATTTCAAAGCTAAGTATGACATTTTTGAGGTGAAAGCTAGTGATGCGCAGATTAAAAGAATGATGTTTCAAAAATTAAATCCAATATTTGGTAAAATTTCCATAAGCTATAAATGATACCTATAGAAATGTAAAAAGGTACCTATGTAATAAAATACCTATAGGAACTTGTCTCCGTTACTCTGTGCCTATAAGGTATGTATGATATTCTTGGGTTGAAAGCTAGTGATGCGCAAAAAGAATGATGTTTCAAAAATTATAGCCGAATACGTATTTGGTAAAATTGTTCACTAAATATGTGTTTTGTACTTTATAGAAAGTACCGTTGGATTCGTTCATCACCTTAAGGGGGTCTCCGTTCGTTTTTAGTATTTAGCGAAATTAAAGGCGCTACAACTTCAAAAGTTGTACCTAAATTTGAAATTTTAAAGGATTTTAGAAATTTGTTAGTGCACGGACCTAGAGAATTGAAAAACTGAAATATTGCCGCCGGAATCATCAAAATTGAACAATAATGGGGTATTTCGGTGGGTCGGAAATTCAGGTTTTTGACCTCAAATTTGGATTTAGCACCCTTGAAAACCTATATACTACAACTTTAAGCCCAATGATACTATAACATGTGGTAGAAAAATTAACTAAAGAGATCACACGTTTGAAAAAGGCGGGCCGCTATAAATGCACACACACTAGGCAAGGACTACGCCGCGCGCGTGTGTGTGAGTACTATTTTGTAGTATCCAAGAGGTCTTCCAAGGGTTTCTGTGCATGGATACTTTTTCAAAGACAGTTGGCTAGCTACGTCACACCATTCAAATCTTCAACTTTCCTTAGATTCTCTGATTTTTTAAAAACATTTTCTCGACGAACAGACCCGATTACCGATATTTCTGAGCCATACTCTCTTGAAAAAAAAAAATGAAAAAAAAATTGACCGAAATACCCCATTGCCAAAGAAAAATGGAAAGAGTAACTGAATAAACGGTTTTTTCCCATATTTCTCTGGAAATTATTTTTCGATCATGATGATTCCAGCGGCAATCTTTCAGTTTTTCAATTCCCAAGGCCCATGCACTAATGAATTTCTAAAATCCTTGAAAATTTAGAGTTTAGCTACACTTTATGGGAAAAACATAACTGAATTAACGGTTTTTCCCATTTTTCTCTGGCAATTATTGTTCGATTTTGATGATTCCAGCGGCAATATTTCAGTTTTTCAATTCCCTAGAGCCGTGCACTAATGAATTTCTAAAATCCTTTAAAATTTCAAATTTACGTACAAAATAGTAAGAAATTGTAAGGTTGTATAAAAAACAAAGTAAATAAATGTACTTAATACATATAGGAAAAGGTGTGTTACCTTATATTCAACAATGAATTCCGCAACTTTTATGATGTCTTTCAGCATGAAACCCCGTTTTAATTCACACTTGAGGGTGTATTGAATGTTTATGAAGACACCGTGGTATGTTTCATGCATCATTCGATTCGGTTTGGTGACGAGAGGAATTTCAAATGGGATTTCAGTTTTACCTTGTGGAATCGTATTTGGCCCACTAATATCCACCAAAGCGTAGCAAATCTGTACTGGCTAGAATAAATCCATAAAGTATAAGAGACCATTCGAGCATCAAGTTAGTCAAAAACGCTGCAAATTATTACACAAAGGTTTATTATTTTTCTATATAGATCACTCGTCTGCAAAGAACACGAATTTGCCAATGTTACCACCAACCAACATGAAGAAAAACATCGATCGTCGTTTTTCAACGGAGATTAGTCCTCTATTGCGATTTTCACTCGTGTTTCTAATTTACCGTAAGTCCAACCATTAAGATCTCGTAGGGAGCGAACACTTTATCGTACATAGCTCCGCGTGGTCTCAAAAAATTCTAAAAATTCAATACTATCTTAAATTGATAGAAAAACAATAATTTTGTATAAACATTTTTTGAGTTAGGGCGTTTTCTAAATTTCAACCTATAGAAGTGACATTAACCAAAATCTTTGGGGCACAACAAGACCCTAAATGGAGCCCACATACCAAATTTCATCAAAATCGGTCAATGCTAACTGATGAAAGTGCCGCGTAAGGGCGGCCAAATTTTTATTCGATTTTTGGATTCTACTTACCTTGAAACGTAAACCAACAAACTTTAAGGGAGGGTTAAAAACAATTTTTTTTGGTCGATTCCAAAGGTTCATTATTGAAAATAATAAACCAAAAGGGAGAACTAACGGAATAAATCCAACAGAAAGTAATGAAACCTGACGAGCCTCTTACCTTGACGGAATTGTAAAACGCTTCAAATATCCCAACATTCTTGGGGCTTAATTGAAGGCTCACGATGCCTTCCATGGATAGTGCTATTCCATTATGTTTGATTTGTTGAGGGGTCGTGATGACAACCACACCGGAAATTGTGTCCTAAAAGACATTTTTAATTGTATTCAGTTCGTCATCCGTTAAGTCTAAAAAACCTAAAGTTAACCCTAATGAGGAATTTCACCATGTCGGAATTTCCTATTTTTGACCCCAAAATCGGATTTAGCACCTCTAAAAACCCCCTAAGGCAAACTTTCAGCCCGTACTTCCTAATTTACGAATAAACCAAACAGTGTAGAAAATACGAATGTTTAAAAAAACCGGGAAAATGACGTCATGCTGGAATAGTTCATTTATGGCCGCTTGAAGCGCTGAGATCGAGAAATCAATAGTCCCCAGATGCAAAATTTCATGAAACAGTAAAGTTCAAAATCGAAAAACTGAAGAAAAAAATAGAAAAAGAGAGATGGGGAAAATTAGGTTTCCTCTGTTTTTGTTTGATAACTTTTCTCTTAGAAAACACGATTTCGTCGTCCCAATGGGCAACACTGGGAGGAGACGGCGATCCGAACAGCCAATCAGCGAGCGTTCCCGCTGCCTGTCTGTTTTCCCGGTTAGTTTTGAAATTAAAAATTTTGATTGTCTCCCAAAAATAACAGGAGACTTATTTTCCGAAATCAGCCCGATTTTCATCTATCCCACACCATTAACTATTCAGGAAAAATGCAAACAGAAATCGGTGAAATTCCTCATTGGACCATGGTGACACCTGGGTCACCGAAAACATCTTAGGAATTCTACTGCTGCCCCGAAGTGTCACCAGATTAACCAGATTTGAATTGCAAGTTAAACATTAACGAACAGAGCTGAATCTTTTGAACCATTTTTTGTAAGTTGATAAAAGTTATAAAATTATGTTGACAACTTCTTACATTCTGATCATGACTCTATTTTGAGAATTCCAATAGCCCACAAAAAATTCGACTGTCCTTAAAATTTCAATTTAATTTTGGTTACTCCGGTACACCTTGGGACAGTTTTGGAGTTCCTGAGATGTTTTCAGTGTCACTAGTGACACCATGGTCCAATTAGGGTTGAGGAAGAGTATTCGAGAAGATTCCATTTTACACCTACTAATATTAGTTTTCTGATTACACTCTGAATTTCTCTACAGGAAGTGGTTAGCAGGACTCGCCATCATTCTCTGGGCTACCCGTTATCACGTTTTATTAAAATTTAATCATCATTTTATGATTTACTGGAAATATATACGTGGATACGCTATTAGTATCCACATATGAGAGGAGATCGTGAATATGGAATACTACATTTTTGAAGACTTAGGTACCCTGTGCATACATTGGTGTTTGGAATGGTATAGAAAAAATACGGAAGAAATTAAAATTTAAGTGTGGGTGGTCTATAAAACTGACGAGGAGAGTATTTCTTGAGGTTTTTTAAAATTTTCAACCAAGGTGTTGATTGCAAAATTTTATTGATTCGTGGTATGCACCAAACCCACAAGACTGACCTTTCTCTGGAATAGTTAATATTTCGATTTTGTTAACCATAGGTTCATCGGTTTTTTCGAAAATTCGCTCATTAACTCATGAATGGACTTTTTAAGTATATTTTTCTGGAATGGCCAAGAGATCATAATTTGGGAAATTCAACTCTCTTTCCAACGGTGTAATCAGATTTGAATTTCCGTGAAAAATAAGGAAGTTATGACCATGAAGTGGTACATGGTCGGAAACACGAAAAAAACTTCAAAGTGAAAAAAAGAGGCATTTTTAGTGGGTTAAAAGAAAAGGCTAGGAGGGAAAACTGTTGCAAATTAGGCGAAGAATCGATTAAGTATGGATCATTCGACTCGGGACACCCTGGGTGTGTTCGGAGAGGCAGTCCAGAACAGTTCGGAACCAAACCGGAACTGAAAAGGGGAGGGGATAGAGGCGAATGGACTCCTCCAAGCCCCTCCAAACCGTTCAGGACTGCATCTCCGAACAGACCACCTATATACATAAACAGCGTACTACACACATTCAAATTTCAAAAACATTTATTCCCAAATAATAAGATTTATACATTGGTACCTAGGAAATAAACAAGAACAAAAACCCCTCGGAGACAAAACAGCCCAAGCGTGGGTTCTCGGGAATATAATAAATTCACCATATTATTCTAACATTACTCCATGTTTCTTTCCATGTCTTTCAATCTATTCCTAATGCTTATAAAATACTTCATTTTACTCAAATACGACTTGGCGGAGTCAAAATTCTTGGTTTGAAAAGCTGCCGAAACACTTGCACTCAACTTCTGGATTTCCAGCTCATTGGAATTTTCAAAAGTTTCTAGTTCTTCTCTAGTAGAAATGTTTTCTAGTTCTTCATTCTGCTCCATAATGTACGCCAAAAACGCACTGCCTAACTGGATGTCGCCTTCGTTGACTGGGTATTGATTTAATTCCAGAAGATACATTCCTCTTTCGTAAGGATTGAGGAGGGTAGAGTAAGCTTTGTTGATCATGGACGAGATTTCCTCAGATCTTTGTCTCTCAAGGTCACCCTTCTGCGTAAATTTATCTGGGTGAAATTCCGTTTGTAATTTTCGGTATATCTTCTTCAAGTCATCATCCCTTATATCGTACTTAGAATCTTGTCCAAGGATATCAAACAATGAGGTACCTGGAGGCGGTACGAGGAGTGCTCCACACTTTGGGCATTTCAATCCTGGGCTCAATTGCCCGCAGTTGCAAGACCCGCTCACAACTGAAAACTTTGATGTGGGAAATACGATGCCAAAATTGGTGCCCCCACACCAACTGGGTGAGTTGTAGGCTTTCAAATAACTAAATTTGTGCCGATTGCTAGAGTGTTGTCGATTGGTACAATAAGAGAGAGCTGTACTGTTCTTCAAAATACTTCGCGTTGAGCAAAATAACTTGCAGAATCTCCTGGTCATATTCATTATTACACTACTAAGGAAAGACAATAACGTAGCAAACGTGATACCGGGTGACAAACTACGAGACCCGGGGACTTTCCATCACTCGACTTTTCCTTATCAGTAGGGTTTCAAACTGGTATCAGTGAACCTATTTGCAATTCCATGGAACGATGGAACCTCAACGAGTGGTTAATAGTTATGAATGGGTACTTACAGTCTCGTAATAAATTTTGTTGGCTCTCTTAACGCGTATATCAATATTGACTTGCATTTCAATTTGCACTCAACTTGAAGTAAATTAAATACATAAAACTATACTAATCAGTGCTCTATCAAAACAACTGACACAGACACAGAGAACCGGAGACAACTAAACATAAAAACAAATACTGAGCATCCACAGAAGCTTGTAAACTTCTTCTTCTTTTTTCTTCAACTATTTGACACCAGCATCATGGTCCATGTCTGGCGCAGACGCGGTGGAACTGTCATGGTGGAACCAACAACGATGGATGGCATGGACTACCCCAGAGGATACCAGGTCCATGATGGATAATGTTGAAAATGTGTTGAAACATGGATTTTGGTCCATGCCTTCACACAATGCATCCATGCTCACTTGTATTTGCGCGCTCTTGCATTCATCAAGTGGAAACTACGATCGTGCAGTGTTTTTTCTTCGTGTTTACATCTCTTCTTCTTTTTTCTTGAATTAGTTGTCACAGCCATCGTGTTTATATTGGAGATAAACAAAGGGCGGAAACATAAAGATACCAACAGAACAGTACACGGCGAGGTCACGTTACTCCAAGAAGAAGAACACAGAATTGGTTCGTTTTTCCTCACTAGGTGAACTCACTAGTTCCTCATCATGTTGCATTTCTCACTACTATTTCAAATTTGTTTTTGTTTATCTCCACGCTCTATTTTTGAATTAATATTAATGCTACAGTCAAACTAATGGGTATCCTAAGTCAAATGTTCCAGTTATTTTCAGTAGGTACTTCAAATTGCAGAGGAATATACCGAGTACTCATGCTTGCGATCGTTCTTATTATTTCATGTGTAGTTTTGTAGTAAATCAATCTGTGATCTCTTTGCCGATGCTGTGATTTTATTTGACTGTGATAATGGGAATGTCTTTAATTGTATATGGGTGTGTGATTAGTGTGTTGCGTGTTTTGAGCGTTGGACGGGGTTCTCGGCCGGCCTGGGGGCGGCCCCCTTGGCGCTTTTATTGAGGTGTGCGGTTTGCCTCTGCGGTAGGCCGCACAGTTCGTAGGGCTACCTCTCCAGGAATGGATTGGTGGCCCCGGGAGCCGCCGTGGTGGGTGGGTCCGGGACGCCCCGGCCGGCACGGTAGCGCCCCACACACACCTTATTCCTGGGAGTACCGATCACACTAGTTCCTATTACACTTAGTTCCTGTTCTTCATCGTTTTTGACATTTTATGTCTTTACTATGGCACATAAATGAAATTGAAAAGAAACCCCCTGCTCCTCCCGCCCCCTGCTCCTCCCACCCCTTGCTCCTCCCGCCCACTGCTCCTCCCGATCGGTGGCTACAGCTTTCGTACAAGTACGCAACCACGAGAGACATTTTATGTAAGCGAAAATCATCAGAAATTTCCGCGTAACGCTTCCCTCATAACGCTCCCCGCGTGACGATTTTTCATTTATGTGCCATAGTAAAGACATAAAATGCCAAAATCGTCACCAGGGGAGCGTTACGCGAAGGGGAAATATGAAGGGGAAAGGGATAAAATGTCTCTCCTGGTTGCGTACTTGTACGAAAGCTGTAGCCACCGATCAGGAGGAGCAGGGGGCGGGTTATGTCTTTACTATGGCACATAAATGAAAAATCGTCACGCGGGGAGTTTTTTATACTTGTAGCTCTTCATTGTTAACTTTTTTGCCTAATTATAATTGTTGTCGATGCCTTGCCCTACATGTTAGATTTAGATAGTAAGTTAAGGAGCAATATTTGTTTCGACTTATACTATGTAGGTACATATTATGTACATAGTATAAGTCGAAACAAATATTGCTACTTAACTTACTATCTAAATCTAACATGTAGGGCAAGGCATCAACAACAATTATAATTATATTATATTATACAGGGTTATATTATATTATACAGGGTTATAATTATATTATGTATAGTATAATTATAATTATATTATGTATGTACCTACAGTATGAATAATGAAATATCAATATCGATATCAATTGCTGCAATACATGTCATCAGTTACCTTTCTTCATTGCAGAGAAACACAAACAGCGATGGAAACACACGGAACCCAGGATCGCGGAGCACTCATCGTTGTGGAAGGATGTGACCGCGCAGGTAAATCAACTCAGTGCCGGCTTATCGTTGAAAAATTGAGGAACTCCAATATTCCAGCAGAACTCGTGTGTTTTCCTGGTAAGTACATGATTAGGAACTTGCGTACATTTACCTAATGTACATCTACCACAAGTACTCTTGCGTACATCTACCACAAGTTGATTATATCCTATGAAATACAGAGACAAAAAAACAAAAAGGTGACTGATACCTATCCGAGCCAATGGGGAATTTGCCTCACTTTTTTTTTCGAATGAGGGTTTATTTTTATGGAATAAAACCATAGTGAGCTGCTCGAAAACGCATCCAAAAAATTTAGAGAATTTAAGGAAGATGGAAATTTTAAATGTGGTGGCAATGTGTAAGAGGCAGCCATGTTTGAAATGTAACGGATATTCTACCAATCTGACTTCAAAGGAGGTTCTGTGGCGCTTACCACAGAAGCGGAACATACACGAACTTTTAGCTTACAAGTATTGCGCACAAGAGTGTGCCACAAACTGGCAGGAAGAACTCAGACACAAAAGTGACCAAAAGAAACAATATTACTCACTTTTTTACAATACGATTCTACCTACTAGTTTATCAAGCATTATTAGTCTTCATCTTCTCTTATTTAGTTTCAAGATTTGAATCACATTATTCGAGTAGCCATTTCACTGGATCGTTTTGTGTGGCGGTGCTAGAACTCAGTCTGTTGTCAGAGTTGTTTTCGCGTCGTTTTTTTTTCGTATGACGTCAACAATATTCCTCGATTTTCGCGGTGTTTTGTAACAGAGGCTTCACTTGTTTAGGCATTTTCTCCTACGGTAATTTTTTCCCCTTGGTTATTCCTAGTGTTAAACGTTATTCTAGGGCCCTATTATAGGATTTGACTTGAAATTCCAGAATCTAAAATTGAGGCAAATTCCCCATTAGTTGTGAACGTTGAGGAGTTCCCTTACTCCATTGGGCAACTTACGTGGGTCACAAATTGACAATGAACTTGCAAAACCATGTAAGTCGTTTCCCAGAAATTGTACAGGATAACGAGAAAAACTGTTAGACTTGCTTTGATCGTGGAAGGTTCTAGACTTACAGGTTATTACTTTGGTGCTTAGAGAAGAGATAGTCGAGTTTTTGCCAGTTTGGCTCCGTTTGATGGATTGAGGGTGTCTCATTCTATCCAAATAGCTAATAACCTTATTTTCGAAAAAAAATCGGACTTACATGGTTTTGCAAGTTCACTGTCGAAATATCAATTTTTCTTACCATATTCCATAAAATTACAAAAATTAACACTAATAGACCACGATGTTGGTAGATTACACTATACAGAAAACGAGAGTGTACATTCGAATTCCTGAGTTCTCACTGGTTTAAAAAAGCAGTTAGGAAGTCTTGGGAAGATAAATAGTCAAGTCAAATACCATGGGAGCGCTAGTGCCACAGACAGTTCAATGTATTTCAACATCCCCCTTGGGGTCTCGATCAATCAGACAACTAGGTACAATCAACTGCTTCGTCATTGTTCCATCATAAATATTAACCCTTAACGCGCCAGGTGCTTCCAAATCCTCCCTCGCGCCAGGTGAGTATGGTATACTCGCCCATCACGATTTCCGTTATTTCAAGCGTTTAAACCACTTTTCATGCCTCATTTTTTAATCGTTTGACTAACATTCAATAAATTGTATACGGGCATAAATAAAAACGCAAAACCAGCATATGCCAGCCTATAGCATACTCTACTTGTATATAACTTCTAACTCATTATTTTCGTGGAAATAGACGACGTTCTACTCAACTCCGTTTTCTTTCACCATTGCTGGAGTAGGAATAAAAATATCTTGGCGAAAAAAATATTGAAGAATTCACAGCCTTAGCTATTTTTTGTAAACTCAAAGAGAAGACTAGTGTTATTTCTAACTGCAAGACTAGAAAACGAAAAAAAAGGTTTCTTTTCAGTTTCGAAAGTTGCTGTACCTAGTACCGACCAGTCTTTATAACGTATAGTTTATAGGGAGTTATCTTGTTCCCTGTAAACAATTTATACATGTTTTTCGAGAACACTGAAGACAAATAGGATAATAATCCTATTTGAGTATGGCATACTCACGTGGCACCCAAGAGTCATATAAAATTATAGGGGAACCTTAGAGAAGACCTCAAGAAGAAAAAATATTGTTCACTGTGTCCCTACCAAAAGCCAATAAAATGCAATAGCATTGTTCACACTTGTAATTGGTGTATAGAGGCTTTTGGTAGGAACACAGTGAACAATATTTTTTCTTCTTGAGGTCTTCTCCAAGGTTCCCCTATAATTTTATATGACTCTTGGGTGCCACGTGAGTATGCCATACTCACTTTTTATACACCGCTCAGGTGCCAGTTGAGAGTGGCATACTCATTAGGTTTCAGAAAAATGATACTTGAGGTGAGCAGGGTCCATGCAGGGAGGTGGCTCTAGCGGCAGTTGACGCGGTACTAATCCCCCCCAATTTACATTGGGTCCTCAATCACGACTGTGGCGCAGGGCCGCCACCACAGCAGATCAAAAATCCTTAGTGAGTGACATACTCACATGGCGCGTTAAGGGTTAACTTCCCAGACTTCCCGACTAAACTACGCTATCCTGAGTCGCGCTCGCTACCACTAATCCTGGGAAGTGAATGGTGAGTACAGATAGGATAATGAAGAGATAGCTGATCACAAGATCTCTCCCCCGTTATGGAAGTAAGGTGCTCCGTTGGCTAGTCAAGGAGATGTGGGCCTTTGTTCGGTCAAGGAAGTGAAAAGACAGAGTGAGCTGATCACAACGCAAATTTCTTTTCTCTCAATTGCTTATTATTGTTATTGTAATACGACTTATTTTTCAAAATGGGCTTCAAAGTTCAGTAAATATTTATTTGGATATCAATGGACATCTGAGTGAGGGATTGGCTCCACTCCATTAACCCACACTTTTGCCCAGATAAGGACGATGGGTAGGCGTAGCGTGCGATTGTTGATGAATGGTACCACCATCTGTTTGGTTATTCATTAACAACACTTTAAATTAACTTTGTAAAACGCACTTTATTTTATATCGCTCGACATCAGTCCTCAAACTTGACTCTTCTCTCTCTAATCACTCATCGTGTAGTATCTAGTTCACCCGCTAGAGGGCAAGTTGGTCAACATGACCACAAGGCTACTTAAGGCTTAAAACCTTATTCAAACACCATCCGCCTGAATCCAACAGTCCTCTCTGTCTCAGCCAGAATCAAGTTCCTGCGTTCTATCTCACGTAATATTATTATGACACTTTCATCGTCGAAGCAGGTGAAGAGATCGCTGGCCGCTGGAGGGAGTGTAGAGATCTCCAGGATTCATGTATTCTTGGTGGAGGTGGCAGAGATAAGAGACCTGATCTTGGCGGTCTCACTGCTGAATGATGGCCTGAGCTTAAGGTAATTGGATCCTGAAAGGTGAAAATGATGTGGTGGTTCGTGGATCTTATGTCCAGAAGAATACACACAATTCATTGGTGGATTGAATATTTATTTGCAAGAAGTAAAATTTACGAATATTTTCCGTTTCAGATAGAAGCACTCCTATTGGTTCCCTCATCAATGACTACTTAAAGAAAGATGTTAACGTTTCTGATCAAGTGATTCACCTTCTGTTTGCTGCTAACCGGTGGGAGCGCGCGTAAGTACATTGATGACAAAGTTCCATTTAATAGTTTTTTGGTTGAAGTTCGGAAACCAGAACCTGACGATACATTAGTGAAGAAGGTTACAGCGCACATTGGTAGCTGCGTTCCAACCAATCATACAGAAAAGATTAGTGGTTACCGCGTAGATACGGTACCTTCTCACATTCTCGCCACAATTTGAGAAATCTTCCGCCAATCCATTGGACAGCAGTACCTCACTGGTTCTTCAGCTAAACCATTTTTTACCTGCCTCAGAAATTAATTTGATTGGTTCAGATTTGATCATGATGTAGGTATGTCTTCTTGTTGATGTAGGCTTCGTAAAAAGGGTTATTGGTTAGTTTTTCATAAAATAAAGAGGCTTCTGTAATGTTGTTGGTCGTCGTGAGGACAAGCCAAACACAAAACATCAAAGTACTGTACAATTTTAGGGTGGGTTCATTATTACAATCTTTATACATTTTTCCGAAAATGTACAGGAAGCCATATCCTTATATATGTGTAAAGGCCATATCACACGAGCGATTTTTCAGCTTTTTTCCGCAGAAAAATCGCTGGAACGTGAAGAGGAAGTTAGAATAAGTTAGGCGAAGTTGAAGAAGAATAACCGCAGAAAACTGCGAATAGAGCGCATTCTGGCGGCCAGCGATTTTCACTCTACAAGTTTTGGATCAGGTTATACTAGTGTGGAATTTTGAAGCAACGTTTTAGCGTCGCTCCCACTCCCAGAAAAAGTAATCACTTTTTTTAAAGATGGGTGATAGCAGAGGTATTAGTCAGAATAGGACCTAAATCTACAATTATTATTTTTAAATAAAAAATAAGTGTGTTGAGCAAAAGTCACGAGAAGAATGTATTTTCCTATTCAACAATAAATTGTAAAATAGGAATCACCTGTTGTTTAGGTAATTGATGGGTGGGAAACTAAACTTGATTTTCGGTCCTGGTAGGTAATTAATTAATTGAAAACTTGGCTTCTTTATTTTTTTCACTCGCCAACAACTTTACTTGTCTCCGTGGCGTCACTACGATCTCGTTTTCTTCAGTTTTTGTGCTCCTGCCATATTATTCTTCAAAATGGACCCTATTTCCTTGATCATTAGTGGTGAGTACCTACCAACTACAATATCTTAACTTAAGTATATAAATTATGTACCACTGTCCAGTATTTTGTCTGTCAAACATGTAAGTATTTGTACAGAAAGAATTACTGAAATCTGATGGTTCATTGTTAAAAATCGTCATTGTAAAAATGAACGAAGAACTGATTAATTTTTCTCTCAGAAAACTGCAGAAAACTGAACAGACGTCGACTAGTAGATCAAGGAATGCTACAACCACAAATTACTTATCGATGGAGAACCTTCGAATGGTTTCCTTCCAGCTTTTTTTCCCGCACAAAATGGCGGACTAGAAAAATTAGAACGCGTTCTAAATATTCCAAAGCTAGAAAAATCGCTCCACCAGGGTGCAGGCTGGGCTATGGGGGGGTGGGGAAGTGGAATTAAAAACCCGCTGCATGGATACTTGAAACACTGTACTTCTTCCCTTGCATGGATACTTGAATCACTGTACTTCTTCCTCTTCACGTTCCAGCGATTTTTCTGCGGAAAAAAGCTGAAAAATCGCTCGTGTGATATGGCCTTAATGGGGAGTTTGCCTCAATTTTAGATTTTGGAATTTCAAGTAAAATCCTATAATAAGGCCCTAGAAGAAAAATTTTCTTCTAGCATTTAATGCTAAACAAGAGTAGCCTCGGTCAAGAAACACCGCGAAAATCGAGGGAAACTGATCATGTCACACCCCAAGGTCTCTCCCACAAAATTACGCAAAAACTGACTGGATTCGCACTGATGTGTGCTTTGGCGAAGCGTACAAGAAGTTTCAAATGGTATTAAAGAACGACAACAGGTAGAGGCCCTTGTGACCACACGAAATGATCCACGCAAATGATGACTCAAATAATGTGATTCAAACAACGAAACAAACTAATATAGAAACTAAATAAGAGAATATGAAGACTGATAATGCTTGATAAACTAATAGGTAGAATCGTAATGAAAAAAAGAGAGAGTAAAATGTCTTCTTTTGGTCACTCTACCTCTTGTCGTTTGGGTTTTTTCTCTTCCCCAGCCATACACGCACTCAACCACGTAATCTATAGCTTCATGTAAGCTCCCAGAGGTAGCGCTACTGTCGTAAGGGGGGGCATAAAACCTCCCATGAAGTCAGATTGGTTAGAAAATCCGTTACTTTGCAATATAGCTGCTCATAGCTGAAAAGCTATGCAGCTGAGTTGCTGTTTGCTTGTAGCTGCTTTGGTCCATACAGATTGCCGCTACATATAAAATTTCCATCTTCCTTAAATTCTCTAAATTTTTTGGATGCTTTTTCAAGCAGCTGACTATGATTTTCTTCCATATTAGTGAACCCTTTTTCGAAAATAATAATAATAATAAATAGTGAGGCAAATTCCCCATTGTACATGTATAGACATGCTCCAAACGCCGTGAGTTGAGGTTGAGTCTGTACCGACCATCTGTTTTTCAGAGTTTTTATTGACTACCTAATATTTTTCTAAAATTTTCCTTTGCAATGAATGCATGTGAACTAACTTCAAAATTTGCAAATGTATTGCTTTATTCCAGGGAAGAATTGAAATCTCTTGTTAAAAGTGGAGTGACTGTTGTTGTTGACCGTTATTCGTACTCAGGAGTTGCTTACTCTGCCGCTAAAAATGTGGTACGTAAACATATGTTATTTTAGGGTTATAATAAATCGCCCGCCAGAATTGAGTGGTTGCATACAAGTATTTGAACTTCGTCTGATTGGTAAGCGATTCCAATGCAAACGCTTCACTATGCACGACCAAATGATACGGTTAACCAACTATACTTAACTAGAATATTGTAACAATGTCCTCGCTGAAACAATTCGTTCACGACTGAGATTCATCAGTAACTGCCTAGATATAGCGATAGATGCTGGAAACCCGATCTGGAAAGTCAACTTTGAACGGCTGGAAGGATCCGTTTGCTGAGCAAGAGAGACAACCAACCTTGCGAGAGAACTATCAACTAGCTACCTAAGACCAGCGGTTTGTGTGTTGGGGGAGCTCCTTTGGGGCTGGGATCCCAGGGCTCCAGTGTTCTGATAAATCTCACTATAAACGCGTATTTAACTTTTGTTAATTGTCTGGGTGACATACGTGATAGAATATTCATCAATTAGATAATTATTAATCCTCATTAAGCGAATGGTTGGTACCAAAGAGCTCTTGGTGATTTAATTAAATCCTTTAAATCCTGAATATTTTTAATTAAGTGAAAAAAACAACACCTGTTTTCGAGCTAAAGCGTTTAATGTTTTCCCCTCAGTTTTCTCGGTCCACGAGAACTGGGCAAAGTGCCGGATGGAGGAATTTTTTTATATTTTTGGATTCTACATACCTTGAAACGTAAACCATCGATTTTTGAGGGTGAAGCAGTATTTAGACAATAATTGTCTAATAACTCAATTATTGAGTTAAGTGAAGAGATGGACCCTGAAGGACGGTTTATTCTACTCCTAGAAACTATACGTTTCGGTTGTTCTGAAAAGAGTGCTAAAAAGTGGATTTTTCATAGAAAATCTTCATTTTTCGTACAAAAATTACGCATTATTCGTAGACTAGCTGAAAAGCCTACTAAAAGCAGGCATTCACGATTCCTCCGACTCTCCCCGCCACCCACTCCCTCCTACTCCTCCTGCCCCCAATTCCGCCGACTCTCCCCACTCTCACGACCCTCCAACCCCTCCGCGCATACGTACGGTTGGCGTTTTATGTATATAGACTAGCTGAAAAGCCTACTAAAAGTAGGCTAGAACGATTCCTCCGACTCTCTCCTCCACCCACTCCCACCGCCCCCAACTCCTTTTTACTCCTCCCGCCCCCAACTCCTCCCGTCTCCGATTCCCCCAACTCTCCCCACTCCCACGACCCCTCCAACCCCTCTGTGCATACTTACGTACGTACGGTTGGCGTTTTATATTATTAGATAAGGTAGTGAGCATAAAGTAACACATTTCTACTCAATAAAAAACATCATCTTATTTGTGTTATGTTGAAGTTCAATCTTATGAAACTCAAACAACATTAAGGATCAGTAGACAAAACACTGCAGAGACAGAACACTGCTGTTCATACCTTGAGTTCAGAGTTCCTTTTCATTAACTTATCATCTTCCGTTATTTCTTCTAACCTTGCGTAATAATAGGAATGGTTGGTAGGTACTATCAATTAAAAAGTCGTGTTCGTTGCAAAAATTTCATGTTTCATCCAAATCAAACCTACTTGTGTTGGTATTAATATGATTTAAAACCTATCTAAGATGAATCGTCAACACGATTTTTTTTCTTTTCTTAACCCTCCAGTGGTAGACCTAATCTCATCTCGCAAAAGGTAGACCCAGGAGCGCGGCGCTCTTTCGGTACTTCCTCCCGAAAAAATCAATATTTATCATATTTTTTAATTGTTTTTGGTCAGAGTGAGATACTTAACTCATCTCCTGGTGTATCTAAAAATGTTCAATGAAAAACATATTGGTAAAAAAGTTTTTTTTATTGAACTCAGAAATACGTATTGGTAAAAATAGGTTTTGCTCAACTCTGAAATACAAATAACTGAGCAATCAAAATTTAACTAATCAAAGCCGTTTCAGTCAGATGAACGTTCTGCCATATCGTCAGAATCTTCCTCAGACCACTGAAGCCATTTCTTGGGATCAGAAGAGCGCTCAGACTTAAGAGCGATCTGACACATTCACGTTTTAGTGCAAGAAACCGATTCTAACTAACCCTGAGCGGTTTTGGGGACATAGAGGAGGGTACGGTCCTGCGTAGAGGTGGTTTCTAGGAGGGAACTGTGAATCACAGCCCTCAGGATAGCCACTGTGAACCACAGTATTCGAAAAATGGGCTGAAGGAGCGCCGCGCTCCGGGGTCTACCAGTGAAGGGTTAACCATAGTTTTAAGCAAGTACGTGATATACGACGAAGTACCTGCATTGTACCGAATTATTGTATGTAGCAGTTTATTAATAATTAAATTTATTAATAATTGAAGGACTATGCGTGGTATCAATTATCTCAGGTAATAACACTTGTAATGGGAACACTCAGGTTACTCGGTACATGGAGGCCTAAATCGTAAGGAGCCGCCAGGGAAACACTCGGGAGACCCAGGAACATGTAGACCAACATTCTAGGGGAACACAGGGGTGCTTTTTTGAGCCTCCGGGAACATCGAGGTGGTCTCCCAGGAGAGCTCATCCGAGTTCAAAATTAGTATCAACTCATAAACAACAATTTTGGAGTTGGCTCGTAGTTGCTGCCTGGTCTTTAAGCTACATTGGTACTATATTAATAACCCATTAGGCATTGTTTGAGATCTAGGTGATTAAGCTTAGGAAAAGATGTGTTCGTATCAGTGAGTGAGCAAAATCAAGAGAGACCATTATCTCCTGAGACCATCAAAGTCCACGGAAGACAAAGAAAGAGTTGTCTCCACCTCTCCGCCTCACCACCTCTCCACCTCCAGTGCTGTCCAATTCTTCCACTGACTTGGGAGTTCAGTTAAAAGCCATCGCTTGTTCAAACCACAAAGCCATCGAAAAAAGAAAGAACCCTGTTGCGTACGCGAGAGCTTCCATTGGAGCCCTGAAACTTCTCGAGCTGAAACCTGCTACCTGTAGCTGCTCTCGAGGTTCCTGCCGCGACCCAGAAGTCCAGCTAAGTATCGGAAGAAGAGGGAGAGAGGTGAGTGGAACTCATTTTAGTCCACCAAAGGACCCCCATCATCGAGACGTCCTCGTGGAGACTTAGACGCCACTACGAGCAACGCGGAACTCAATTTGGAGAGGACTTCTCTCAAGGACCTTAATTTCATTTTTTCATTTAAATTTATACCCAATCTGTACCTTCTGTAACCATTTCAGCAGGCCTGCAGTAGGTTAGGTTACCTTTCTTTCTTTATTATAAAATTTATTTCCAAAAGTTCACCTATTATTTTTTTTACCTATTTCAAGGTAGGTAATTTCACCTATTAGTTTTTTCAAGTTACAGTCCAAAATCATTGAAGGAAGGACATGTTGTCTGCAAATCCTTAGAAGGATTGCCCTACATGCCGAACAGCTAATGCATTAATTTAATGATGATTTAGGAAGGTGCTTCCCTACAATGGTTCAAAAACCCTGAGGAAGGATTGCCAAAGCCAGACGCAGTATTTTATCTTCACTTGGAGCCTGCAGTTGTGGCTTCGAGAAAACAATTTGGAGAGGAGCGTTACGAAGTTCCCAAGTTTCAACTAAATGTTGCCGATTGCTTCAAGCAGCTGAATGACGGTACCTGGAAGGTATGTACATGGATGTTTAATTTTTTTCTCAAAACAATTAAACCACCTTTGGGTGGTATTTTAAACCACCCACTGATGATCTATGGATCTTTTTTAAGTGGTTCGAGGCGGCAAAACTTCAAAGGAATGAGGATCGTTGGAGCAGAGCGCAGTCCGATCGCTCCATTGGCGGTTTTGCCCCATGCATTAAAGAAATGTTCGGAGTGGGGTGAGCCTGGTGTGGACAGTGTCTAGACGCGCCGCTCCACTCTCCCGAACGTTCTCCGACTCCTCAATAATTCTGTGAATCGTCGTAGTACAGTTCTTTGAATTCCCTGTGCCCTGTTTCACAATTTTCGGAGCAAAAATTATAAATTCGTCGGATGCATCAGTGAAATTTTTGTAGAGCCCACTGACCTCAAACTTCAGCTCACCCAACAGGCTGCTCCCACCAGTTTGTTCTCAGCTTGAATACAACTTTGTTATCCACCAACGGGGGTTTTTTTTCTTCAAAATATCATCTATTACAATGTACGCAGCTGTGGCCACTTCCTGTTGAGATGCCATGACTGAGGAGCGCTCGATTTTCCCATTGGACCTCCCATGGTATGGAGCGAGGTTCAGAATGCTATTATGTTCGATAAAAAGTTTGGAACAGAGGAGTGGAACAGCCGAATGTTGCAACAGTGCAAACGGGGCTTTAGAGTTGGCCCTTGTTCCCTACAATTGGCACCCTTTTTTTCTTATCAGTTCTTTTTTATTAAAAGAGTCGGTCCTTGTTTCACGATATCTACCATTGTTGACAATCGGTTGCGAAGGTGCAATATTTTTGCCATGACGTGACGGTCGGAAAAATCATAGAAACACTATTAAAAATTATTAAATTATGAAAAATTAACACATGCACTTTATAGCCTAATTTATTAAAATTAAACTGGTTGTAAAATTTAAAAAATGAAGTATGTAAAAAATAAAATAAAAAAACGTATGCCAAGTGGGTGTGGCACATAGCGTCCTCGTATCCATAACCCGATTGTATAGATGATCCGATGCGTAGTAGTTAATCTCAAAACATCAAAACAAGTTAATCTGTAACATCCCTGAAAATTTCATCGAAATCGGGTAGAAAAAGTGGAAATTATGGCCGTTACAAGGAAATTCACGTTTGCGCATGAGCAGTGGCTACTATCAGTCCGACGGTGGTGATTTTCTTAGGGGACCATTTAAATACTAATGTGTAACATCCTTGAAAATTTCATTGAAATCGGATGGAAAATGTAGAAGTTATGGCCGTTACAAGGAATTCACGTTTGCGCATGCGCAGTCGCTTCTATCAGTCCGGGGTTGATGATTTTCATAGGGGACCGTCTACACACCAACCCGCACAATCCCTGAAAATTTCATTGAAATCGGACAATAACTTCGTATAGTTATGCGCGTTACAAGGAATTCATGACAGACAGACACACAGACACTGAACCAAAATTGTTCAGAAAGGTCTAAAACGCCAAAGGCGAGTGAAAATTTTTATTTTGGAGAACTTTTTTTTCGACCTTGATAAGTGAAAACAAAGCTTCCGCTACCTTGGTAGACTCGGAAGCAATATCCTAATTGGTTTATTGGTTAAGGTTGCTAAACATGAGAAATCGGTAATGTTACGATTGTGTTTAGGAATAAATTAATAAGTCCACCGAATAACAGCTCTCAAATAATTAACCCATCAAGTGAATAATGGGGTATTTCAGTCAATGAGGAATTTCACCATGTCGGAATTTCCTATTTTTGACCCCAAAATCGGATTCAGCACCTCTAAAAACCTCCTAAGGCAAACTTTCAGCCCGAACTTCCTAATTTACGATAAACAAAACAGTGAAGAAAATACGAATGTTTAAAAAAAACGGGAAAATGACGTCATGCTGGAATAGTTCATTTATGGCCGCTTGAAGCGCTGAGATCGAGAAATCTATAGACCCCAGATGCAAAATTTCACGAAAACAGTAAAGTTCAAAATCGAAAAACTGAAGAAAAAATAGAAAAAGCGAGATGGGGAAAATTAGGTTCCCTCTGTTTTTGTTTGATAACTTTTCTCTTAGAAAACACGATTTCGTCGTCCCAATGGGCAACACTGGGAGGAGACGGCGATCCGAACAGCCCAATCAGCGAGCGTTCCTGCTGCACGTCTGTTTTCCCAGTTAGTTTTGAAGTTAAAAATTTTGATTGTCTCCCAAAAATAACAGGAGACTTATTTTCCGAAATCAGCCCGATTTTCATCTATCCCACACCATTAACTATTCAGGAAAAATGCAAACAGAAATTGGTAAAATTCCTCATTTTTTTAATTTTTTTTTTTTTCAAAAGTAAGCCTCAGGAATAACGGTAATTGGGTCTGTTTGTCGAGAAAATGTTTTTGAAAAATCAGAGAAGCTAAGGAAAGTTGAAGATTTGAATGGTGTGACGTAGCTAGCCAACTGTCTTTGAAAAAAGTATCCATGCACAGAACCCTTGGAGGACCTCTTGGATACTACAAAATACTACTCACACACGCGCGTGGCGTAGTCCTTGCCTAGTGTGTGTGCATTTATAGCGGCCCGCCTTTTTCAAACGTGTGATCTCTTTAATTAATTTTTCTACCACATGTTATAGTATCATTGGGCTTAAAGTTGTAGTACATAGGTTTTCAAGGGTGCTGAATCCAAATTTGAGGTCAAAAACCTGAATTTCCGACCCACCGAAATACCCCATTGAACAGTCAATGTACTTGACAGTAAGCATGGTGATCATCATAGCATGGATATTGTCTCGTAAAACTTAAATTATCCACGATGGTGGTGGTTGCATTCACAACAGGTAATAATAATCTGCATTTTTTTACTTGTTGGTCAAATCGACCCTGTGTCCTCTTCTTATGGTCTGTTCGAAGAGGCAGTCCTGAACGGTTCGGAGAGGCTTGGAGGAGCCCGAAGGAGTTCAGAGGAGTCCATTCGCCTCTATCCCCTCCCCTTTTCAGTTCCGGTTTGGTTCCAAACTGTTCCGGACTGCCTCTCTGAACAGACCCTATGTAAGAAAAAGGCTGAACTTACCAACATCCTCAGGCTAAAAAATAAATAACAAAGAATATTTTAAATAATAAAAAGAATAGCCAATAACTTGAAAACAATACTAGGAACATTAACCTGTCAAAAAACGTATACTCAAACTATACAGTATTATTTTACTATAATGTACGATTTTCACATTACCATTTTTTAAAAATTGTCCACTCTAATATCTCAATCCTTGTAATTTTTTACAATTGTTACAAACTTGTACAATTTTTAAAAAAGGTAATGTGATAATCATATAATATATGATTATATATAATTATATTATAATTATTTTATATATTATATTATATTAATATATGATTATTTTACCATTATATCATAATGGTAAAATATATAGTTTAAGTATAAGTTTTTTGGCAGGTTTAATGTCACTAGTATTATTTTTAAGTTATCGGCTATTCTCTTTGTTAAATTAATACATATTTATTTTTTGTTTTAGTCTGAGACTGCTGGTAAGTTTAGCCAGCAAAACTATTGCTGAACACTAAATATAAAACCAAAGTTTTGCCTTTTTCTTACTAGGAAGAGGACCCAGAGTCGATTCGACAGACAAGTAAATCAATACCTCACGACTCGACAAGTTCAACAATCTGCATTTTGTTAGTCAAATGGATCCCTCTGATTTGAAATGCTCATCGTATGCTTAACTATGTTTTTATGTAATGATCTTTTGTTTTGCAGGTCATCAACGCTGACAAAACTGTGGACGACTTAACTTCGGAAATGTATGCCATAGTGACACAAGTTGTTGATCAGTGTAGGAATTTACCATTAGACTTATTGTGGTGACAACAAAGGACAATAAGCGTTGCCCATCCCTTTAGGTTACATTGTTGAATGAGAGTGGATTCGATTCGAAGAATTATGGTACAAACCCCTCTTTACGATGATAAGCAAAGGTGACGTCACACAGTGAGGGAGGTCTCGCCCAGGCGGGAAGTGTGGCGTAACTCTTCCATTGCATCAAATAAAAGTTAGATACTTACCGTAGGAAAGTTCGGTCCTCAGAATGTCACCTACCTGCTTTCAAATGAAACAATGTTCGGAAAAAAAATTGTCATATTACGGGTAACGCTTATTGTTAGGTAGGTACACCAACCTCCTGTAACTTGGCGATATCTCGCTGACAGGTTCTACTGAGAGTAGACCAACAATGAGCAATAGTATTGTTATTACTATCAATTATTATAAGCAATATCATCGATACCCAAGCGATTGTGATGAATTAGCAATAATGTGCTACAAAATATAAATTATCATGCTACCCCTTTTTTTTGGTTGACTGCCTACACTTCTCTGTTGAAACAACTTATATGGAACAAGAAAGGAATGATGACGGCTGAACCAATTGCAACGAAATCCTATGAATGATTGCTTGTTATTTCTGGTTTTGAGAATGTTCTCCTTTAAAGTCCAGAAGCATTTGTTTAATCATAATATGAATAATAATATTATTAGCCAAACAAATGTATCATAAATATTCATATATGTCTGGCGAAATGCGTTCAGTAGGGCTCAGACCCTTAAAAATTAACTTTCCCTTCAGTAAAGTTTTGATACAACCGACTTTTGAGAATAAAATTATATGATGATTCTAAGCAGTAGGTACCTATGTGAATAGGTTACCTACCTAGTTATAGGTTACCTACCTATGTGAATAGGTTAACCTACCTAGTTATTCATGTCAAAAGTTAAATTTATTGGGAGCCTTCGACACCAATGAGGAATTTCACCGAATTCTGTTTGCATTGAGGAATTTCGCCATGTCGGAATTCCCTATTTTTGACCCCAAAATCGGATTCAGCACCTCTAAAAACCTCCTAAGGCAAACTTTCAGCCCGAACTTCCTAATTTACGAATAAACAAAACAGTGTAGAAAATACGAATGTTTAAAAAAACCGGGAAAATGACGTCATGCTGGAATAGTTCATTTATGGCCGCTTGAAGCGCTGAGATCGAGAAATCAATAGTCCCCAGATGCAAAATTTCATGAAACAGTAAAGTTCAAAATCGAAAAACTGAAGAAAAAAATAGAAAAAGCAAGATGGGGAAAATTAGGTTTCCTCTGTTTTTGTTTGATAACTTTTCTCTTAGAAAACACAATTTCGTTGTCCCAATGGGCAACACTGGGAGGAGACGGCGATCCGAACAGCCCAATCAGCGAGCGTTCCCGCTGCACGTCTGTTTTCCCGGTTAGTTTTGAAATTAAAAATTTTGATTGTCTCCCAAAAATAACAGGAGACTTATTTTCCGAAATCAGCCCGATTTTCATCTATTCCACACCATTAACTATTCAGGAAAAATGCAAACAGAAATCGGTGAAATTCCTCTTTCTCCTGAACAGTTAATGGTGTGGGGTAGATGAAAATAGGGTTGATTTTGGAAAGTAAGTATCCTGGTATTTTTGGGAGACATTAAAAATTTATGATTTCAAAAAATAACCGGAAATACGGACCTCTTTAACGTGAAGCGAAAACGCTCCCTGTTTAGATCACCGTCTCCCCTCCCACTGTTGCACGATGGAATGACAAAATCATGTTATCTAAGAGGAAAGTTATCAAACAAAAATAGGGGGATCCTAATTTTCTCCATCTTGTTTTTCTATTTTTTCTCTTCAGTTCTTCGATTTTGATCTTTACTGGTTTTGTTAAAATTTAACATTTAATGTTACCTCTGAGGACTTTCTCAGCGCTTCAAGCGGCCGTACATGAACTATTGCTGGTTAACGTCATCCTTCCAGTTTTGGTTTATTATTTTCAATAATAAGCCTTTGGAATCGAGCAAGAAAAAAAAATTTTTAACCCCCCCTCAAAATTTGATGTTTTACGTTTCAAGGTACGTAGAATACGAAAATCGAATAAAAATATTTCCGTCCGTCCGCCGTACGCGGCACTTTTCTTAGCAAAACTGGACCGATTTGGTTCAAATTTGGTATTTAGGCTCCATTTGGGGTCTAGTTGTGCCGCGAAGCTTTTGGTTGATGTAGGTCACTTCTAAGGGGTGAAAATTAAGGGTTGAAATTTTCAAGAGTGCCCTAGCTCGAAAACTCTCGAAATAAAGGTATCGTTTTTTCACCAATTTTAAATAGTATTGAATTTTAAAAAATTTTTGAGACCACCCGGAGCTCTGTAGGACAAACCGTTCGGTCCCTACGAGTACTTGAAGGTTTTCCTTCGATATAACAGAATCATGAGTGTGAATCGCAAAAGAGGTCTAATCTCCATTCAAATTTTATCGAACTAAAATGCGATCGCTATTCATTTCTTCGATTTGTATACAGTTTTGCCTTCTGCGTAACCAGTAATCAAATTTCCATATGAAGCTTTCTATTAACATGTTTAATGTTTTAGGGCTGGGGGTCGTTCTGTGAATTCCGACACGCAAATCTGCAACGTTTTTTTTTCTTAGTTACCACGGACCGATTTCTTAGTTACCACGTTATATCGGCTCCATTTGGGGTCTAGTTGTACCAAGATGGTCACTGATCAGCTGAGTGAGCTCCAAGGCCATTTTCTCTCCTGTTGAACGCAGGAAGCTGAAATTTGAGAAGCAGGGTCAATGGAGAATGCTGAAGGCGCCTGAGTGGTCACTGATCAGCTGAGTGATCGGCAATCTAATTTCTCCCTTGCGAGGGAAAAACATTAAACATGATTTAATGTTTTTCCCTCGCAAGGGAAAAATTGAACATTTATTCGATTTTCGTATTCTACGTACCTTGAAACGTAAAACATCAAATTTTGAGGGGGGGGTTAAAATGCTTCTTTGTAGACTTTGAAATCTTAAACCTTTCACTCAATTTTATTCCTGTATTTTATACCCTATTATTATTGGGTTTGAGCACGTAAAATTACGAAGGACCCAAGTGTTTGAGAAATTTTGCGATGAAGATTCTTAGTACAGTTAGCAGTGTTTAGCAGTAGTGGAATCGGTAGAAGGATGAATACAATATAAACCTGTCGTATTTCACAAGAGCGTCGAAAGCAATCAGAATTAACGAGAGAAGGCGGATCACAGCATGGAGTAGATGGTCACACACCAGAAAAAGAGGCGGAACCACTGTGTTACCTCTTGGCGTATTTTTGCAACAAAACACTTATAAAGACCCTAGAACTACCAAGACTATGTACGAGTGCTGGGGTCCGACCCAATGCAGGCCGTGACGCCCACTACCTTGCTTTACCAACAGCTTCTAATTGCCCTTTAAATTATATAAAACTCGTCATTGTGGGGTTGGACAAATTATTAATCAAAATGTAAATATTACTATGTTTCCTCATCAAGTATCGTTTAAATGATGACGTATTAATTTACTCCACTCTATTAATTTTACAAACATCAGTGCTGCATAATTATCTACCAAACGTAATTGCGGGGTTGGAAAAATAATTAAATAGGTGCCTACTCTAGAACTTCCCCTCTGAATTAAGAATTCTCTGCCTTTAGAAAAATGTGAATTAAATACTTATGTAAATAAATTAGGTATATGAGATTTATTTAACAATATTATACCTATTTATTTTCAATCACATTATGTACCTAACCATTATATTGCCTATCTCTCTACTTGAAAGTTGAACTCTGTGTCCTAATTTGTACTTACTGTTCCAGTTATCATTATTTAAAATAAAAATAAAAAAATCGGAACTGCAAGGGAAATAGGCGTAGGAAAATAAAATTAACATAATTAGAGGTTTGTCTTGTAGTCTGACGGATTTTTCCAACTTTTACAACGTCTTGCTAAAGTTTATGCACCATAGGTGCTACTACTCTGGATTTAGCTCCAGTAGTTATGAAATTTTATAATACACAAAATAATAAAGTGACTGGAAATAACAGACATTTTCGTTAGATTTAGAACGAGTCAAAATGGGTTCAATTTAAAAAAATTCTTTTCATTGGCCATAAATTTTGAAACAGATCAAAAATAACGTTTTTGATGTGTTGTTTTGTTTTTGATCACCCAAGTACAATCATCAAAAAAATATGTAAAATTTAATGTCACACATTAGTAGGTACCTACCTAAATATTTTTTAGTATTTTTTCCTTTTCTTTGTTCACTTTTTTGAAGTATTTTTCTTCTTTTTGAAAAAAGTTCTCTTTTTTCGGAAAAAGTTCTCTTTTTTTTTGTAGTCAGTTTTTACGTTTCGCGATATACGGTCCACATGTGAGGACCGTGCCAACGTGGATAAGCGCACACACACACACACACACACTGGCGAAAAGAGGAATAAAGTGAAGAAGAAGAAAAGAGGCGAATGTGTGTGCTGTCACTCTGTTATCTGATAACAAAGCTTGACTTCGTGACTACGTATTCGGCTTTTAGAATCTTATTTTTTAGTTATCTTTCAGATCAATAGTAGTATCTTGCAATCGAGTATCAAAAGTGAAAGTGAGTACCGAAATAAGGAAGTGGAAAACGCGAGTGACCCTTTTTTTGGTAATATCACAAACTACTTACCTAAACCAGCCTCACTAACTCCCAATTCGGTGTATCCGCACAAGTACACCAAAATTGAACGCCACCCGACTCTCGAATCTACACTTGAAATTCAGAATATTCATCGACACGAACCTAGTAACTATTAACTAGGTATTTAATTTGAAGATTTGGTATACCTGCTCTACATTCTAATTTTTCCCTCGCAGATAACGTCACTGCCTGTGCATCAGCACTAACAAAGCATCTCGCCTTGCATCCGTCACTGCATGTTAGAACTTTCTCCGACAAGAAGAAAAATACTAAAAATTTTAACACATTGTATTTTAGCTGTGGACTAACTAGCCAAAAAAGCTAACGAAATCGCGAGTTTTTAATATGACTCAAATTTTTTATTTTTGTAAGCGAATTTTCCCCATTCGGAGAGAAATATTTCTATTCTTAGCCACCTCGAACTCCAGTTCTTGAAGTTGAACTTCAGAACTTGAGTTTTTCGGTTTCTTTCTGATGAGGTATTGTTAGATGTTGGAAATTTCTCTCGCTTTCCAAATGTACTATAAATCCGATATTAATTATTAGGGTGACATTTTTCATCAGAACCTCAAAAAACGTTATTTTTGGCCAGCCAAAAAAATTACGGCCAGTGAAAAAACGAAACGTTAATAGTAATAATGATAAAATCTTTATTCATAACCCTTTCATGAAGCAAGATAGCGACAAATACAATAATAAACAAACGTAAGCGGCGTGGGGGCCATTATTGGTTGCTTGTTCATATTATTTCTAGTGACTATTATTTTTTGTATTGTAATATTTTATTTTACTTTAAACATGTTTACCTACCTGAATCGACTACATTTATTAGCAAAAGTATCGATAACTACTACAGCAAAATCTAGAGTAGTACCACCTCCGGAGCACAAACTGTTGCAAAAGTTTTAAAATTTGAAAAATCCGTCAAAGAATTTTTAAGAAAACCTCTCTGTTCATTTTATTCTTCTATGCCTATTTCCCTTGCAGTTCTGAGTGTTTTTTGTTAATATTTTAAATAATGATATTAACGATAAACAAATCATTGTACAGTCTGTGACGTTACTCTGGTACAAAAACAAACAATTAAACATTAAAGACATAAATAATAAACAGAATCCTGATGGGACATGGAAACATGGCTCTTCAAATTCAAGTTAAAGCGCAGTCACGTATCGTTCTGTAGGTGAGAGGAGCAAGGGAAATGTTGAGCATCTACTGACCGATTGTAGAAAATTTAATAAGGTCATTAGTAATAGCTCTGCTGGTATCAGGCAATGTATCAGAGAAGGTCAAAAAGAGAACGAATAACATCCGGCCATTGCTGACAATTACATGACATCCCAAGTACAATGTAGCCGCAACTTGTACTCTAGCTACGAGGGTGGATCAAATATAAACAGGACTCTGACCTCTGAGCGCCAACGGTAGACAGAAGCGGGCCCGTCACTTCGAGATTGTTTGAACAGGTTCATTAGAAGGTGGATGAGGGGGGCGTCTCCCCCTTTACAACCTTTCATGAGTAGTTATCGCGATGTCTGAACAAAAGGTGCCCGTTTCCAGTGAGCAACAAATTATCATAAAATTTCTTACCCGTGAAAGTGTCAAACCTTCGGAAATTTTTCAAAGGTTGACTGCCCAGTTCAGGGACCAAACCCTCTCTAGGACCCGTGTGTTTGCCTGGCACAAAGAGTTTCAGGAGGGAAGAGAACGAGTAAAGAATGAGGAACACGATCGTCGTCCCCGGAGCAGCATTACGGATGAGAACATTCAAGCGGTTCGTGACATTCTTGAAGATGATCGACGTGTGACTGTCTCCGAAATCGCTGAGCAGGTAGGGGTAAGTTATGAGAGCTGCCAAACGATCATTACAGAGCATCTAGGATTCCGTAAAGTGTGTGCCAGATGGGTCCCTCGCCTTTTGACTGCAGATCAGAAGTTGAGACGTTTGGAGGTCTGTCAGAGGCTTTTTGCAAGGTTTGAGGAAGAAGGGGAAGCATTTTTGGCTAGCATCGTCACCTGCGACGAAACATGGGTCCATCATTACACACCCGAATCGAAGCAAGCCAGTATGGAGTGGAGGAGGAAGGGGGAGACAGCCCCAGTGAAAGCAAAAACTCGACAAGGCTCCTTCTGCTGGCAAGGTCCTTGCAACTGTTTTTTTCGACTATCGAGGCGTTTTGCTCATTGATTTTTTGCATGAGCGAAGAACAATCAATGCTGCCTACTATTGTGAGCTGCTGACTCAGGTGAGGGCTGCATATCGCAGCAAAAGACGGAATCAACCAATTCGTGACGTCATCCTCCTCCACGACAATGCAAGGCCCCATACTGCAGCTCTAACTGTTCAAAAATTGGAAGAAATGCATTGGACTCCACTTGATCATCCTCCCTACAGCCCTGTGATTTTCACTTGTTTGGGCCACTTTAAGAAGCCCTAGGCGGACAGCGATTCGAGGATGATGAGGGGGTCGAGGGGTTCGTGCGCAATTGGCTTCAGACGCAACCTTCATCGTTTTTTGATGCTGGGATTAAAAAACTTCCTATTCGCTGGGAAAAATGTGTCACAAAAGCAGGAGACTATGTAGAAAAGTGACATATACCCGCTTTTTATTTTCTAACAAATAAAATTAAAAAAAAAAAATAAAGTCCCGTTTATATTTGATCCACCCTCGTATAATAACTATTATGAAACAATATGTAATACTTTTATACTCTTTCGGCATAGAGTGGCGTCTGGTGAGAATATTCGTGAGGCAAACAGCTTGGCCAGTCACAGAGGAATAAACAATAATGAAAAACGCTGCAAATTATTACACAAAGGTTTATTTTTTTCTGAAGATCAAGCGTCAGCTTTACCCTCGTCACTACCTACCAATCATGTTTTCGCTTCAAAATGTTGTTTATTTGGATGAAATAAACCCTTCACACTCCATTAAATGGAAATTTTGAAGAAATACAGAATTCCTTGGTTTAGAAATTTGATTACCGGTTGGTTAAGCAAGCAAAACATGTACAACCCAAAGAAACGAACATCGATCGCATTTTGGTCAGCTAAAATTTTTAAGGTGATAAGGCCTCTTTTGCGATTCACACTCGTGTTTCTCATTTATCGTAAGTTCAACCTTCAAGTTCTCATGGAGAGCTTATAGTTTATCCTCAGGGTGGATTGATTCGATTCCAAAAATTCAATGGTACCTATCTCAAATTGGTGAAAAAACAATACCTTCATAACGAGAGTTTTCGAGAGAGGGGGCTTCAAGACGTTACAGCCCTAATGTTTCACCGCTTAGAAGTGACTGACAAAACCTTCGGGGCACAAGTAGACCCCAAATGGAGCTCTTATACCAAATTTCATCAAAATCGGTCCATGATAATTAAAGAAAGTTCCGCGATTTTTTTATATTCGATTTTCAAAATATACGTAGTAGCTACCTACCTCAAACGTAAACCATCGGGGGGTTCAATATTATGCAATTATTCCCATGTAGGTACCTATCAACAAGAAAAACGATTAGGTACAGTAAAATCGGGAATGGGACACCAGGCAGCCGCTATTTGCAGTGGCGAAAAAACTAAGTTTTCCTTCCTTGAGATAATGTGGTTGGATGGATATGTTATGTCTTGCCATGCATGGGCTAATTACTATCCATGACTCATCTTCCAAGTTTCTCTGCTTTCAAGGTCACGAAACAGTTCTCCGATTGTTTGCAACAGCTGATAGCGTGGTAGTGGGGGTATGGTAATACTTGACCACCCGCCACCCGCCGATCATCGCCTCTCACCTTAAACAGTTCCGAAAATATAAATATAATTTTTTTTAACTGCTTGCCTTGCATCGCTTTGCCCCGCGCTAGTTCGCTTATCATCTGCAATCATCTACATTACCGACCTCTCCAATTCTATGGTGTGTTGCGGGCTAGTATCCAAGGCAAAATACGTACTTTCTTATTCCATTCTCCTATTTCATCTAATTTACTTAGGTAGTAATAATGAAAAAGTACCTAAATTATATTAAAATTTTCCAAAATTGGCTATTATATTACTTGCAAAAAATGGGAATATGGGAGAATCTCAACAAAAATTAATTTATTCATTTTGCTTATTTTTAGTAAGGCAAACAGTGTTTGCTATGTTTGCCTGGAGGAGGCGCCACTGATGCCGAGCAAATGTAAATTTTAACTAAGTACTTTTATTCTGTTATAGATTCAAAACGATACACACCTAAATGGGTGAACCGCAATTGCTGAAGAAAGAAGATCCCCTCCAGCTCATCCAATCCTAGGATCGAATCCAGGGAAATTACAAGAGAGAAAACTTCTTAACTACAAGTAATTGGAGAGTGGAAACAGAAGATAAATCACCTCCAAAACAAAAACTGTACCTAGGTATGTCTTTCAAGAACTCCTAGACAAAACGATGCAAATTATTACACAATGGTTTATTATTTTTCTATGTAGATCACTCGTCTGCAGAGCCACCAACCATCCAACATGAAGAAAAACATGGATTGCATGTCGGTCAGCAAAATTTAAACGGAGATTAGGCCTCATTTGCGATTCACACTCGTGTTTCTGATTTATCGTACGTCCAGCCCTTAAATTCTCGTAGGGAGCGAACGGTTTTTCCTACAGAGCTCCACGTGGTCTCAAAAAAATTTAAAAATTCTATACTATCTTAAATTAATGGAAAAACAATACCTATACATCAAAATTTTTTGAGTTAGGGCGTTTTCATAATTTAAAAATTCATTTTTAACCCTTAGAAGTGACCTACATTAACCAAAATCTTCGGGGCACAACTAGACCCCAAATGGAGCCTACATACCAAATTTCATCAAAATCGGTCAATGCTAAGTGGCAAAAGTGCCGCGTACGGCGGAAGGACGGCCATATTTTGGTTTATTATTTTCAATAATAAACCTTTGGAATCGACCAAGAAAAAACATTTCAACACCCCCTCAAAATTTGATGGTTACATTTCAAGGTACGTAGAATCCAAAAATCGAATAAAAATTTGGCCGTCCGTCCGCCGTACGCGGCACTTTTGCCACTTAGCATTGACCGATTTTGATGAAATTTGGTATGTAGGCTCCATTTGGGGTCTAGTTGTGCCCCGAAGCTTTTGGTTGATGTAGGTCAGTTCTAAGGGTTCCAAAATCAATTTTGAAAACGCCCTAACTCAAAAAATTTCGATGTAGAGGTATTGTTTTTCCTTCAATTTAGGATTTTATAGAATTTTTAGAATTTTTTGAGACCACGCGGAGCTTTGTAGGACAAACCGTTCGCTCCCTACGAAAATTTAAGGGTTTAAATTGAGATATATATATATATAAATCGAAACACGAGTGTGAATCGCAAAAGAGGCCTAATCTCCGTTCCTATTAGAGCTGACCGAAATGCGATCAATGGTTGGGGATTTGGATTTTTTTTGGGTTTTTTAATGTTTTTTTTTTGATTTTTTTTCGATTTTTCTTTCATATTGGATGGTTGGTGATTTTGTGGACGAGTGATATATACAGAAAAAATAATAAACCATTGTGTAATAATTTGCAGCGTTTTATTCGATTTTTGAATTCTACGTACCTCGAAACGTAAACCAACAAATTTTGAGGGGGGGTGGTTCAAAAATTGGTTTTCTTGGTCGATTCCAAAGGTTCATTATTGAAAATAATAAACCAAAATTAGGGAACGTGCAATCAACCTTATTCGTCGTTGTGTTGTGTCGTATTAACTTTAGGTGCGATTTGGATGATGATGGTATAAATTAATGCTTTTATTTCAGATCTGACGGCCATTTGAGCACATTGCAAACATACACATTATCTAGGAAGGTATTTAGCTACGGTCAAGTTCTAGCAAGCAGTAGTATGACAACGTCCGCAAATGAATTCATTGATTCTGAGCACAAAGCTCTTTATTCAAAAATATGCAACGAAGAAGTAAGTATAATATTGAATTTTAAAGTTAATGGAATTTTATGTCATTTTACTCAACGCAAGGTGATTTTTCTAGTATATTAGGTACAATGCATACTTGGAGCTAAATTTTGGATCTCTTTTGTTCCCGGGATGGTTTAGTTCCTAAAGTTTTAGGAATAGTTGAACAATCATTTTGACCCTCCACATCCAAAGGTACACACCGAAGTACCAATCGGTTTTTCGGCTTTACCGATCTTGGAACTGATCTGACATCTAGGTACAGGTTGAGTCGGAAAGATTTCACATTACACCACTAGTAATAGGGTGTGCGCCTGGGTAGTAAAAATTGTTTATTGTTATTTTTAATCTAAGGTAGACCTCATTCTGAGAATTTCGGTACCAACCTCGACCTTCTAGCGTGTGTATATCTTTTCCTAAGAATTTTTAAAGTTTCGACCGTTTATGACGTCACAGTGGGCTGTTACAGATCTACTCACGCTAGAAGGTCGCGGTTGGTGCCAAAATTCTCAGGATGTAGTCTACTTTCGATTAAAAATCTAAAAAAAAATCAAGGCGCACCCCCCATTGCTATGAAAAATACTTTATGTCAAAACGGTTACAAAAACGCTGCAAATCATTGCCCAAAGGTTTATTATTTTCTGTATAGATCACCCTTCTGTATAGATCACTGGTTCTCCATCAATAGCACCTACCACCATCTGTATTCTCCCTTGACCTTCCCTCTCAAATTTCAGCGTCCTGCGTTCAATAGGATTGAAAATGGCTTCAGAGCTCACTCAGCGGATCTGTGATCTGAAGAGTGAAGAAGATCTCCTCAAATGCCTGAAAACGCCTGGAAGAGCACAGATCAGCTGAGTGAGCTCTGAAGCCATTTTCAATCCTATTGAACGCAGGACACTGAAATTTGAGAAGGAAGGTCAAGGGAGAATACAAATGTTGGTAGGTGCTATTGATGGAGAACCAGTGATATGTGAGCAACCAAGTTGCTCACTGTTCCCCCTCACAGGCACCTCCCATCCGTAAGTCCTGATCCCCTTCGGGACCAGGCCCCCACTTCACAGGCCACAACATAGGGGCGTGGCCTCAGAACAAAGTGTCCAAACACCATCCAAGGACACAACAAGAATCAACTGTCATGTGCATGGAAGAGCATGGAGGAAGCTAATCAGCTGACCAGCGTGAAGGAGCAGGAGTGCCAACTGCAGATGGAAGTGGCAACACTGAGCCCCGAAACCAAATGATATTCTGATGTACCAACCGAGAGACCTCAGTCCTGATGCTAAAGCCTTGCTAGCTGTCTCAAAGTTATCTCCCCCCGTCTTTGAAGCGCTCGTCCCGTATCGCGTACCACCGATACACCCCCAGCTATATCCTCCTGCCTCCAACAAGTCACTAGGTTTTAAAGAGTGAACAGTAACCAGTGTTCTTGCCCCGTCCCGCCCCCTGGATCTCGTCGTGCCTGCCTGGATCGTCGTATCGGAGGAAGATGCAGAAACAGTCCGTTCCCGGCTCTCCCCCTTCAAACCTTGCCGCATCGACTCCGGACTCGCTACGGTAACCCGGAACGTGAGTGCAAACAAACTAACCTACCTTATTTTAATTGGCCAATTAGAGGTAGAGGTACCGTGACTCAGTGATATTTTACTATAACTAAAATAGGAACTAAAAGGAACTTACCTGTAACGAACCTAGAGAAATAAGAATACTCACCTTGTTGATTCTATTCATAAGAGTATCGTACCGTAACTTAAAACTAAGACTAGTCGCTAATAAGTAAAACTTACCTTCTTACCTGGTTGCATTCCAGCCGTAACGCCCCTCAGGCGATCGATCCCTGGGATCGATAGTTGCAGAACTTACTCGTAACCACATTGGAACCTTTTTACTTACCTGTATCGCCATTTCTATTCCTGAGATTAAATCTACAAAACATTGGGTTAAACATAATCTTTTCATTTCAACTTACCGACACCCCCCAGGTTCTGAGTAACAAGAGTATTGAAAACCGTATCGATAATAGGAACTTGCTTGAAAGAAAACAACAACGTAACGTAACTTCATTTATTTACAACATATCGATACATAGAACCCTTAAGGTTAACAGATCCCTTCAGGCATAACAGTATTGCAAATATCATATATAACCAAAGGTACCTACTGGAACGCTACGCCTCATCTCCAAACCGCTCGGGAGAACGCCGCTACCAGAAACCAGTTAAGTACAACTATTTCACTTAGTCTAAGATTCCGATATTCTTTCTTTGTTTTTGTCTTTCAGTATCGCGAACCCCTTAGACCCCCCTTTTGAAGGAACTCGTAACTGAAACACTACCCCAAAAGCTTACAGATATATACAGAAAATAATGAACTTTTGGGCAATGATTTGCACCTTTTTTTTTACCTACCAACTTTTTTTTTCACCTACCAACCATTGGTAGATTAGGCCTAGGAGATTAGACCTCTTTTGTGATTCACTCTCGTGTTTCTGTTTTATCGAAGGAAAACCCTTAACTACTTGTAGGGAGCGAACGGATTGTCCTGCAGAGCTCCAGGTGGCCTCAAAGATTTCTAAAAATTCAATACTATTTAAAATTGGTGAAAAAATGATACCTTCATTTCGAGAGTTTTCGAGCTAGGGCACTCTTGAAAATTTCAACCCTTAATTTTCACCCCTTAGAAATGACTGACATCCACCAAAAGCTTCGTGGCACAACTAGACCCGAAATGGAGCCGATATACCAAATTTGAACTAAATCGGCCGGGGGTTGCTAAGAAAAGTGCCGCGTACAGCGGACTGACGGAAAATTTTTTATTCGATTTTCGGATTCTACGTACCTTGAAACGTAAAACATCAAATTTTGAGGGGGGGTTAAATTTTTAGTTTTTTGCTCGATTCTAAAGGCTTATTATTGAAATTATCGTTTTTCGCTTATTTGAAGAAAAAACACAAACGGTGGATACAGCTTTTGTACAAGTACGCAACCACGAGAGACATTTTATGTCTTATGTTTAGTAAATTGAGAGCTTTCCAATGAGTGGTGAAAGAGTTTTGTGGGGTGGAAAATGAGGAAGTTAGTTTTCCCTAGGAACGATTGGTTGTACGTGAAAATCATCAGAAATTTCCGCGTAACGCTCCCCTCATAACGCTCCCCGTGTGACGATTTTTCATTATGTGCCATAGTAAAGACATAAAATGTCAAAATAATAAACCAAAATGGGAATTTTAAGTTTACGTAAAAAAAAGAGTTTTAAAGATGTCATTCTAATGACGCCCGTCAGCTCTAATACACGATTCCAGTCGTTCCCAGAAAAATCTCATCACGTTGGTAATTGGCAACATTCGCACTGGGAAGAGACCACCAGTGAGCGGGAGCTCACACAATGAAGGGTTACTGGGAGTAGGACCTTCTGTGCAGGCCTTCATAACTTGGCTCACTTCTATCCTTACGTTTGCATTTTTATTTTGACACAGACTTCGACAAGCATTGTTAAAGCCTTATTAGTAGAGCTCGGAATTTGCATATCTTTTTTTATTATGCGGTATATCTTTGTATTTGAACGTTTTGAAGGTTTCTGAAGGGTATGCGGTGGTTAAAAATTGAAATTGAAATAGCATATTTTTGCATATTTCGGTCATTTTGGGGATTTTTGCATTTTTTGGTCATTTTGGCGATTTTTGCATATTTTGCAGCATATTTTACCAGTTTTTTGCGTATTCTGGATTTTTTTTTAAAAGTCAGTGCTGGAAGTTGACTGTTGTGCTGTTTCCGACCTGCTCGAAAAAAGCTAAAACAATGTAATAATATGGAACATCCTTTCTTAAAATACTGAAATTCCAAAGTCGTATGCAGTTTTAAGGGCAAATGCATATTTTGTATATTTTTCCAGTTTCCGTTGCATATTTTTGGGAAATTTTCGTGCATATTTTCCGAGCTCTACTTATTAGTGTCTTGAATTCAGGTACTTACCTCTTTTTTTTAGGATAAAGTTACGAGAGAGCTTCAAGCTGCAATGGCTAGGCATCCACTCCTCGATGCAAAAGTGAGAAATATAACCAAAGTACTTCCGAACTTAGAGGTTATCTCACAGGATGCTAAGCAGTTGTCGGATATGATTGGGTTCGCTTCCACGCTCATAGAAAATGTCAGCTATAAAGTCCGGCGCCTTGACGTTGCCCGGGTAGGTTAATTCGCTACTTCAGCACCAGTTTCTCAAACATATTGTTGGATCAATCCATGTTATCTATAATTGAGTCTGCGCATGATTTTTATTCATAATTTCAACAAAAAGAGTTGTTTTGAATTTGAATTCTCAGATTTGATACCTCTGTAGGTACTTACCTAACAGTATGTTTTCTTATTGCAGAGTAGAGTATTTGAATGCCAACAGAGAGTACACGATTTACTTGATCTGCAATTGTGTTGTGATGGTGTGAAAAGTTCCATGAATATAGGCGATTTCGAAAAAGCTGCTGCCCACGTTCACCGCTACCTTAGTATGGATCAGCGGTTACTGGAAAAAACGGCGGATGACGTCAATCAAGGTAATGTACGAGTAGGTCTGTGTTTTAGAACTCAATAATTTAAACGTGTTTGCCTCGTGTACCTTACAACCAATAGATTATTATATAAAGGGAGCTCAAATCAATTTGTTCTTGTTTGCTTGCTTATATTTTCGGACTTGAATTATAGAATAATACAGAAGGTACTTGGTTTACCAAGGATAAAGGTTTACCAAGGACCATCAGGTACCTGGTTTTCTTGGTTCCTCCGTTGGGAATGGGGGAAGCCAAAACTTGCCCCGCTACCTTTTCCGAACAAAATAGCAGAGTGCACGTATATTCCGACAACCTTCAACCAACAGGCTTCATGGATCTTCATTTTTTAAACCTATTTGTAACATCCATGTTTGATTAACTTTGATCTTCCTCTTTATTGCTCTCAACTTTTCTTCCTTACAACCGTGTTTTTGCTTCCGAGTCTACCAAGGTAGCGGAAGCTTTGTTTTCACTTTTCAAGGTCGAAAAAAAAAGTTCTCCAAAATCGAAATTTTCACTCGCGTTTTGCGTTTTAGACCTTTCTGAACAATTTTGGTTCAGTGTCTGTGTGTCTGTGTGTCTGTCTGTCTGTCTGTCTGTCATGAATTCCTTGTAACGCGCATAACTATACGAAGTTATTGTCCGATTTCAATGAAATTTTCAGGGATTGTGCGGGTTGGTGTGTAGACGGTCCCCTATGAAAATCATTATCCGCGGAATGATAGAAGCGACTGCGCATGCGCAAACGTGAATTCCTTGTAACAGTCATAACTTCTACATTTTCCATCCGATTTCAATGAAATTTTCAGGGATGTTACAGATTAGTATTTAGATGGTCCCCTATGAAAATCACTACCTTCGGACTGATAGTAGCCACTGCGCATGCGCAAACGTGAATTTCCTTGTAACGGCCATAATTTCTAGATTTTCCATCCGATTTCAATGAAATTTTCAGGGATATTACAGATTAACTTGTTTTGATGTTTTGAGATTAACTACTATGCATCGGATCATCTATACAATCGGGTTATGGATACGAGGAAGCTATGTGCCACACCCACTTGGCAGACGTTTTTATTTTTCTATATAGATCACTCGTCTGCAAAGCCACCAACCATCCAACATGAAGAAAAAACATCGATCGCATTTCGGTCAGCTTTAATTTGAACGGAGATTAGGCCTCTTTTGCGATTCACACTCGTGTTTCTGATTTATCGCACGTCCAAACTTTTTTAACCTTTTACCGCCTGCCTTTTAAATACCCAGGCGGCTCCCCAGTCCTGATTTATTTTGCATTTTCGCTCTTTTCGTTCAAATTTCACCAAATTTTGAGTTAATTTTTGTTAAAATATACAGTATTTAACCATGTAAAAATATCCAGAATTGTTTTATATTCAACCGTTTTTCCGAAGTTTTGTTCCAAAAATGAGGTGAAAAATACTTCAACTTCATCACGAACTTCGACTTGACATGAGAATAATAATTTGATACGGAAATTTGACACACAGAAAATAAATAAATTGGAAGAATTACGACACTTTTGTAGGAAAAGGCAAGGGGTAATTGAACCATCTGGAGGAGAAATGTAAACCCTTCTTCCCCCTGTCCAGTATTGTCGAACGTTCAATGTAAACATAGTCCAACGCCTTCCAACTACAACTGCTCATAGTCCTAAAGACCACGAATGATGGGAGGAAAAATGAATGGAGGGACGCCATAACAAAACAAAAAGCAAACTGTATATGTTATGTTGGCTAAAGTGTCACCTCTAATCTCTCTAACCTGTTGAGGATTCTAATAAAAAGTGTGCTTCTCCTTAATGTGCGAAAACAACACCGACAACAGACAGAGTTCTAGCACCGCCACACAAAACGATCCAGTGAAATGGCTATTCGAATAATGTGATTCAAATCTTGAAACTAAATAAGAGAAGATGAAGACTAATAATGCTTGATAAACTAGTAGGTAGAATCGTATTGTAAAAAAGTGAGTAATATTGTTTCTTTTGGTCACTTTTGTGTCTGGGTTCTTCCTGACAGTTCGCGGCGCACTCTTGTGCGCACTACTTGTAAGCTAAAAGTTCGTGTATGTTCCGCTTCTGTGGTAAGCGCCACAGAACCTCCTTTGAAGTCAGATTGGTAGAATATCCGTTACGTTTCAAACATGGCTGCCCCTTACTCATTGCCACCACATTTAAAATTTCCATCTTCCTTAAATTCTCTAAATTTTTTGGATGCGTTTTCGAGCAGCTCACTATGGTTTTATTCCATAAAAATAAACCCTCATTCGAAAAAAAAAATGTGAGGCAAATTCCGAATTGTAGAGTATTGACTAAAAAGACGGTGTACCACCAAGAAAGGGAGGTGGAGGACAATGAACCGACAAACAGACTCAAACAAACATAAACTGCTAAAAAACAACAAAGATTTGAAATAAAACTCAGTCAAAGAACGAGTAACAGGACAAAAAAACTTGGCAGAATTTTTTTAAAAGAAAATTTGAAAACAGCGTGAAAATGCGAGAGCTTATTACATGATAGCACCACACACGAGTATGGAAATTTCTTGAAAGTGGGATATTATTATCATATAGGTCTGCCATAGAAACTGTGTGGCGGCCCCTAGGTGGCAGTTAGAATTGAGTCTACCTTTCATTGTGAAACCTTCGCAGGGAAATGAATTTCAAGTAGTAGTAGAAGGGAAATTACATCTTTTTGAGGGGCGAAATCTCTGAAAAATATTATATGCACGGGGATTTGCATGATGAGACCTAAGTAGTTCTGCCTTCTTCAAAATAATGTACCAAAGGGATGCCGAGTTTCTGTGGTAGAGCCATAATACCTTCGTGTTACAGTAACAAGTCCCACTTAAAATGTAATGAATTTATTCAATGTCGTATGTTTCTCAGATTCTGCTGCTGTTAATAATTCCATCTCATTGCTGCAAGACGCTGCCACCAAACTTCGAAATATCTTGTCTGACAAGTTTAGTGAAGCTGTGAAGAATGATGACCTAGCTTCGGTTGAGAGATTCTTCAAACTATTTCCTCTCCTCGAAATGCACGATCATGGACTTGACAAATATTCAGATTATTTGTGCACTCAGGTAAGCTGATCCTGGTCATTTACTCATCCTTCAACTTATAAGTAGTTCAATTTTAGGTTGTGTTAGTTTAAAAACACCTCACGAATTCTTCAATAGTTATCTTTGTTGTTGATTCATTGCTTTCTTTTCAAGATTCAAACATTTTCAAAAACTAAAATAAAAACTACATTAGACAACAAAAATTCGGATAAACGGGCTGGCATAATATTTGCAGACGTGATTACTCTCCTTTTTGAAGATATCGCTAGTACTATAGAGGTCCAGCAGCCCCTCGTGGAGACTTATTACGGTAATTATTATGATATGAAGCATTTCTCTTGACGTTCATTCAATCATGGGATCGAATCTCATAAACTCATTGTTACTTCCTTTTTAAACACTGGTATTCATTTTCAGGACCCGGGAGGATCTTGAAGTTGATTTTAAAACTCCAAGAAGAGTGCAATAAACAAATCAAGGTTATCTTGAACGAACTATGGCGAACCAGACAGATAGAAAAGTATGCGAGTATGGTTCGTGACAAAAACAGATCAACATCGACCATGAAGCCTCCAGACCCAAAGGATCTGGATCAATTGTTGGCTGAACTCACCATCATTCAGTCGCGTTATCATCTATACCTCAAATTCCTGAAGAGGAAGGTGGCAGTAAGTAATTTCCCTGACGTTTTGTGTCATGAAAACATGGATAGGGTTGTCTTTGATTATCTTGTACATCACGAAACTTTTCGCTGTAGGGTGGTTATTCAAAGTGGTTTCGAATAAGTTAAAAGGTGAATAATGTGGTACTGGAGGACGTCCCAAGAAAATGTTCGAGCCAAAAAGCTTGTCTGTCTTCCTGAGCACATCTAACTCCAACGGACCAATGGGGAATTTGCCTCACATTTTTTTTTCGAAACAGGGTTCACTGGTATGGAAGAAAACCATAGTGTGCTGCTCGATAACGCATCCAAAAAATTTAGAGAATTTAAGGAAGATGGAAATTTTAAAAGAAGCGGCAATCTGTTCGTGGGGGCATGGGGTTGCAACGTAACGGATTTTCTGACCAACCTGACTTCATAGAAGGAGCTATGCCCCTCTGAGGTAGCGCTACCTCTGGAAATGCAAATGAAACTATAACTTACGTGATCAAAAAAAAGAAGCACGCGACTGGAGGAAGAGAAAAAACCCGGACGTGCAAGTGATCATAAGAAGCAATTTTACTCACTCTTTTTCAATCCGATTCTACTTAGTAGTTTATCAAGCATTATTAGTCTTCATCCTCTCTTATTTAGTTTCTATATTAAGTTAGTTTCGTTATTTGAATCACATTATTTGAGTGGTCATTTGGCTGGATCGTTTTGTGTGGTTGCGCTTAGAACTTAGAAGGGCGTTTAGAACTCTACCTGTTGTCGATCTGCGGTACTATCCAGAGTTCTACGCCAGAGCGCTCAGTATGTAAATCCGGTCACTTTTCGAGTCTTTTTGCTTCCGAGTCTACCAAGGTAGCGGAAGCTTTGTTTTCACTCTTCAAGGGCGAAAAAAAAAAGTTCTCTAAAATCAAAATTTCCACTCGCGTTTTGCGTTTTAGACCTTTCTGAACAATTTTGGTTCCGTGTCTGTCTGTCTGTCATGAATTCCTTGTAACGCGCATAACTATACGAAGTTATTGTCCGATTTCTATGAAATTTTCAGGGATTGTGCGGGTTGGTGTGTACACGGTCCCCTATGAAAATCATCACCTTCGGACTGATAGTAGCCACTGCGCATGCGGAAACGTGAATTTCCTTGTAACGGCCATAACTTCCACATTTTCCACCCGATTTTAATGAAATTTTCAGGGATTATGTGGATTAGGTTGTAGATAATCCCCTATGAAAATCACCATCCCCGGACTGATAGAAGCGACTGCGCATGCGCAAACGTAAATTCCTTGTGACAGCCATAACTTCAACTGTCCCGCAGGGGTCGCGGGTTCAAATCCCACCCGAGGCTAAGTATTTTTTTGATCCAATCGCATACATCCACTCACTTAATTTTTCATCCGAATTTGATGAAATTTTCTAGGATTGTCCTGATTAGCGTGTAGATGGTCCCCTATGAGGGTAGTGGAAGGTACTTAGAGATTGGTGTTTTGAGATTAACTACTATGCATCAGATCATCTATATAATCGGGTTATGGATACGAGGAAGCTATGTGCCACACCAACGTGGCAGACGTTTTTTTTCGTGTGACGTGAACGATATTCCTCGATTTTTGCGGTGTTTTTTGACAGAGGCTTCGCTTGTTAGACATCTTCTTCTATGGTAATTTTTTTTCTTTGGGTTTTTCCTGGTGTTAAACGTTATTCTAGAGCCCTATTATAGAATTCGACTTGAAATTCCAGATTCTAAAATTGAGGCAAATTCCCCATTGGGATCCAGAAGTAAAGGGTTCGAGTCCCGCCAGAGCCACATTTTTTCACTTTTGAACTGATTAAATATTTTAGTGGCGATCAGGAAGCATCAGGAGAGTATAGTTTATTGCATAAACAAGATCGAGCTACTCGCAATGGGACTTTATTATCCCTGCATGAGCGCTATAACTGTGTAGATCTTAATTTACCTTGTAAAATGTTTTAAAATATTTTTCAGCTACTTTTTTGGTAGGTTTCTACATATGTGTGGGGAAGGAGCTCTTTGGGGAGTCTTACATGTCCTTACCTTGTCTTACATTTTAACTTACCTTGCAGGGCGAAAGGATTACTGAAAAAGAAGGGGAACAGAACGATCTTGTTGCTAAACTCGAGTCCAAACTGCAAAGTTCTGATTTGTGTCGGCTTATGCAGGAATTGCTGAACAATTATTTACTTCTCGAGCATTTCTACATGGAAGAGAGTGTGAGAAAAGCGATTCAGATGGACTGCGTCGATCAAGGATCTCAGACCTCCAGTATGCTGGATGATGTCTTCTTCATTGTCAAGAAATGTATTAGGTGAGTCCCTGTTGACTAAGTGCACACTTCAATGGAAAAACAGCGAATTTTTGCTGTATGATGAGGGTTAATGTAGATGAAATAACAATGGGGTATTTCGGTGGGTCGGAAATTCAAGTTTTTGACCTCAAATTTTGATTCAGCGCCATTGAAAACCTATATGCTCCAACTTTTAGCCCAATGATACTATAACATGTGGTAGAAAAATTAATTAAAGAGATCACACACTTTAACAAAAGGCGGGCCTCCATGAATGCACACACACTACGCTGCACGCGTGTGTGAATAGTATTTTGTAGTATCCGAGAGATTCTCATTGGATAGCGTTACTTTATGGTTCAATCGTTAGCGTTACCTACGTCTGCCATCTGTAATCGGTTGTTTTCTGTTCTCTTCGTTTATGGTTTCGACTTATCATATTTTCAGCTAGTGTATCGCCCATGATTTCTTTTCTTTCTTTCGTTTTAAGTATGACAGAAAAAAAGAGGAAGATCTACGTTTTGGAGCTTCAATTTGAACCTGCTACCACTGAGAACATTCCAATCTCTTCTCTGTGCATCGATACTTTTTTCAAAGACAGTTTTGGCTAGCTTTGTCACACCATTCAAATCTTCAACTTTCCTTAGCTTCTCTGATTTTTGCTTCCGAGTCTACCAAGGTAGCGGAAGCTTTGTTTTCACTTTTCAAGGACGAAAAAAAAAGTTCCCCAAAATCAAAATTTCCACTCGCGTTTTGCGTTCTAGACCTTTCTGAACAATTTTGGTTCTGTGTCTGTCTGTCTGTCATGAATTCCTTGTAACGCGCATAACTATACGAAGTTATTGTCCGATTTCTATGAAATTTTCAGGGTTTGTGCGAGTTGGTGTGTAGACGGTCCCCTATGAAAATCATCGTCCCCAGACTGATAGAAGCGACTGCGCATGCACAAACGTGAATTCCTTGTAACGGCCATAACTTCTAAATTTTCCATTCGATTTCAATGAAATTTTCAGGGATGTTACAGATTAGTATTTAGATGGTCCCCTATGAAAATCATTACCTTCGGACTGATAGTAGCTACTGCGCATGCGCAAACGTGAATTTCCTTGTAACAGCCATAACTTCTACATTTTCCATCCGATTTCAATGAAAATTTCAGGGATGTTATAGAGTAGTGTTTAGATGGTCCCCTATGAAAATCACAGAGAATTGTTTTTCATAGAGGGGTTCATTCATAGAGGGATGGTCTCCTGTGAGAATCTCAAATCCCATTAATTGCAAGGCTTCGGTAGCTCAGAGGATAAAATCTTGATCTGAGCTCCTAAGGTCGCGGGTTCGAAACCCAGCCGAGGCTAAGTATTTTTTTGATCCAACACCTACTCACCTAATTTTTCATCCGAATTTGATGAAATTTTCTAGGATTGTCCAGATTAGCGTGTAGATGGTCCCCTATGAGGGTAGTGAAAGGTACTTAGAGATTGGTGTTTTGAGATTAACTACTATGCATCGGATCATCTACAGGGTGTCCCAGAAGTTATGGTCCACCCTCCGGCATTTCCGTATTTGATTACGTAATAAAATGGGCCCAACGCCATTTTTCATATTTTTTTGTAAAGAATTCAGGAAAAATACTTTTGCGCAAAAAAATTGCGCGCAATTGTGCGCAATCGACACTAACTTTGTTTTTTTCAAATGGGAACCCCTATTTTTATTGCAGATTCAGATTCTACGTCAAATTTCATGAGAAATTCATACCCGAATCGATTTTTTTCATTGCGTGCAACTGGTACTTTTCGCGCGCAAAGTGACCAGGGTGCGCAAAAGTGAATTTTTTTTAACCCCAAGTGTGGCACATTTTTTTTCATTTTTTCGACGCTGAATCACGTGGTGAGGTCCTTTCTTCCATTTCATCGTTATTTTTCCAAATTTAGAAGGAAAAATAATGTTTTTGGACTTTATTTTCCCTCCCCCTTTCGCGACACGGGCTGGGGACCGGCTATGGCAGGATTGAAAATAAATTTCTCTCTGCTAAATTTTAAAAAATGTTGGAAAGTAAGTAGGTACTACTTTACTACTTCGATGTAAAAAAAAAAATCAAAAAGCTTCTCATCTAAAAACCTTTAAAAAAATCGAAAGTTACTTGTTACTTGTCTGCAGGCAAAAAGAGGTAATTTCCAGCAGTTGCTGTGATTTTTTAATTTCATTATTATTATCTTAGTTTTTCTACTTTTTTCGGAGATTTTCTAACTTTTAATTTTTTTTTTTTTTTTTTAATTTTGAGATGAGAAGCTTTTTGGTTTTTTTTTTGTTTACATTAAAGTAGAAAAGTACCTACCTACTTTCCAATATTTTTTTTCAATTTAGAAGTGAGGAATTTATTTTTAATCTAGCCAGGTCCCCACCACCCAGCCCGTATTGCGTAAGGGTGAGGGAAAATAAAGTCCAAAAACATTATTTTTCCTTCTAAATTTGGAAAAATAACGATGAAATCGAAGAAAGCACCTCACCACGTGATTCAGCGTCGAAAATAATAAAAAAAAATGTGCCACACTTGGGGTTAAAAAAAATTCACTTTTGCGCACCCTGGTCACTTTGCGCGCGAAAAGTACCAGTTGCACACAATGAAAAAAATCGATTCGGGTATGAATTTCTCATGAAATTTGACGTAGAATCTGAATCTGCAATAAAAAATGGGGGTTCCTATTTGAAAAAACAAAGTTAGTGTCAATTGCGGACAATTGCGCGCAACTTTTTTGCGCAAAAGTATTTTTCCTGAATTCTTTACAAAAAAATATGAAAAATGGCGTTGGGCCCATTTTATTACGTAATTAAATACGGAAATGCCGGAGGGTGGACCATAACTTCTGGGACACCCGGTATACAATCGGGTTATGGATACGAGGAAGCTATGTGCCACACCCACTTGGCAGACGTTTTAAAAACATTTTCTCGACGAACAGACCCGATTACCGTTATTCCAGAGCCATACTCTTTTGAAAATTTTTTTTTTTTAAATTTACTGAAATACCCCATTATAAGTTTGATTAAACGATATTAATTGAAAGGTAATCTTTTGAAAGCAACGAAACTATAGCCATGGTGTACGCAGTGATATCACCTTCCTAAAAAGTCATCAACTAGCTAAATATATTAGCTTATAAGTGTTCTCACTTGAAAATCTTAATACCTACAATGTTTTTCAGATCCGAAACATTGAATTGGAAGTTGTAAAATAGAAGTGTTAAAATGATTCAAGTTGCAAAAGATTTATGGAATTCCGAAGATTTAATACAAAGTGCCAGAAATATTTGAAATTCTATTCGCGAAAGCTTTAACTCAAAGTGCGTACCTATGTTATAATCGTACTTTATGGGCACAAGCATTTCAACCATCCATTCCTGCTTCATTTTAGGAGGGCCAGCAGTACTTCGAATATTGACGGAGTGTGCGTCGTGATTAACAATGCTTGTGGAGTTCTTGAAACTGAAATGTGTTCTGCCTTGATGAATACTATGAAGGTTGGATTCCCTTCTGGCTACCTTGATCTGACACAAGCGTACAACGTTATGATGCAAGGTCGGTTACAGACGACGGACTCAGAACAGTCAAAAGCCGTTTTTATAGTAAGTTGTATTTTAAAAGAAACACTCCGTTTCTCATATTCTTTTTATTTCATGAAGCATCTAACAGTAATCTGTATTCAGGCTCACCTCAATAACACAGATGTTGGGAGCGAATACATCAACACCCTCTGTACGAGTCTGGTAAGTGAAGTGACGTGCTCTACAGAATTGGAAAGAAGGAAACTTGAAAGTTGTTTGACGGGTCTCAGTAGCGTCAGTGCTGCTATGGGCGCTTCACAAGAACTTGGTCTTCAGCAGCTACGCAACACTGCGATCAAACCTCGTGTTCTTTCTTGGCTCGATTCGTTTTCTACTCTGTCCCACGTTCTCTCTGAAGTAAGTGTCTCATGGAATACTTTGGAATTCCTGTGGGAATATCTGTGTGTTTCAAGTTTGTTTGTCCAAACATCATAGCTGAACGAGCATGATCCTGAATAGAACACAGGCTATGTATACTGCCGTGCTAAGCCAGAAAGTCGTATCTTTACTTCACCCAACTTTCAGGAAAACGACCTAATAGGTTTTGTGGCGAAATAACTCTTTCCAGAAAAGACCACCATTGTTCCCTTCACGAACAGAAGGAAACTATCTCTAAAAACCCCCTATCTTCATGAGCAGAGGATTTCGTTCTCCAATGAAGTTAAATATCTGGGGGTTGTGCTAGACCATAAACTCTTGTGGAACAAGCACCTAGAATATATCCTAAACAAAGGAACACGAGCATTATGGGCTTGTCACAGAATGCTCGGAAAAACATGGGGTCTAACGCCTATATTGACCTCCTGGTCATACAAAGCGATTGTCAGACCCATGGTCACCTATGCCTCAGTTGTATGGTGGCAAAAATCAAACCAGGCTACATCTATGCTCCAGCTAACCAAACTACAAAGGCAAGCATGCCTTGGTATATCTGGAGCAATGAGTACCACCCCTTCAGCAGCACTAGAGGTTCTTCTTGACCTCACCCCTCTACATATCTTTGTTCAGAGGACAGCCTTCCTGGGGGCTATCAGAATGCTGCACTCGAGAAAACTCAAACTCCCCCCTCGTAAAGGGAGCCACCTGGAAATACTGGACCAAGTCCACACCGATCCAGTGGTCAAGTCAGTCCCTGACACTATGTCAGAGAGAATGAACTTTTACCTGCCCTTTAGAGTGATCATTAATGATCGTGAATGCTGGAAAAGAGGCACGCCTCAATATGAACCAGGTTCACTTCTGTGGTACACAGATGGGTCTGTGATGAATGGAAAAGCTGGCCTAGGGATCAAAGGCCCAAATTTCAGCCTAACTAAACCCCTAGGAACAACAGCGACCATTTATCAGGCTGAAACCCAGGCCATAGAAATATGCGCACGAGAGATTGCCAAAAACATAATGTCTTTACATAATGTACATAATGTCTGATAGCCAGGCAGCCCTAAAGGCCATTGCAGCCTACTCAATAACATCAAGGCTAACCTGGGATTGTCTGGACTCCCTGAAGGCTGCGGCTCGGGGCAATAAGTTTACTTTGCTCTGGGTCCCTGGCCATGAAGGAGTAGATGGCAATGAAGAAGCCGATCGACTCGCTAAGCAGGGATCGGAATCCCAATGTTTTGGTCCTGAACCCCTACTCGGGGTTACTAAGAGCTTCATTACTCAACAGGTCCAAAAATGGGAGGACAGCAAGAGAGCTGCGTACTGGCGCAACACTCCAAAGCAGAGGCAAGCCAAGCAGCTAATCACCATCTCTAAAAAAAGAGCAAAAGCTCTACTGTCGCTAAGGAGGAAGGACCTTCGCACCATCGTGGGTCTCCTGACTGGCCATTGCCCCCTGAGATACCATCTCAACAAGATGGGCAAGGCCAGGACAGTTGAATGTCGGCTCTGCTGCGAAGGAGTCGAAACAGCAAAACACATCCTCTGTGAGTGTCCTGCTGTAGCATCTACCAGATTCCGGCATTTTGGTAAGGGTACTCTTGTCCCGGCCGAAATTGCTCGGGAAACGCCCGAAAAACTTCTTCACTTCGTGAAAGAAGAGGTTTTCAAACGGGCACTCAAGTGAAAAAGGGAATCCTGTCACAATAGATCAAACTTATGGTCTAAGTGACTAAGGGCTTGCCCCGTCCCAATAATAAAAAAAAAAAAACTCTTTCGCGGGATTATTTTTCCTCCTTTTACCACAAGTAAAGGTTTTTCTTAAAGGAAATTAGTAGCCAAATCGATTTCCGGAGTCAAAACTAAACATTTTTGAGTGTAAATAGTCAAAAACCGATGATACGAGTTGATGCTCTCGTGAACCCGAAGTTACGACTATTCTGTTCTGAATACGCAACCATGAGACTTTGGAATGCTAAGCACATTTTAATTCCTGAAACTCTATTTCTTTAAATCAAGAAACCATTCCACCTTAATTATTTTGCCATCTTTCTTGGCTCAATGTCAATCGTATTTCATATCTGTGTTCAGAGTGTAAGAAACAACAGCTGAATCAACAAAAATGAACGATTATTCACGTAAACTATAAACGTAAAGTCACCACTAAATTCCGATTTTTCAGAGGCAAAAAGTCGTATCATGCTGATTCAGAATGCAAGAAGTCGTATCGTCGAAATGCTAAGGCCGTTTCCCGTATCAGTGTCAAGATACGAGTTTTCTTCTTCTGAATCGCTCTGATACGACTAGTTTCTTAGCAGAATCAAGTTAGCCCTCCTTAACGCGAAAATCGGGAGGCTTGTTTGAGGCATTTCTCTAAAACTCCGAAAATCGATAGAAATCGACCCCCAAAACCCCCGGGTACCAATAACTCAATTTGGTCAAATTTTCACGTTACGACTTTCTGGCTTAGCACGCCAGCATAGTAGATGTACAAGCACTTCCTTACTCATGGTGGCCGCATCCTACGCTGAAAGAAATGACTTGACAGTTATTCGAGCAGGTGATCTCGGAGGGAGTGCTCCTTGGTGTCACCACCCGCGACTTCTGGGGCACATATCTGTTATGGTAGTCAGCCCTACTTCCCTAAAATGCCCAAATCCCTAGAGCTTTGGGTAGTCCTGATCGACCTCTCTATTACGCATAATTTATTTAGGTAGGTAGTTTTTAACATTCTTATGGGATATACAGAGTGTCCAAGTAACTACGCTCCCCCCACTTATTTTCTTTAATTGTGTGAGAAAAAAAATCGGACCAACGCTATTCTTCATAATTTTTGCGTAGAATTCAAAAATGACAAAATTACGCAGCACGCAATCGCGCAATCGTGCGCAACCATGATCAACTTTGTTTTTTCCAAATGGAAACCCCCATTTTTCATTGCAGATTCGAATTCTACGTCAAATTTTATGAACATTTTACTTCGACAACTTTTTTTTTGGACGCGCACAACCCGCTCAGCGAGCGCTCAAAGATGCGCAACCCAGGGATTGCGCCATAGTTGAGATGAAGGTAAACCTCAAGTGTGGCACATTACTTAGTAGTGTTTTTCCACGCTGAATCGCGTGGTGGTGTCCCTTTCTTGATTTGATTTCATTTTATCTCATTTACAGCCAAAAAAGTCAATTTTTGAGGAGGAAATCATTGAATTTCCGTGGAATTTTTTCCGAGTATCGTTTCCTTCACAAATTATTTCTTCTCTGACACAATTTTATAAAGGTTTGATTTCCTCCTCAAACAGTGACTTTTTCGGCTGTAAATAAGGTAAAATGAAATCAAATCAAGAAAGGGACATCACCACGCGATTCAGCGTGGAAAACAGTGCCACTATTATAAGTGATGTGCCACACTTGAGGTCTACCATCATCTCAAGGGTTGTGCGCGTCCAAAAAAAAGTTGTCGAAGATAAATGTTCATAAAATTTGACGCAGAATTCGAATCTGCAATAAAAAATCGGGGTTTCCATTTGAAAAAACAAAGTTGATCATGCCTTATTCGACATTTATCAAAAGACGGCCAAAGACTTTGTCAAAAGGATCTCAAAATTCGAGATTTTGTCCGACTTTGTCGAAAGACTTGAAACTCAACTTTGTCCTAAGCTAGCACTCAGCCTGAAAAGGCTAGTTTGCGCACGCTTAGCTGAAGAGATCCGAAAGATCGAAATGAAGTACCAAACATAACTATCCATTGAAAATGGGAAATTTGAAACTTTGCGACTCAACCCAAAAGCATCTTGATGCAGAAGGGGCAGTCAAACATTTGTTTCAGTGATGATGGGATTTTGGTAAAATGAAACAAATGTTTGACTGCCCCTTCTGCATCAAGATGCTTTTGGGTTGAGTCGCAAAGTTTCAAATTTCCCATTTTCAATGGATAGTTATGTTTGGTACTTCGTTTCGATCTTTCGGATCTCTTCAGCTAAGCGTGCGCAAACTAGCCTTTTCAGGCTGAGTGCTAGCTTAGGACAAAGTTGAGTTTCAAGTCTTTCGACAAAGTCGGACAAAATCTCGAATTTTGAGATCGTCTTTAGCAAAGTCTTTGACCGTCTTTTGACAAAAGTTGATCATGGTTGCGCAATTGCGTGCTGCGCAATTTTGTCATTTTTGAATTCTACGCAAAAAATTATGAATAATAGCGTTTGTCCGATTTTTTTCTCACACAATTAGAGAAAATAAGTGGAGGAGCGTAGTTACTTGGACACACTGTATATTTTATTCCGTCTGAGGGGAGTTCATCAAAAAATTAATTAATTGATGAAAGAGAAGTTTCTTAGCCACATTATTTGAATTAACACGTTAGAAATTAGTGAAGACTTTTCCTGACTGAAGAGCTATGAAATTATTGTCATTTAAGAACTTTGTCAATATAACCTTGCTCAGTTAGGATAAAAGTTGTATTGCCCGTGCATGGAGAGTTAAAACGCTGCAAATTATTACACAATGGTTTATTATTTTTCTATATAGATCACTCGTCTACAAAATCACCAACCATCCAATATGAAAAAAAAAAAAAAAATCGAAATCACCAACCATCGAGCGCATTTTGGTCAGCTCTAATTTGAACGGAGATTAGGCCTCTTTTGCGATTCACACTCGTGTTCTGATTTATATATATATATTTCAATATAAACCCTTAAGTTTTTGTAGGGAGCGAACGGTTTGTCCTACAGAGCTCCGCGTGGTCTCAAAAAATTCTAAAAATTCTATAGAATCCAAAATTGAAGGAAAAACAATACCTTTATATCGAAATTTTTTGAGTTAAGGCGTTTTCAAAATTTCAAAATTGATTTTGGAACCCTTAGAAGTGACCTACATTAACCAACAGCATCGGGGCACGACTAGACCCCAAATGGAGCCTACATACCAAATTTAATCAAAATCGGTCAATGCTAAGAGGGGAAAGAGCCGCGTACGGCGGACGGACGGCCAAATTTTTATTCGATTTTTGGATTCTACGTACCTTGAAACGTAAACCATCAAATTTTGAGGGGATGTTGAAATTTTTTTTTTCTTGCTCGATTCCAAAGGTTCATTATTGAAAATAATAAACCAAAAGCAGGAAGTAGAGTGTCTACCAGACATGGTAGGTTGACTTTTTTCTTATAAGTACTGGTTGTTTCTTTCAGGAAGAATTTTCAAGCTACGAAGCCAACGAGCCATTTATTCGAGGTTTCATTGGAAACATAGATAATTTCCTCTCTGAATTCAAAGGTTTACTCACGGGCAACAACTATGAAACTCTCGTTTCCATTTTGGCAACTGAAGTCAACAGCTTGATGGAAAAAGTCATAATGAAAACTGAATTCAACAGGGTAAGTTTGTACCTAATAGAATTTCTTATGAAGATGTATTTTTAGCAAAAGCTGTGGGGGGGAAAATGTCAGCGATTGACACCAACAATGCTAAAGTGATGACATCAAGATGTTATTGTAACCAATGTTGAGAAAAGGCCATTTTGCAATGAGGTATTACTTGTCTTTTGTTGCTGATCAAGTATTAAATTCTTGTGTTCAATCTTCAGCAATACAGCTGAAACCATCAGATCTTTAAAAACGCCAGTTTTTTATTAGAGGCAATCCTATGTAGAGGATAGCTCCGCTTATCCTGTCCTATTTTGCCCCCTTTCTTCCAAACCCAATGATTACCGTTCACACGATCCTGTCTGTTGTCCAACGACCGTCCACTCTATCCTTTCCTAGGAAAGAGTGGAGGGGGGACACAGGACACATTAAGCTTCGTCAGGAGAAGCAGTCCCGAGGGGTTCGGAACTAGACACACCCATTTTTGCCTGTCTGGAGAAATTCGGAACCAGTTCTAAGGAGTCCAGAACTGCAAGTTAGTTGTCCGGAAAAGTCGAGAACTGTTCAGAACCAGTTCAATAGGTTCTAAATTTTTGTCGGAACTTTCAATTCGAGATGCGCAGTAGACTTACTACTGCGCATTTACACAAGATTACTGATTGATAAGTCTCCTGCCACCAGCTTAGTACAAGTTTCTTGAGTGTCTTCTCTTTTTTACCAGTTGTTAACTGTGACACATCATTAATAAATTGATTGTCGATCATTTGACGATTTCCGAATCTGATGAAATGGAACATGTTTCAAGCTTTTGAGAAGCAAACCGAGCAGGAAAAATCACCAAAATGTTACATAAAACAGAAATTGAGAAATTTTCAAGTTTGAGGTAGAAAGACTGTACCGGTTGAACTGTTATTCTGACATTATCAAGAGCTCACCATATGGGAAATGTAAGGCTCTCTCGAACGGGCCCACAATTTAGTCCCCCCAGGTCAAAAACACGAGAAAGAAATTTAAAAATTCCGAAAACTGTCCAGACAACAGGAGTTGGAACTAAAGTCCTATCCCCTCCCTCTCTATCCCCTTCCCTTTTCAGTTCTATTGGTTCTGGTTCGGGACTGCTTCTCTAGACAAACCTTTAGTGGGGACATTGTGAAATTCCCATCCGACCACCCTGCCATGTCCTCTATGGAAGCCCCACCCTCATCGGACAAGTCACAAGTGTTCACACTCTCCTCTAGCTAGGAAGGGAGGAGCCTCCTGTAAAACGGGTTTTACTGTAGAAAGTTTGTCTTTTCATATGATTTTTTCGAATTGTCTTTCATCTGGCTTAATCTTTCTCTGCAGTTTGGTGGACTCGCTTTAGATAAGGAGATAAGGGCACTAGTAAGCTACTTCAGTACAGCAACATCGTGGTCTGTGAGAGACAAGCTGGCTCGACTATCCCAAGTGGGAACTGTACTGAATTTAGAGCAGGTCAATGAAATATCAGACTACTGGGGAAGCAGCCCTCTACCTTGGAGACTCACGCCGGTTGATATAAAAAAGATTCTCAAATTGAGGTGAGATATTAGTTTTTACAATTTTTATTACGAATCTTTTTTATTAATTCAATTCATAAATTGATCTCCCATCTAAATTATTGAGATACGACCTAAGGGGACTGGACTCCACCAGCAGTAGTTGACAATGGTTATGCCATTTATGGTAACGATTAGTGACGATTCGATGTACCTTTCGATGCGATATTTAACATCAAAACAACATCAGAAGGCAGTATCGATATCGATAAAATATCGGAAGAAAAATATCGATATCACTAATATCGATAGAAAAATATCAATGTGACTGATATCGAATGTTTTTTTTTTAATCAATATCAGTGATATCGATAGAATATGGAAAGAAATAATACTGATTTCACCATGGACCTAGTATCCTGCTAGGATACACTGAGATTGAATATTGTAGGAAAGAGGACACCAAACTTGCGGAAAATACTGTTGTATTCAGAACGATCAATTCTACGCGGAACACACGAACTTTTTCTGCATGTCAACAACTCTAAAAACTAAGTAACATTTAGTAACACAACAACCTAACATCACCCTCTTCCTTCTTCTTCTCGTCATGCCTCCCTTTCCTCATTGGATGGACGGAAGTAAGATCGCAGTCGGTCGACATGCACTACTATTTTCTTGCGTGCAGGAGTTAGCACTCTCACAACCACGTCCGAAATAAACTTTAAGACCTTGCAAGGGCCAATCCATGGGAGCTGGAGTTTTGGTGAGCGACCCAAATATCGGCGAGGGTAGTGCATCCAAACCTCATCTCCAACCTGGAACATCGGCTTCCTCAAATGCCGGTCATACCTCCGTTTCGATTCTGCTGCCACTTTCCCTATGTTGAGGCGAGCAATGTCATGGGCTTCTTGCAATCTTATCCTCAATTCACAGGCGTACTGCGTTCTACTTGTGCGTTCAGGCGCCAAACCTGTCAATATATCTGCAGGGACAATCAGCTCACGGCCAAAAATCATCATTGCAGGGGAAAACCCAGTAGATTTATGCGTTGATGCTCGATATGCGAGAAGGGCAAGAGGAAGCATTTTATCCCAGTTCCGCTGGTGGTCTGCAACATATTTTGAAAGGATTTGGTAAAGTGTCCGATTGAATCGCTCGACCATTCCATCGCTTTGTGGACGTAAAGGGGTTGTTCTTGTTTTGGTTATTCCTAAAATTTGCATTACTTCTTGAAAAACTTTTGATTCGAAATTTCTACCCTGGTCCGTGTGTAGCTCAAAAGGAAGCCCGTATCTGGAAAACACATGTTGCAACAGCCCCTCTGCAATGGTTTCTGCTTTTTGATCAGGAACAGCAAATACCTCTGGCCACTTCGTGTAGTAATCCATTACGACTACCAGGAAAATGTTACCCCTGTCTGTCTTGGGGAGTGGACCTACTACGTCAACGGCTAGACGCTCAAAGGGGGCGCCTACAGAGTATGTTTGGAGTGGTGCCCTTGAGTTCTTGTTCTCTTTCTGGCCCCTCCTTCCGCAAATGGCACAGGACTTGCAGAAACCACGAACATCCCTGTGCAACCCAATCCAATAGAACCTTCGATGCACCTCAGTTATAGTTCTCTTGTAGCCAAAATGACCAAGCTGGTGAACTTGTTGCAGAACAGTCTCTCTTAGATGACGAGGGACAACAACCTGCTTCACTGCACGTTTTTCATTCCCACAATGACTCTCTTTAATTCTGTAAAGTACCCCATGCACTATTTCCAGCGAATCAAAAGCAGCCCACAATGCTTTTGTATCAGCACTGAGTGGAGAAATTTGTTGCCAGTTAGGACGTGAACCTTCAAGTTTCCACTTAATGACAGGTTGAATATCTGGGTCCTTGGATTGCTCTCGCTCCCACTCAACCCCCTCTTCAAGTCGAATTCTGCAAAGTTCAGCCACCTCTTTATCCTCTTGCCGAGCACAATACTTACAACCATCATTCAGACAAGGCCTACGAGATAATCCATCTGCATTTGAATGGGATGTTCCTCGACGGTATTCAATGGCAACATTGAATATGGAAACAAATTCAAGCCACCGTGCCATCTGCCCATCAGGCTGCTTGAAGCTCTTTAGCCATTGAAGTGATGAATGGTCTGTCCGTACTGTGAGACGTTTTCCATTGTCCAACCCATAGGGTCGAAAATGCTTCAGAGCGTCCACTGCAGCTAGGAGCTCCTTTCGGGTGACACAGTAGTTTCTTTCCTGCCTTGAGAGGCACCTACTGTAATACCCAAGAACAACCTCCTTTGACCCTTGTTGCTGGGAAAGCACAGCTCCGATGGCCCGTTCACTGGCATCAACATCCAGCACAAACAAGCAATTTGGCATGACATGTCCCAAAATTGGTGCTGTTGTCAAGGCTACCTTCAAATCTTCAAAAGCTGCCTGGCATTCAGGTGTCCATTGCAAAGGCCCCTTATCGTTCTGAGCTCGATATAGGGGGCAAGTGCGACTAGCAAAGTTGGGGATGAAAGGACGGTAATATGAGCAGAACCCCACAAATGTCCGGACTTCTTTGGTGGACTGTGGGGTAGGCCATTTCTGAACTTTTTCAGTCTTTGATGGATCTGTGGACACACCTTTCCCTGAGATCACATATCCAAGATAGTTCACGCTCTGTCGGAAAAGCTCACATTTCTTTGCATTCAATTTGATACCTCGCTTTCGAAATTCCATGAACACATCCCGTAACCATACTAGCTGCTCCTCGAAATTTGTTGAATCAATCAAGACATCGTCCAGGTAGACCTTTACGCGACCCTTACCTATCTGTCTGTGCAGAACCTTCATCATGGCACGTTGAAAGGTGGCTGGCGCGTTACATAGCCCAAAAGGCATCACACGAAATTGCCACAAACCTCTTGGCGTGCAGAACGCCGTCTTCTCTTTGTCAGTCTCGCGCATCTTGACCTGCCAATACCCACTTTGCAGGTCTAGCGTGGAAAACCATTGACTACCAGAAAGACCTCCTAGCAGATCATCAATATGGGGTAGGGGGTATGAATCCTTATGAGTCACATCGTTCAGCTTCCGATAGTCTATACAAAACCTAGTTGACCCGTCTTTCTTTCCTACCAGTACAATTGGACTGGTCCAAGGACTTTTTGAAGGCTCAATAATCCCCCCTTGCTCCATATCCGCAATCAATTTATCCACTTCCTGAAGTCGGTGTGGCGGGATACGTCTAGGGACTTGACGGATAGGTCTGTCAGTTGTCACTTCAATGCAGTGTTCGACATCCGTGATTTGTCCCAAATCTGTCTTTCCCGTGGCAAAAACATCACCAAATTCGTTCAAAAACTCTTCTATCGTCCGAAGCTGAGCTGCGCTGAGGCGGCCCTGGAGCTTGAAGAAAAGGTCTTCTACATGAGCTGGAACACGACATTGTCTCTTCTGGGTTTCTACGTGACTCGTCTCATTACATTCCAAAGGGTCAATTGAAAGTAACATTTTATCCCCCATCTCTTCCTCACCAAAGGTATCAAATAACAGGCAATCCTCAAAAGCAAATGGTATTACAACATGTTCAATCGTCAATGTTCCTTTAATCATGTCAATACTACACCCAAAATTTCGTAGGAAATCGAGACCCACGATGCAATCCTCACCAATTGGCGCTACAACAACCATTTGTTTCCGGTGTACTCCATCTCCGACGTCCAACAGCACTGTAGCACGACCCATAGTGGGTGACATCTGTCCAGTAGCAGTCCGAAGCGTGCCTTCAGTTCCAGAACACACCTGAATTCCAGCCTTCTGCAATATAGATGGAGACACAAACGTTGCAGTTGCCCCAGTATCAATCAAAATCCTGCAAGAAACTTCCCCAATCCGCCCCCTCAAACTCAAGGAACCGCCTCCCCCAATTTGGTAAATTACCTCGGTACCTCCTTCTCCCTTGTTTCTCAGGTTGTTGGGCTTATGAATGGGAGCCAAACTCTGCCCACCTAGTTTGACCTTCGATCGTTTCCCTGTGGAGTTACTGGGTTCTGCTTATTAATTCTCCATGTGGGGCAGTCACGGCAGTAATGACCTAGCCCATCACAACGCCAACATGCCACTTGAGGATTTGTACGAGGCCCTGACCATTGTCTGACGGGTTGCTGTCGCAGAACTTGGTACAAATTATCGGTGGGAGGAGCAGGATCATGTTGTACGCCAACAAATGGGCGTTGATTGCCAGACTGCAAGACATTGTGACCCATCTCCAAAGATTCTGCAATTCTTAAATTTATCCCACGATAAGTTCGATCCCTTTGCAAAGCAGCCTCCACTCGAAGGGCAACAACAAGAGCTTCAGACATTGTGGCTGGTGATAAAGTGTCAATGGCTCTTCTGACTTCAGCGTCACGGAGTCCGCGCGAAAAATGGTAAACCCCGTGGCGTTCAACGTCAGAAACTGAATTCCGAGCAAGGGAGCGAATGGCCTGATGAAATTGCTTGATGTCTTCCTCTGGTTTTTGTGCCCTTGTATTTAGAAGGGTCAAGAACATCTGAGCCTGATTTTTTGTACCGTATCTCTCTTCCAATGCTTCAACTAGACGCCTATAGGTCCTAGGGGGACTGACATCGCTAAGGAGAGCTAGAGCTGGCCCTGACAATGCTGAAGAGAGTGCCGTCGCCCTTGCTTCTTCATCCCACCCATTCGCAGTGGCAATGATGTTGAACTGAATGAGGTAAGACTCAAGTTCGGCCGAACCATCAAATGGGCCCACCTTCTTGGGTGCTGGGTTGTTGTTGGAAACATGATCCCTAGAAGGTTCGTGTCCTGTGGATGCAGGGGCGGTGGATGACACATTTGGCAACTGATGAACTTGGGACATAAAATGGTGCACAGGTCGCAGAACATCTCTCATCTCTAATGTCAATTCATTTATCAACTGTTCTTTGAACTGATACAAATGAACATTTACCTGCTCCATGAAGTTAGCCTCATCGAGCTGAGGAGGAGGATGGTCTGAGGATTCAGCCACAGATGGTACCTCTTCCTGATATGAAGTAGGTCTTTCGGCCTCAGCATCGCCCAAATCAACTAAGGAAAAAACGCGGCCACTGCGTAAAACATGTTGCTCAGTCTGTGGGATGGGTTCGTCAGACATTTCTGACACCAATTGTAGGAAAGAGGACACCAAACTTGCGGAAAATACTGTTGTATTCAGAACGATCAATTCTACGCGGAACACACGAACTTTTTCTGCATGTCAACAACTCTAAAAACTAAGTAACATTTAGTAACACAACAACCTAACAATATGTTTTTGCATCTTTTTGTAATTTTTCTTTTTTTAATCAGTATCGAAGACATTGATGGAATAGCAAAACGATGTGACAACGATGTCTTGTCCCTCTTTCCTTATCTAGCATGAGGACTGCATATCTGACATAGTGGGTTACCCGTGTTATTCAAACATTGTTGTTTATGTGTTGCGTTCATCTTCCTTTTCTATTAATTTTGGTTTTTTATTATTTTTTTTATATTTTCGGAGAAATTGATAAATTACAGTGTGAAGGAGTATAACCATCACAACCGATAAGTTTCTTATTTCGATATCAATATTTTCCTCTCAATATTCGATAATATCGCAAGAAAAGTATCGATACAAATATCGGAAGTATCGAATTGACACTAGTAACGATTCTCGGGAAAATACTAAAACCCTGATTACTGGTTCATGGTGAAATTTTATGTGACTAAAATCATACAACTATTAGTTGTGACTGAGCATCAAAACGAATTTAACATTAGAACGTTTTAAACAATTTAGATTCCAACTAAGGGTTTGATAGTGTAATTTACGATTATCTTGTTAGCAGATTGTGAACAGAGCAAGTAAACAAAAAACACCGAAATTAATATATCAAAGTGGAAAATTTGCAGTTTATTATTGTCGTGGAATTGCTTGGGTGTAAGTTTGTGGAGACATTGAATTCACAGTTCACGCTGGTGATCCCTCAGATTTTGAATACCCTCCTAGAGCTAAACAAATCTGCAGATCTTGAGCAGTCAACAATTGAATATGCCAGTGTTGGAAGGAATTAACCTTCAATCCGTACCGTTACCTTGTTGACGGTTGCATGTACTGCCGGTATGAGATACCGAGTATAGGAAATCGAGTTTTATCCAATATAATATAGTATTGTGTACTATTTATGCAATCTGATCTGGGGGAATGTTATAGGCATGAAATAAGGAGAATATTAAATAACTAGGAACCAACTTTTATGTATTCTTTCTCAGTCTTGTTGATAAATTCCTAACATTATTTATTATTTTAAACACAGCGTTTGGCAGTCTTCATTATAAATTCTCACATTATTAATGCATTAGTGGCATCGTCGTAAATTGCCGCTACTCTACGAAAATTTCTGAGAAAAACATTATGAACACATGACTGGAAAAAATATGAATACATTATTGAACTAAGAACAGAGCACCGCGAAATGAACACTAGAATCATGTCACATACATTTTGATCTCAAAAGTAAATACTGAGGGTTTCTTCATGTTGTTATCTGAATGAATACATGGAAAAATACGACACTAAAATCGAGTTACCTCAAGAAAGGATATGAACTAGGTAGGTGCTGAGAGTAATCAGGTAGACATAGAATGGCCTATCAAAATGGGTAAATGTTGAAAAAATACGAGGCAAGTGACTATAATTGGTGTAGTTGAAGAATTACCTATTGTAAATTATAACTGTAACAATGGTTTTGTATCGAAAACCACTGTTGCACGCACCGAGAGTATCTCATACCTCAAGTAAATTTTGCTGTTCACGTACCGTCGGTATGTCATACCTCGGCAAACCTACTAGTTTGACTGAGTAGGGGGGGAAGGGGCGGAGCAACGAACGTTTATTCACCTAATTATGCGTGTCCTCCGGGAGCCACGAGGGTACTGAGGTGTCAGGCCAGTTCATCCTAGCACAAGTGGCGCCACAGCTCTTTGAAAGGGAGGGAAAGGTATGTCATACCGCGGTACGGATTGAAGGTTAAGTACCCCGAAATCTACTGGTGAAGGGCTCTCACTACACTCTCCTCCTTTCTGTGGTGGAGATGAATATCTGAGGTATCCATGCAAGAACTTCATGTATGTCTTCCTTTTTTTCATGCCCATGTCATCCAGTGGTTAAAGGCACCATGTTGGCAAAATCTTCAATTTGTGTGAAACCCCAATACTCCATGGTCTTCATCCACACAATGTGTCTGCCTCGGGCCCAACCACACTTCTTCTGGTTCCTGTTTCCCCCACCTTTTCCCGATCAATCTTGAATTCGTCAAAGGAATAATCCGCCAAAACCGCACCAAAACATACACCCCGAAATATGAATAAGTATCTAAACAGATCAAATTAATATGAACCCGATAACTGATTTTTTCAAATAAATGAACTGGTCGGAAAACGAACTGGTTGAAAAAATGACCCGGTCAAAAAACGAGCCGGGTGGAAAATTGAACTGGTCGAAAAATGATCCAGTCGAAAAATGACCTGGTCAGAAAAGATCTGGTCGAAAAACGAGCTGGTTGAAAAATGAACTGGTAACAAAATGATCCGGTCGAAAAACGAGCCGGTTGAAATTGAACTAGTCAATCAAAACACACAAAAATAACACCAATGGTTCACGTATTCACAAGCATCAACTTAACACTAACTTCTAAACTTGAGAGAGTTTACTATAGCCTACTGGTTATAATAGAATCCTACCGCTGTTCACCAAATTGTAACACTTAGGGGGTATTTTGATTCTTAGACTTTGTTTGCTGCCACCACCTGCTTAGCAGGACAAGGATAATTTCACAAACGTTTGAAAACTTCTTTCTACAACGAACAATTATTTAATCAAAGAGGAAACAAACAAGATAAATCAACTTTATCATGAACATAAAAAAAACATTAAACCTACCAACACCTATAACTTTTACTTTCTCTTCCTCGTATGAATTGACAAAACAAAATTGAACCCTCTCTCTCTCAAGTTGTAATGAAAGTAAATACAAATACAAAAAAAAAAGATTCTTCAAAATACAAAAGCTAAATTGGGAGCTCACATAGCTAATCCACTGTTTCCTAGAGAAAACTTCTGTCTGTCTTTTCTCTGATGATCACTCGAAGCAGGTAACAGGGGGGGAGGGGGAAAGTGGTGCACCACTAAACGTTAATATTGGCCACGGACAACTCTTTATATCTTGTTCAACAGACTTCCAGGCAAGGACTGGACCAAAAACTCAAAACAGGTGGGGGAAATAGGAACCAGAGAAAAGGTGGGGGAAACAGGAACCAGAAGAAGGTGTGGCTGGGCCCGAGGCAGACACATTGTGTGGATGAAGACCATGGAGTATTGGGGTTTCAGTGTATCCCCCTCAAAATGTTTGCGTTAGTTCAATGTTTAAAGTATTAACATCAGTTATATTAGCAAACCAAAAGGAAAAAAAAACTGGGTCAAAATCACTCGCTTTTGTTATTTTAGCCTGGAAAGCCACTGGCTTGTTCAATTATCTCTTCACCAACGTGTCGAAACAAAAGTGAACTGGTACCCCTGGTCTGTTCTCCCTTGCTAGGGCGCCCGTACGTTGTTGAAATGAAAAAAACTTCACCAAATTCCTACTAAGCGAATATAACCCTCCTAATTTAATTTTTCAGAACCGACTTCTCCAACGATGAGATCAACAAGGTGCATTTTTGAAGATCGAGCGACTAACTACACAATTACGACTTTTTTGATATTTCGAGTGAATATTTTGTCAATCTATTGTATATTATATTAAATATTACTTATTAAGTTGTATTTTCTATTGTGTATTCCAATTTGGTTTATTTACATTTTTCTGGTGTAGCTAGGTAACTCGAAATACTACGAGTATTTACTGAGAGCTTACTAACAGAAGATCTAAGAAGGATCAGAGAATTTTCGAATCAGTGCAGTACTTTGAAATGGATTAGCCGTGTTCTTCCCAGATGAGTGATTTAAACAGACAAATAATAAACCTCTGTGTAATAATTTGCTTTCTTTTTGTGGTCGGTGCTCTAGAATCAGAATTTTAGCTCATTATTTTCAACAATAAACCTTTGGAATCGAGAAAGATCAAAAACGTAAGCACGCAGAATCCAAAAATCTAATAAACAATTGTCTGTCCATTTGCCTGAGCAATAAAGAATCAGATACTTATTGAACCGACAGCCTCAACTCTCGGATAGTAATTTTTTTAGAATCGAATGATGATTTTGCAGCGTTTTTCTTGTTTAAAGCAGCAGACGTCGGTGTTTGCATTCCACACAATTGTTTTTTAATAACATTTTATTTTTTAAAACATTGAACATTGTCTACAATACGTGGTAAGTGAGCGTTCGATGTGCCACTTCTCCTCAGCTCAGTAGGAACGTCTCAGTTTAGCCCAGAATAGGCTGAAGCCAAGATTTGGACTTCTTTCGTGGGTTGCGTGATGAAAAACGTCGAAATCTATATCCCTGAAAGACGATTGAGATTACATTCAGATGAGAGTAAAACAATGCAGTCGGGAACTGTTGGTTTGCTTATCACGTTGAATTCGAACCCTGCCATGTAACTTCGGGAGTTTATTCTACAATTAATCTAGTAAGAAAATGTCTCTCAGCAGTTTTGTTATCAACCACTTATTTTTCACCTGTGTGAAATGGGCCATAGACGCCCAGCCATAGATTTAAGGCGCGCATAGACTAACCCGCAACACTTACCGAGCCGCGCGGCCACATCATTCCATGGCAAAAGAACATCTTATTCGCCCAACTTCTCGAATCCATCAAAAAACGAATCTCCACTGAAATTTTCCTACAGGTCTGACATGAATGAATATACTGAAATTTGGTCGATTCCGGATCGATAGGAGAAAAGTTATGAACGCCCTATTTTGGGTGATAGCTGATTTCAGTAGAAATTTCGAACATTTTCGCACTTTACGAAAAATAGTCATCTTCAAATCTCTCCAAACTCCTGATCACGTGATCTCAACAGGATCCCAACGGCTTTTATCTCCTGATCACGTGATCTCAACAGGATCCCAACGGCTTTTATCTCCTGATCACGTGATCTCAACAGGATCCCAACGGCTTTTATCTCCTGATCACGTGATCTCAACAGGATCCCAACGGCTTTTATCTCCTGATCACGTGATCTCAACAGGATCCCAACGGCTTTTATCTCCTGATCACGTGATCTCGTAACGTAATCGGTCTTAGAAGTTGCCGAGGTTCTGTAATCACAACTACTACAGAACCACATTTTCGCACTTTACAAAAAATAGTCATCTTCAAATCTCTCCAAACTCTGGAGGATGTTAGAGTAACATATCCTCAACATTATACCAAAAAATGGTGGGTGGGAATTTCGATTAAAAAAAGTAATGGATGTATGAAGTTGGTGTGCCACCTGTTCTGATGCCGCAACACACGTTTTCTCGCACAAATCATCTATGGCTGGGTACTTACGACTGAGCTACATACACGAAATTCTGGGATATGTTTCTTATATAACTGGTGGACATTATACTGAAATTTGGTAGATTCTGGATCAATAGGAGAAAAGTTATGAACGCCCGATTTTGGGTGATAGCTGATTTCAGTAGAAATTTCGAACACTTTCGCACTTTACAATAACAAAAAAATGGACCGACCTCAAAAATGATGTCCGTAAAAACCAAAAAGGGAAAAATAATAATCTCAGCGAAAATATACTTATGTAGTAGGTTGTTGGACATGATTATCCAGTCAAGATTCACACTTATTGTCACACCCATATCCTCCATCATAAGATAGCTGAGATATTCTACCCAATAGTTTTGGAGCACTTATCTCCACTCGTATTCATGTTTTGTATTGCACGATCGACGCATGTTGTAATACTCACCAGATCATGGGAGTAGTACCTAATAACCACAGCGTATCCAGATAGGTAGGTAGGTACGCATTGAAGTCGCCGCCCTGCCCATCTGTAGACACAAACAACTACCTCCCTTATTCGATGATCTGGTTAGCAGTACAAGAGTAAGTACCATTGAGTTAAAATGTGCTCCCCAAACTATCAGGTACCTAGTACGTCTCTGCTGCCTTATGAGTATGATAGTCAGTGTGAACCTCCCTAGGAATGGTTGTGACGAGTATTTTGGGACTTTATTATTATATGAGACTGTTTATAATATTGGTGGACATATTATAATGTAGCTACATACCTTCGGAAGCGTTGTTACCTAATAAACGTTCAAAACCTCCCACAATCTTAAACGAACAGAGTGGGCGTCGGTGGTCTGGTGGACAGTGTACCCGACTGCGGTGATAGGATAAGAACCGTCTAGCGGGGATGCGAGTTCGAGTCTGGTCGCCAGCAGAAAGTTTTCTGTCTATTAGACGATCGGCAATCTCTCGTTCCAACCCAGGGCGGTGATGTTTGGGAAGCCATGAGCGAAATCATCAGAACAAATTCTGATCTCCCCTTAGGGAGACAGCTGATGACGTCCGCGACGCCAAGAATGGCAGTCGGACGAAAATTCAACCTGAAATGGTTGCTTACTTTACTTTACTTTACTTTAAACGAACAGATGTCTACATTCATACTCGTTGTGGAAGCAAGATTGTACTAAGGGAGGTATGTATATTTGCGAAAAAGAATAATATGGTGGTAAGTAGAAGATCTAGAAGATGTTTGTGTCTACAGATGGGCAGGGCGGCGACTTCAATGCGTACCTACCTACCTATCTGGATACGCTGTGGTTATTAAGTACTACTCACATGATCTGGTGAGTATTACAACATGCGTCGATCGTGCCATACAAAACATGAATACGAGTGGAGATAAGTGCTCCAAAACTATTGGGTAGAATATCTCAGCTATCTTATGATGGAGGATATGGGTGTGACAATAAGTGTGAATCTTGACTGGATAATCATGTCCAACAACCTACTACATAAGTATATTTTCGCTGAGATTATTATTTTTCCCTTTTTGGTTTTTACGGACATCATTTTTGAGGTCGGTCCATTTTTTTGTTAAAAAGGTTTTTATTTTATTATTTCTCCATTTTATATTATTTTTTATTTTTCACTTTTCAGTGGTCATCAATATAAATCTGAAATTAATTTACCCGCAGTTTTTCGATCAGTTTTCGGAATGTAGATCTATTTCCTAGATCGATCTCCTATACCATTACATACTCAACTTTATTATAAATGACGAGGGAGCTATGTGCTACACCCACATGGTAGAATACCTTCTCATCACCCAATTGTACAACATATCTCATATTTGGTACGGCACTGTTCAATTCCAACAGTCTCCTATACCATTAGATACCCAACTTTATTATAAATGACGAGGGAGCTATGTGCTACACCCACATGGTAGAATACCTTCTCATCACCCAATTGTACAACATATCTCATATTTGGTACGGCACTGTTCAATTCCAACAGTCTCCTATACCATTAGATACCCAACTTTATTATAAATGACGAGGGAGCTATGTGCTACACCTACATGGTAGAATACCCACTCGTCACCCAACTGGACTGTATCTAACTGTACTATACTATGGTAGGGTACTATGCAGTTCTGACGATCTCCTTTACTATTACCTACCCAATGTTATAAATACCCATGTTATTAGTGATGAGGGAGCTATGTGCTATACCCACTTGGTTTAATACCTAACTAACAGTACTATGATTATCCTTCATATTTGGTAGGAAAACTCACATACTCGAGAATTCATAAACACGTTTGATATAGCTCATGCAGGTTCTGAGCGAATAACCCACTATAATTTCCCCGTTTCTCATCCCCCGCAGCACCTTTTAGTTATCGGAACCCCCCTCATATAGCATATCATTTTAAAGCTTACAATCAAACCTTCAATTTGACTGTACAAAAATAGTCCGTCAACGGCTCAGTCGGAAGTCACAGGGCAAGAAGAGTGAGTGCGGACCAATATTCCCGAAAACGGGAACCACGTTTTTCAACTTCTTTCACAAATTTTCGATACTTTTAACAGAGCAAAATGAAATCCGTTTAAAACGGGACCACCACGGATACTGGTAGAACAAATTTTGAAAGGAATCAGACCGATTGGTACCAGAATAAAGAAATGCAAGGTGTTCAGACATACAAAAAAAAAAAAAAATCGTCGTCCCACGACAACCCGAATTGAGTACCTCCTCTTTCGCGCGCCTTCGGCGCGTTGAAGTCGGTCAAAAAGGGACAATCGGTATCCCAATATTTCAGAAAACTTAAAAATGCCAAAAATCAGGGATTAACCTCACACCATACTGATTGAATTTCGACGAAAGAACACACAGTGGGACGCTTAATTAATTAATTAAAAATTAAAGAAGAAAACCTATCGAAAGAAACCGATTGGCGTGGTTTCCGCGTAAAGGATAATACTCGGAACCCCATCTCCATGAGGAGCGAGAGCTGGGAGTTATTCCAAAAATTGAACCAGGGCGGGATGCAGGTTTAGAAAAGGGTTAAACCAACGTGGAACACGGTTTTTCTGATAGCAACCTAGAAACCTCCGAAAGTAACCAAGTAATCTCAATTTATCGGTTTTTCGAGCCAAAACTTGGTACCAGGGGATTTTTATGGTTGCTGAATACAGTTTTGAGATCGAAAAATGTAAAGTTTTTAAATCGCAACGGAAAATTCAAATTAAATGGTTAACAACTCGAAAAAAGTCTTTTATCTCTCCAAAAGACACCATCACCGGCAGATGAATGACACAAAATTCCTGGGTGGCACTTGGGTTTTTATGCTTTTCCCGTGTTTTGGTGCTGTTCTGCTGAAGTGTAACCATATCGCTGGAATCAGCTCGGTAGAAACAACAACTAGAGACCAAAAAGAAAAAATAATTTCGATTTTTTATCGTTTTACAGAGGGCAGATGAAAGACAGACGGTGACTGTGGCACCACGTTTTTGCAACTGAAACCACTTGTGCACGCCTCCACATAGAAGAAATACGATTCCCGCCGCTTTCTTTGATAACCTAACGACTAACCTCGCCTCTTACAGTGGTAGAAAAACCGCGGGAAACGATAAAAAGCTGCCAAAATACGAAAACACAAAAAAGGCAGATTAAAGACAGAAACCTCCGGACAAGCACATTTTATCCTCCTGCTCGCTTATTTGCTTCTGAAAAAATCTGCAAACCCATTTTTTTTCATGTCTAGGTATATGCAATTGTAAGCTTTTGGGGTGGTGGTTCAGTTAACAGTTACTTCGACAAAGGGGGTTCTAAGGGGGTCGCGATACTGAAAGGCAAAAACAAGAAAAATATCGGAATCTTAGACTAATTGAATTTATAGGTACTTAACTGGTTCTTGGTAGCGGCGTTCTCCCGAGCGGCTTGGAGATGAGGCGTAGCGTTCCAGTAGATACCTTTGTTATATATGATATTTGCAATACTGTTATACCTGAAGGGTCTGTTAACCTGAAGGGTTTTATGTATCGATATGTTGAAAATAAATGAAGTTACGTTACGTTTGTTGTTTATTTCAAGCAAGTTCCTATTATCGATACGGTTTGCAATACTCTTGTTACTCAGAACCTGGGATGTTGGGTAAGTTTTAAATGAGAAGAATGTTTTAACCAAATGTCTTTTAGGTTTAATCTCAGGACTAGAAAAGGGCGATACAGGTAAGTACAAAATGGTTCCAGTTGAGATACGGTAAGTTCTGCAATCTCGATCCCAGGGATCGAGCGCCTGAGGGGCGTTACGGTGGAATGCGATCAGGTAAGCAAGGTAAGTTTTACTTATAGCGACTAGTAGTCTTACGTTACGGTACGATACTCTTAGAGGTAAGTTCAACAAGGTGAGTATTTCTTAATCTTTCAGATACGTTACAGGTAAGTTCCTCTTAGTTCCTATTTTAGTTATAGTAGATTATCACTGAGTCACGGTACCTCTACCTTTAATTGGCCAATTATATTAAGGTAGGTAAGAATGTTTGCACTCACGTTCCGGGTTACCGTAGCGAGTCCGGAGGCGATGCAGCGAGGTTGAAGGGGGATAGCCGGGAACGGACTGGTTCTTCGTTTCTTCCTCCGATACGACGATCCGGCAGGTTCCACGAGATCCAGGGGAGGCAGGACGAACAAGAATCACCGGCTACAGTCTTTCCCAACTCGTAAACTGCGTGTCTTGGGGGAGGCAGGAGGATACGGTTCGGCGCGATACGGGTCGACGCGGAACAAAGGGGAGTGCGCTTCAAAGACAAGGGGGAGATCACTTCGAGACGAGCTGGCCAGGCTAAACTTCAGGACTGAGGGTTTTCCGTTGATACATCATAATATCATTGGGTTTCTGGGGCTCAGTGTTGCCTCTTCCATCTTCAGTTGGCACTCCTGCTCTTCCATACTGGTTAGTTGATCAGCCTCCATGTTAATGATTTGACCTTCTCCATGCTCCTCCATGACAGTTGATTTTTGTTGTATCCTAAGGTGTTGATCGGATACTTTGCTCTGAGGCCACGCCCCTGTGATGTGGCCTGTGATAGGTGGTGGGGGCCTGGTCCCGAAGGGAATCAGGACTTACGGCTGTGAGGTGCCTGTTAGGGGAAACAGTGAGCAACTTGGTTGCTCACATTCCCCGCCCCTTCGGGAGCCAGGGTCATCTACGATGACACTGGGTATTGGTACGGGATCCTCCGGATACGTCCTCCTCAGCTCCTGCTCATAGCGATAGCGTCGGCATCCAGAGCAACGGGTGGGGTCTCGCTCCTCCTGGTGGTCGGGTGGGCAGGTGGGCAATGGCTTCTCCTCGGCATGAGCTCTCCGCAGCCGTTGCCAGAATGTCTTGCATGCAGTACATCGGAACTTGAGGATGTACTGGCATGGCAGGAGACAAACTGGACACTTCTTCGAACCTTTTCTGGCCGACGACCCGTCAGGTCGGAGATTCGAAGGAGTGGCTGCGGTAGGGGTTTTGCATCGGCTCAAGCGGAGTCGTGGCAGCTGGAGTGGTGTTGATATCCACGCCTCGTGGTCGGTGTCCCGGTCTGGCGTAGGGGACTTCATGATCGTTGCAGGGTCGATCTCCGTCACAATCTGGACCGGTGTTTGAGATGGACCCGGTTGTGGAGATAGGTTCCGCCCAGGTGTTGGGGGCGGGAACTCGATCCTGCGGACGGCGGAACGAGGTGTGTCGGGGTCGGAATCTGCGGCAGATAGCGATGAGGAACTGGGTGGGCGACTGGTTGCTGGTGGCACTGCTCCACTGGTACTCGCCGCGGGTGGCTCCGCGGGAGTCAATGCCGGCGGGACGGTTGGTTGTGGTGCCGCCTTAATCGCCTTCAGCAACGCCGCGTTTTGCCTCTCCAGTTGCTTGTTTCGATGCAGCATCCTCTGTCGTTCTTCCAGCAACACATCTCGCTCGCTGGCGATCCGCTGGAATGTGGGCAACCATGATCCGACTCGGCTTACTGCGACCATGCTCACGTCTCCCAAGGCGGCTCTCGCTTCATAATTGTCAGTACGGATCATTGCTCTAATGAAAGTAGCAAGGGCGCACATTTTCATCGCTGGCTCGCATAAGGGTTCGGGGGTGTTCACGACCGTTTTTGGGAGGGCTTGGAGGTTTCGCGTTTTTTCCTCGATTTCGTCGCGAAGGTGAGTGAGGGCTTCATCTGGTGGTGGAGGGTGTTCCCAGGCTTCCGGTGTTTCGAGGTGACGCTGCGTCATCCTAAAATAGAATTGTACCTTGCTAGTGTGTGTTTTTGAAAGTGATGTTATATTGTTTCGGCCCGTAGGATGAAGGTTACAGTGTCTCAGGGACAGGTGAGTGAGAACTAAGTGTTTTTCAAGGTAAGTGTTAAATTTTAAATTATTTTAAGTTGATATTTGACCTGAAGGGTCTTTTAATTTAGCTTATTTGGTTGTATCTTTTTCAGCGTTCCTGGATTAATGGTAAGTACATGTGGTTTTTTTTTTTTTTTTTTTTTTTTTTTTTTTTTTTTTTTTTTTTTTTTTTTTTTTTTATATATAACTTGTAAACGAACTTTGTGAACTTCTAATTATATATACATGTTTTTCATAACTGTATTAATGGTACGTATGTGTGGTAGGTCTGTCTGTAGTTGTCATTCCCTAGTAGTAAGTCAGTTAGTTGAGCCTCGTCCTGTGTGAAGGTGTTGGTAATTGACCGGCACTCTCCGACGGAGGATATACCTCGGTGTATCTTCTGTGTGAGATTCGTCGGCAGTGGTCTCCACTTCACTTGCAGGAGCGGCTGTCTGCTGTCTCGGCGTTTCCGGGGGGTCTTCATCTGAAGATGTTCCGGGAGGGCTGGTTGTCTGGTCCCACAGGTTGTTCTCGGTGCGTATGTCTGTTTGTTTTGGCGAAGTAACGGGGCTATCGACGGTTCCTGGAGTTGAGGAACTGGGTTGCTCCCGTTTCCCTTGTTTGTTGGTCGGAGTAACCGGGTACGGCTTGACGGGTTTCTCGTCTGCTGAGGCCCAGTCTTCGGTTAACAGCTTCTCTACTAAGGTGGGTTCGGGTGGTGTTACAGGTGTCACCTCTGGAGTTGTTGGTTCCACTCTCTGGTCGGTAAAAGCTTCGTCAGGGATACCATTTTCGAAAGCTGGCTTGAGACGGTTTACATGAACGGTCTGGTGTTTCAGGTTTGCAGGGTCGCGAATTTCATACGTCACTTCGGTGTATTTAGCTGAGATCACCCAAGGTCCTGACCATGGGCTCCACAGCTTTCTGGCGGCTCCCGCCGGTGGCTGTATCTCCCTTAGATATACTCGGTCATCCAGTTCGAAAGACCTGCTTTTCAATCGTTTGTTAATGACGTCACTGCGCCTCTTCCAGGCGTCGTGGAGACAATTTATCGCAGCGTTACGGGCGATTCTCAATCGTCGTAGATTCGATTCTTCACTATCCGGTTTCAGAGTCTGGAACGTTTCATTTGGCAATCTAACCTCTCGACCGAAAGTCAAGTAATTCGGTGTGAAACCAGTACTCTTGTGGGGTGTCGCTCTATACGCTGCCAGTGCTACTGGTAGAACGGCTTCCCAAGCGGTAGTCTTTTTGACGATCTTTGCCAGGATGTTCGCCAGTGTCCTGTGAAACCTTTCACAGACACCATTTCCCTCTGGGTGGTACGCTGTAGTGAATACCTGGCGTATTCCCCAGTTCAGACAGAGTTCTTTTGTTGACTTCGCGGTGAACGCTGTTCCCCTATCCGAAACCAATCTCTCTGGCACTCCGTGAGTGGGTATGTATTTTGTTGCCAACACACGTGCCACTGTTCCTGCAGTGCAATCGGCTACCACGTACGCTTCGGCATATTTGGTAAAATGATCAATAGCCGTTAATATGTACTTCGGGGTGGATCCAGACGTGACTGGTCCAACAAAATCCACCCCTACGATCTGCCCTGGTCTTTCTGGTAACAGCGGTTTCTGGATTGGATGGCGTAATCCGCTCGGTGTGTTTCGTTTCTGGCAAGCGACGCATTGGCGGACGAAGTTCTTGACGTCTTTGGCCAGACCCGGCCAATATCCTAGTCTTCGGACGATCTTTTCCATGGCTTCGGCGCCGGGATGACCAGCCCAAGCGTTCCGATGACAATTCTCCATCAACCATTCCCTTAATGACACGGGCATCAGCGGGGTCCATCGCTCTTGTCCATCCAGCGTGATCCTTATCTCGACAACTCCGTTTACTTTGCGCGTTTCGCCTCTGTTTTTGACGCGGAATGTTGTTTGAACCCACGGGTCGATATTCTGGGCGGCGATGATGAGACTTCGGGGAAACTCGAGGGTCATCGCGCCGATGTCCATCCGGCTCAGCCCATCCGCGTGAGCCATCTGCGATCCGGGTCTATATCGAGGCACGAAACTATACTCGGCGAGGCGAAGGGTCCATCTTCCGATTCTGGAAGTCGGGTCCTTGAGGCGCATGGCTGCAGTGAGGGCCATGTGGTCAGTCTGTAACTCAAAGGACCGACCCAGCAAATATTCTTGGAAGTGTCTCACTGCCCACACGACAGCGAGCAGTTCCCTCTCCGTCACAGAATAACGCGTTTCGGCCGGGTTAAGCTTTCGGCTTGCGTATGCAACTGGTCTTTCTTGTCCATCATACTCCTGAGATAGGACAGCGCCTATCGCGGAATTCGATGCGTCCGTAGCCAGAATAAAGGTTTTGTCTAGATCGGGGTACGCTAGAACAGGCTCTCCTGTTAGCTGTGTCTTCAATTCATCAAACGCCTTTTGATGGGATTCGTTCCACTCGAACGGCACTCCTTTCCTGGTTAGGTTGGTCAACGGGGTAACGATCTCTGCAAACTTCGGGATAAAGCGGCGGTAAAATCCCGCTAATCCGAGGAAGGATTGCAACTTCAATACGGAGGTAGGTACAGGGAAGTCCCTAACCGCCCGCGTCTTCTCAGGTTCGGTATGTATCCCCGTTGATGTCACCCTATGTCCAAGGAATCGTACCTCTTGCTTCAAAAATTCGCATTTTGCGAGGTTCACCTTCAGTCCGGCATCCCTAAACCGGTTGAATACTTGTCGGAGCTTGAGTAGATGTTCCTCTGCTGTTGGCGAGAAAATGATAACATCATCTAAATAGACGAGGCATTGGTCACCCAGGAGTCCATCCAGTACGTTGTTCATAACGCGTTGGAACGTCGCTGGCGCATTTTTTAGCCCGAACGGCATTTTATCATACTCAAAATGCCTACCAAGCACGGAAAATGCAGTTTTTTCTTTCGTGTCAGGGTGCACAGGAATTTGGTGATACCCTGAAATCAAATCGATGGTGGTAAAATATTTGCAACCTCCCAACATGGACAGTGTCTCCTGGAGTCGTGGGATAGGGTAGGCGTCCCCTTTTGTAATCTTGTTTAATTGCCTGAAGTCGGTACAAAATCTCCATTTTTGCGTTTCTCCGGGAGGCGTTTTCTTTTTTACCATCAGTACCGGTGCACACCACGGGCTGGTTGAACTGCTGATTACTCCGGAAGCCAACATATCTTTTAACTGCTTTTCCACCACCTCGCGGAGAGCGTGGGGGATCGGGTATGGTTTTTGGTTGGTCACTTCCGGTTGCGTTGTCGTGATTTCATGGGCTACCTGGAGACTGCATCCTTCTCCCGATGGTGGTTGGAATAAGTCCCAGTAGAACAAAAGTGTGTTCCTAGCCATGATCTGCGGTGCTTCGGTAAGATGGGAGATCTTTTCTTCAATCACTGCCTCCGTATCTGGTTGTGGGTCGTCCCATTGATCGGTGGGTATGAGCTCCCATTCGTCGTCTTCACTGGTACACTCTTCTATTTCTGATCCCTGCGGTTTCATTTCCAACCTACATGTCTTGGTTATAGGTGGTTTGTGTGTTGACAGTTCGTGGACCCTTTTTAGAGTTCCTCGGGATTCCAGAAAGGCGTCCTCCTCAATTTCCTGTTGACTCGAAATCCCAGTGTCCTCCTCACAGGGGGACGTTACACCTCTCGATACACTTGGTTCTTCATCAGATGGTTGGGTTATCATCAGTATCGATACACCCGGCGAATTCATGGGCGATACGGTATCCGATACATCCGGCGATACCATGGGCGATACGGTATCCGATACACCCGGCGATACCATGGATGATTGTTCGCTGCCACCAATTTGTAATCTCGAGTTTGGGTTCGTTACAGGATCCGATACGTCCGGCGATACAGTGGATGATTGTTTGCTGCCACCAATTTGTAAGCTTTCATGGTGTAAACTTGGAAGTGTTACGGTACCCGATACACCCGGCGATATCATGGGCGATACCTCCGGTGTCTCCCTATGTTGTTGGGATGTTACAGGGTCCGATACACCTCGCGATACGGTGGGCGATACCTCGGGCAATACCCCTGGTGTTCCTCCGTATTGTTGGGTCGATGAGGGGTCCGATACACCTCGCGATACGGTGGGCGATACCTCGGGCAATACCCCTGGTGTTCCTCCGTATTGTTGGGTCGATGAGGGGTCCGATACACCTCGCGATACGGTGGGCGATGCCGTCAATGTTTCCATGCACGGCTCCCAGTTCTCAAGGTCCACAAGGGCGGCGGTTACCGAGCGAGAGGTGCTGGGGAGGGCCGTATCCGTACCGTCTGTATAGCTCAGGTACTGCGATCCGGGGTTCTCCCTCCTCCCGTCCGATATTACCACTCCTATGTTCCCGAGACTCCGATATTCCTCATCACGTTCCTCTTCAATTTTCCCGGTATCGGTCCTCATCTCCATGTTCGGTCCCAGTGTCAAGGTCAGTGGAATCTGTCTCAATACGTCGAGACCCAGTAGGTTCAGGTCGGCACGCTTCCGCGCGAACACCGGAAAAGTGTGGAGAAATCTGTACTGGCCGATGCGGGTGTCAACGACCTGTTCCCCGGCAAAGGGTAGCAAGGTTCCATCGGCTCCCCAGGCCACCATTTTGGTCGGACGTAACGGTATTCCGACTATCGGGCTCGCCAACACGGACAGCGCGGCGCCGGTGTCTATCAACATACTGCGCGTCTCCGGTCCCAGACCCACTTCCACTCGAAGGGTTCGGGCCATTGGATGTTCCACCGCGGTTACACGGGGTTTATCTTCCTCTATTCCCCTGTAGAGGGTCACTTCCTTCACATGATTCGGTTCAGCGGGCGGCTGAGATACGGGCAGTAGCTTTTTCTTCTGCGGGCAATCCGGTTCCAGGTGTTCCCGACATCCACAGAAATTACAGAATATAGTCTTCTGGGGACTTCTGGGACAATCCACTGGAAAGTGTTCCTTCGATGCACAAAAGAGACACGGATATCTGGGCATGGGTTTTTCATCGTTCCGTTGGTTACGATGGTCGTTGTTCCACTGATCTCTACGGTCTCCGTTCCACTGGTTCCGCTGGTCACCGTTCCATCGGTTCCGCTGGTCACCGTTCCACGTGTTTTGCGGGTTCTCGTTCCACTGGTTACGGCGTTCTTCACCGTATCTTTGTTCCCGTCTCGGTATGGGTTGGTCTCGACGCGGACATCGGGCGGCAAAGTGGTTCGTTCCACCACAATTGTAGCATCTCTGTTCCGCCGATACCGCTGCGAGTTCCCAATGTTCCTCGGCATCTTCCGTTTCCGCGAAGGTCTCTTCAAGTTCCTCTGCCTTCTGTAGGGCGATGCGTATTGTAGCGGGTCGATCCATGACGAGGAAGGCACTCAACTTTTTTCCGACACCTCTAATAAATGCGCTGAGGGTCTTCCGTTCCACCCAGTCACTTCGGTCATGCCGATCCAGATGGATTCCCTCCTCTACTACTGCGCATTGTGCCAACCCACGTATGCGATCCGCAAATTGACGTAGGGTCTCTGAGGCGTTCCGCTTCACCGTCCAAAGAGACGCGGCGGCATGTTGCGGGTTCTGTCTTCTGAACCATGACAGCATCTCGTCTCTGATCATGTTATAGGCATTATTACAATCAAGGGTATCGTTCCTATCAATGAGGAATTGTTTCGCGATCCCTCTTGCCTTGATCCTGAGGAGTTTCAGCTTCTGTTCCTGTGTTAGTCCCTCGGTTACTGCGTCGAAGTTTGTAAAGAACGAGCCAACACTCAGCGATCCGGTTGCGTCGGGGTCCCATGGTTCCACTTCTAGGAGCAAGGAACGTGGAATACCGTTCCCGCCCTCGTCACGGCTCGACTCGTTGTACTTCGACAATAAAGTATTCATTTGCTTCATTGTTTCAGTAAGCAAGTCTACCGGACCCTTTTCTTGGAACGGGTCGGGATCCACAAAGTCTTCTGGATCTCCCAACGACATTGTCACTGTTTATTAAGCAATACCGGAACACAATCACAATCACAGTCACAGGGTCGGCTCGGAACGGTTCTGTCAAGTTTCGGTCTGTATTGGGTTGTTCTGTGTGACGACACAGGTGTTTGTTTGTGTAATACAGTTGTGAAATACGGTGTAATAGTTCACTTAATATATACAATTTCTTAGTACTATACACAATACACCAACACACCCTGGTTCTGGTTTATTCGATTCCGATATGACTCTACTGAAGTAACTGCTACTGAGCACCTAGCTACAAAACGGAACTGGGTTCGTGCGGGGCGCACCACACGCAAGTCCGGGCGATATACCGACCCGACACACAAGTTATCGAGTGCGATACGGCGCTTCGGAATTACGATTCGCAATATCCCACCGATTGCCAACAATTTGTAAGCTTTTGGGGTGGTGGTTCAGTTAACAGTTACTTCGACAAAGGGGGTTCTAAGGGGGTCGCGATACTGAAAGGCAAAAACAAGAAAAATATCGGAATCTTAGACTAATTGAATTTATAGGTACTTAACTGGTTCTTGGTAGCGGCGTTCTCCCGAGCGGCTTGGAGATGAGGCGTAGCGTTCCAGTAGATACCTTTGTTATATATGATATTTGCAATACTGTTATACCTGAAGGGTCTGTTAACCTGAAGGGTTTTATGTATCGATATGTTGAAAATAAATGAAGTTACGTTACGTTTGTTGTTTATTTCAAGCAAGTTCCTATTATCGATACGGTTTGCAATACTCTTGTTACTCAGAACCTGGGATGTTGGGTAAGTTTTAAATGAGAAGAATGTTTTAACCAAATGTCTTTTAGGTTTAATCTCAGGACTAGAAAAGGGCGATACAGGTAAGTACAAAATGGTTCCAGTTGAGATACGGTAAGTTCTGCAATCTCGATCCCAGGGATCGAGCGCCTGAGGGGCGTTACGGTGGAATGCGATCAGGTAAGCAAGGTAAGTTTTACTTATAGCGACTAGTAGTCTTACGTTACGGTACGATACTCTTAGAGGTAAGTTCAACAAGGTGAGTATTTCTTAATCTTTCAGATACGTTACAGGTAAGTTCCTCTTAGTTCCTATTTTAGTTATAGTAGATTATCACTGAGTCACGGTACCTCTACCTTTAATTGGCCAATTATATTAAGGTAGGTAAGAATGTTTGCACTCACGTTCCGGGTTACCGTAGCGAGTCCGGAGGCGATGCAGCGAGGTTGAAGGGGGATAGCCGGGAACGGACTGGTTCTTCGTTTCTTCCTCCGATACGACGATCCGGCAGGTTCCACGAGATCCAGGGGAGGCAGGACGAACAAGAATCACCGGCTACAGTCTTTCCCAACTCGTAAACCGCGTGTCTTGGGGGAGGCAGGAGGATACGGTTCGGCGCGATACGGGTCGACGCGGAACAAAGGGGAGTGCGCTTCAAAGACAAGGGGGAGATCACTTCGAGACGAGCTGGCCAGGCTAAACTTCAGGACTGAGGGTTTTCCGTTGATACATCATAATATCATTGGGTTTCTGGGGCTCAGTGTTGCCTCTTCCATCTTCAGTTGGCACTCCTGCTCTTCCATACTGGTTAGTTGATCAGCCTCCATGTTAATGATTTGACCTTCTCCATGCTCCTCCATGACAGTTGATTTTTGTTGTATCCTAAGGTGTTGATCGGATACTTTGCTCTGAGGCCACGCCCCTGTGATGTGGCCTGTGATAGGTGGTGGGGGCCTGGTCCCGAAGGGAATCAGGACTTACGGCTGTGAGGTGCCTGTTAGGGGAAACAGTGAGCAACTTGGTTGCTCACACAATAAAGAATCACTACAAATTCAGGCCGCTGCTTTCATAGGTGATTCACAGTGTTCAAGCAAATTTGACTACCTAGGGGTCCGGACATGGCAGATTACTGGACATTTAGCTGTTTGAACTTTAATTTCTATATTTTAGCGTGAATAAGTGCATATTTTATTGATTGCCCGAAGTAGAACAAAGTTGATAGCTTATGGAGAATTTTTTTTAAACGCCTAAATCATAAATGGGCACTCGGAATCTTCTCTGGACAACGATTGGCCCTTTGTGGGAAAATGACACATATAATAAAAAGAAAGCCTCTGCAAAAAGCAAATCTGCAGAAATTGACAGAAAATGCAAATTAGTATGTGTTCAACACTATAAATAAGGTTGTTAATAACTAAAATGTAACATTTTTTTTGTAAATAGAAAGAATAGACAATTATACATACTAACCAAGATGAAGTAGGACTATTGGGTGTTCTGAAGTATTATAATTATACAATTTTCGACCGTTACACAGGGTGTCCCATGTTAAGGCCAGAAAGCTTCGGGAGTCGATTGTACATGGATTCTACTGATTGGTGAAAAATCTACTCGTAAAATAATTTTTGTCGAATTGGCCACATTTTCTATTTTTTCTTTTGATTGTTAAATTAATTTTTTATTCAAATACCTCAACACCAAAAACTGTGCAAATATTTCGGCTTTCCAATGGTATAATCGAAAACTCCCGAAGCTTTCTGGCCTTAACATGGGACACCCTGTGTAACGGTCGAAAATTGTATACCTAATTATAATACTTCAGAACACCCAATAGTCCTACTTCATCTTGGTTAGTATGTATAATTGTCTATTCTTTCTATTTACAAAAAAAAATGTTACATTTTAGTTATTAACAACCTTATTTATAGTGTTGAACACATACTAATTTGCATTTTCTGTCAATTTCTGCAGATTTGCTTTTTGCAGAGGCTTTCTTTTGGTTTATTATTTTCAATAATGAACCTTTGGAATCGACCAAGAAAAAAAAAAAATTTTAACACCCCCTCAAAATTTGATGGTTTACGTTTCAAGGTACGTAGAATCCAAAAATCGAATAAAAATTTGGCCGTCCGTCCGCCGTACGCCGTACGCGGCACTTTTGCCACTTAGCATTGACCGATTTTGATGAAATTTGGTATGTAGGCTCCATTTGGGGTCTAGTTGTGCCCCGAAGCTTTTGGTTGATGTAGGTCACTCCTAAGGGTTCCAAAATCAAATTTGAAATTTTGAAAACGCCCTAACTCAAAAAATTTTGATATAAAGGTATTGTTTTTCCTTCAATTTAAGATTCTATAGAATTTTTAGAATTTTTTGAGACCACGCGGAGCTCTGTAGGACAAACCGTTCGCTCACTACGAAAATTTAAGTGTTTATTTGAAATATATATATATATAAATCAAAACACGAGTGTGAATCGCAAAAGAGGCCTAATCTCCGTTCAAATTAGAGCAGACCGAAATGCAATCGATGGTTGGTGATGTTGATTTTTTTTTTTTGGATTTTTTTTTTTTTTTGATTTTTTTTGATTTTTTTTTTTTCTTTTTCTTTTCATATTGGATGGTTGGTGATTTTGTAGACGAGTGATCTATATGGAAAATAATAAACCATTGTGTAATAATTTGCAGCGTTTTTATTATATGTGTCATTTTCCCACAAAGGGCCAATCGTTGTCCAGAGAAGATTCCGAGTGCCCATTTATGATTTAGGCGTTTAAAAAAAATTCTCCATAAGCTATCAACTTTGTTCTACTTCGGGCAATCAATAAAATATGCACTTATTCACGCTAAAATATAGAAATTAAAGTTCAAACAGCTAAATGTCCAGTAATCTGCCATGTCCGGACCCCTAGGTAGTCAAATTTGCTTGAACACTGTGAATCACCTATGAAAGCAGCGGCCTGAATTTGTAGTGATTCTTTATTGCATATACCTAGACATGAAAAAAAATGGGTTTGCAGATTTTTTCAGAAGCAAATAAGCGAGCAGGAGGATAAAATGTGCTTGTCCGGAGGTTTCTGTCTTTAATCTGCCTTTTTTGTGTTTTCGTATTTTGGCAGCTTTTTATCGTTTCCCGCGGTTTTTCTACCACTGTAAGAGGCGAGGTTAGTCGTGAGGTTATCAAAGAAAGCGGCGGGAATCGTATTTCTTCTATGTGGAGGCGTGCACAAGTGGTTTCAGTTGCAAAAACGTGGTGCCACAGTCACCAGTCTTTCATCTGCCCTCTGTAAAACGATAAGAAATCGAAATTATTTTTTCTTTTTGGTCGCTAGTTCTTGTTCCTACCGAGCTGATTCCAGCGATATGGTTACACTTCAGCAGAACAGCACCAGAACGCGGGAAAAGCTGAAAAACCTAAGTGCCACCCAGGAATTTTGTGTCTTTTTTTGTGTCTTTCATTTTGGAGAGATAAAAGACTTTTTTCAAGTTGTTAACCATTTAATTTGAATTTTCCGTTGCGATTTAAAAACTTTACATTTTTCAATCTCAAAACTGTATTCAGCAACCGTAAAAATCCCCTGGTACCAATTTTTGGCTCGAAAAACCGATAAATTGAGATTGCTTGGTTACTTTCGGAGGTTTCTAGGTTGCTATCAGAAAAACCGTGTTCCACGTTGGTTTAACCCTTTTCTAAACCTGCATCCCGCCCTGGTTCAATTTTTGGAATAACTCCCAGTTCTCGCTCCTCATGGAGATGGGGTTCCGGGTATTATCCTTCACGCGGAAACCACGCCAATCGGTTTCTTTCGATAGGTTTTCTTCTTTAATTTTTAATTAATTAATTAAGCGTCCCACTGTGTGTTCTTTCGTCGAAATTCAATCAGTATGGTGTGAGGTTAATCCCTGATTTTTGGCATTTTTAAGTTTTCTGAAATCTTGGGATACCGATTGTCCCTTTTTAGGAAAATGACCCATATACAGATTCTCAAGGGGCATCAGATATTGACATTTTGAATGAGGCCTAATCGTGAAAAATAATAGGTAGAGAGATGCACAATGGCTATAAAACCGGACCAAAAACTTGGTAGTTTTATGTTGGATGTAAGAAATTTTGAAATTTTAGCGATTATTCATAGTCATTCCTCAAGGCGCGGATTTCCTCGACTCGAGTTAAGGTTTCCTCCAACTTATCTTTTCTCGAGGATTCCTCACCCTATTCATAGACGAACAGAACGCATTTGGAGGTCGACCTCAGCTCATCCTCAACTCGTGGAGACCTCGAGTTACCAAACGACGGTCGAGGAAGAATTGGCAGCCCTGTTCAGGTAACAGCTCAGTGAAGGTTTCATGGAGAAGGTTCGAATGTTTATTTCAGAATGGTTGGTGTTGTTTTTCAGCTTTGACTTTGGACCATCACTGTTCTTGTTGTTCGCGTTCCTTCTTCAATAAAATAGTGTTTGCTACCTTTTAATTTTTTATATTAGTTTCCAAATGGAAAGAGAAAAGAAGAGAGCCGTTTTTAAGCGAAGCTGAATAAACTACGTTGAGGAAATTCATTATTGAAAATAAGGTCATTGTGGAAAAAAACAGATGCGGTCGAAAAAAAAAAGTGTTGGGAGAAAATCACGAGTGATTTCAATTTCAGTGGAAAGTACCCAACAGAAAGTAGCGTATTATATTCAATAAGTATATTATATTTATATTGGTGCTCCTTTTCTTTGCGCTCGTTCGTTGTTTTGTAATTTACAAAGTACCAAAGCGCTTTTCACCTGAGTGAAATGGGCCATAGATTAAAGGCGCTTCTAGACTGACCCGCAACACTTCCCGAGTCCCGCGGCCGCGTCATTCCGTTACAACAGAACTTCTCATCCTCATACTTCTCAAATCATATGAAAACCCAATTTCTACTTTTTCTCCTATGGGGTGACACAAATGAAGGCTTTAGAACTATATGAAACAAATTTCCATTGGTATTAATACGTGCTTTCAACAAGGAAGGTACCTAATAGGTAGGTACAGTACTATGAAGAGTTGAACATAGTCGATTACTTTTTTTTATTCGAAATTCCCACCCACCATATTTTGAAAATTGTTGAGGATATGTTGCTCTAACATTCACCAGAGTTCGGAGCGATTTGAAGATGACGTTTTTTTGTAAAGTGCGAAAATGCCGTTCTGTAGGGCTTATGACTACAGAACCTTGGCTTCGAAACAGATGGCTCGGCAACTTCTAAAATCGGTTACTTCTTTTTATTCAAAATTCCCCCACCATATTTTAGTATATTGTTGAGGACATGTTGCTCGAACATTCACCAGAGTTTGGAGTTATTTGAAGATGACCATTTTTTGTAAAGTGCGAAAATGTTCGACATTTCTACTGAAATCAGCTATCATCAAATATCGGGCGGTCATAACTTTTCTTCCACTGAACCGGAATCGACCAAATTTCAGTATATTGTCGACTAGTTATGTAAGAAACATATGTCAGAATTTGGTGCAAGTAACTCAGTCGTAAGTACCCAGCCCTAGATGATAAAGAGATAGATTCTGTTCTCTCCTGTTCACAGAAATACTCTCGGGCAGGAAGAAAATCGGGAGTAGCACGTTTATCACGGTCTCTTTTGTAAAACGAAATTTCTTCCGAAATGTTCGATCATCCAATACCTATACAAATAAGAACAAAATTACTGGCATTCACCGTGTTTATCATTATTATCATAACTTTTGAGTACCTACCTCCAAAGGGTTTTCTTGATCCCGCAAGTAACATTTCGGCCTTCGCTGATCTCGCGAAGATTCCTACAAATACTCATCAAATTCCTCCAATCTTTCAATATCTTCGAAATCCATGTTTTCGGACGAAATAACCGAAGAATTGATCCGTAGAATATTTTATTACGACAACGCTTGTGATAACAGGTAGGTAGATATCATCAAAATCTTTCCTCAAGGTACCTTTTCACCTACCTTGGGCTGAGGAAGCTCGAAGCCCCTTTCTCGACTCGAAATATCTCGATTCGGCCTTCAAATTTCTCGACTCCACCTCCGAAGTCGTCTATGAATACCGCCATTGGAGGACGCCTTTGGCGGTTCGAGGACGCCTTGAAATGAGGCGACTATGAATAGCTTAAGGAGCCGTCGGGCCTCCTTAAGGCTTCCTCGACTTGGAGGATGAGTCTGGCCTTGACTTTGGCTTAAGGCTTAACTATGAATAGCTCGAGGAGGAAAGGACTCCTCAAAGCGTACTTTGGAGGAGTCCTCCAACTCGAGTCATGACTATGAATACCGCCCTAAGTTCCAAAGTCACAATATTGACAGTCTGTGAGGCATTATTGGATAGAATCGAAGAACATGACAAAAAATGCAGCAAATTTGATGAGAAAACCCAAATTCCTTATTCGTTGACTTCTGTGCTCCCCTACCTAATAAATAAATGGGATCAAACATTGTTAGATAATATAATTAATTACCTCAGTCTTTCTAAATAATTCGCCGTGGCAATCGCTGGCAGGAATATCGTTCTAGCCGCTGTAGGGACGTCGCCACAGAGCTGTCTAGCCTGCAAAGAAATACGACCTCATTGGAACGAGCAGTAACCACATGTTATTGGATTATTATTTTTTAAAATGAACCTTTGGATTCGAGAAAAAAAAGTAACTCCCCCAAAATTTGATAATGGAATAACGGTGTTTTGCTGGTAGGAACTTTTTGAGTTATTATTTTCAATAATAAGCCTTTGGAATTGAGCAAGAAAAAAAAATGTTAACCCCCCCTCAAAATTTAATGTTTTACGTTTCAAGGTACGTAGAATCCGAAAATCGAATAAAAAAATTTCCGTCCGTCGGTCGTACGCAGCACTTTTCTTAGCAACACTGGACCAATTTGGTTCAAATTTGGTATTTAGGCTCCATTTGGGGTCTAGTTGTGCCGCGAAGCTTTTGGTTGGTGTAGGTCACTTCTAAGGGGTGAAAATTAAGGGTTGAAATGTTCAAGAGTGCCCTAGCTCGAAAACACTCGAAATAAAGGTATCGTTTTTTCACCAATTTTAAATAGTATTGAATTTTTAAACATTTTTGAGACCACCCGGAGCTCTGTAGGACAAACCGTTCGGTCCCTACGAGTACTTGAAGGTTTCCCTTCGATAAAACAGAATCATGAGTGTGAATCGCAAAAGAGGTCTAATCTCCGTTCAAATTTTATCAGACTAAAATGCGATCGCTGTTCATTTCTTCGATTTGTACACAGTTTTGCCTTCTGCGTAACCAGTAATCAAATTTCCATATGGAGCTTTCTATTTTTCGAATCGAGTGTGAAGCGTTTAGTCCTTTCTAATAAACTTGACTGTGAAGGTGTGAAGCCAGTATGGTGTGGTAGGTAATTCCTAGCTGGTAGGTAAAAAAAAAGTTGGTAAGTAAAAAAAAATGTTGGTGGGTAAAAAACGCTGCAAATCATTGCTCAAGGGATTATTATTTTCTGTATAGATCACCCTTCTGTATAGATCACTGGTTCTCCATCAATAGCACCTACCACCATCTGTATTCTCCCTTGACCTTCCCTCTCAAATTTCAGCTTCCTGCGTTCAATAGGATTGAAAATGGCTTCGGAGCTCACTCAGCTGATCAGTGCTCTTCCAGCATTCGAGGAGATCTTCTTCACTCTTCAGATCACTGATCAGCTGAGTGAGCTCCGAAGCCATTTTCAATCCTATTGAACGCAGGAAGCTGAAATTTGAGAGGGAAGGTCAAAGGAGAATACAGATGGTGGTGGGTGCTATTGATGGAGAACCAGTGATCTACACAGAAGGGTGATCTATAAAGAAAATAACTAACCTTTGAGCAATGATTTGCAGCGTTTTTTCTTTTGTTTGCTTGGTAACGGATGACAATTGATGCCAGTTGACTATCAAACCATTTGATCATAAAAAAAAAATTAAAAAAAAAAAAAAAATAAATAAAAATAAAAAATAAAAAAAATAAAATAAATAAATAAAAAAAAAAATTAAAAAAATAAAAAAAAATTTAAAAAAATTGTTAAAATTGTTGGTAGTTGGATTAATGAGGATTAAATGCTTGCATACGAGTCTGCAACACATTGGTACATTTTCATGTGTGTGACAAAATGTCAACCACTACACAACAAGGTAGTGAAGTAAGGTTGTTAGTTCATGTACCCAAGCATCAAAATAAGAAAACAGTTGATTGTTCTCTACGCAACACAGTGAGTCTATTTTATTTATTGGTATCGCGTGAGCAAGTTTTCGTGGCGATTTTTCAGTTTATGTGCCAATGCAAAGACATGAAAATGTACTGTTATAAATAGAAAGATTATTCACGCGCCAGCCACTGTTTAGTGAATCTAAACAGACTCCGCCAAAATTGGCAGCTGGATCAGTACCAATTGTCAACATCTTGTCAAGATCACTGGTTCTGTGAATACGATTCTCTGTGAGAAGGTTTCACAGGCACGTTAATGGCGTGCAATAACTCTCTATTGTCCTTCATTGAAAAATATAAAACCAAGTTTTCAAGGCTCTAGCTAAGCTAAAACGCTCATTGGCAGATTTCCTTTGGAGGAAAACTTGAAAAGAGGAAAACATTCAGAGAAGGTACCAATGGCTATGGATGTCCAAAGACTGCCGCGGATCTGTTTCGACCGACTTGTGGAGCTTGCCCACCACGCCTCTGATCACAGATATAACTGGGTGCTACAACTTCAAACATTGTTCGAAAAAGCTAACTGTGGATCTTGTATGGGACCAGATGGTGGGAAACTCAAGGAATTGAGGACAAAGTTCCTAACAAATATTGAAAAAGCCCTCAGGGAAAAGGATGTGGAGTCAGCCAACCAATCTCGATACAACCACCTACCTCGCAACCCCAACGCCCTGGTCAGTGCAGTGGCTACCTTGATGTAGAGCTCCCTTTCTCCGTCAAACGCTCGCTGGCCCAAGTCCGAACCATTGGAGACAGAATGGGCCGCCTGACACTCGATCGCCTGACAAGTTCCTTCTCCAACGCTCGTCTGTGCCAGGTGTGCAACCTTGGATCACCGGACACCCTCTGCCACTTGATTGGCGAGTGTGCAGTGTTCCGGGTTGAACGAGGAAGATTCCTGGGTGAAACAAATCTAACAACGGAAGAAACCCGCACTATATGCTCCTTGGCTTCCCCTTCGAAATTACTGGGATTTTTGAGAAGTGTTCTCCGTATAAGGATGTGTGCGCTAAGTGATGGTTCAACTTTTTGATGGTTGGAATTTTTCTTGGAAGCGACTCACTCTGTATACCTTTTTACTTCGACATAAAATAAGAATTATTCATTTATTTTATTAAAAAAAAAAATTAACTGTTCTTATGTTCATTTATTACTGTTTGCCAACCCTTGTAATGGCCTTTGGCTTTATACAATAAAAACATTCATTCATTCATTCATTCAGAGAAGGTACCTACAATTAGTGTTTCTGACAACCAGACTCTGTGAACTCAAAAGAAAACAGAAAAAACATAGCCTTCAAACAACAACTATGCATTCATCAAGCAGAATAAATTGATGGAAATGAGAAAAATCATTGTTTACGCAATCTTTGTTTACGATTTATTATTCATCTTATTCTTGAGACGATTTTGAACTGGAACAAATGTTGACCAAACCACGATCCGACGATTTGTATTCCAGTAAATCTGTTTCGCTGAACTCGTGGCCCAACTCCATCAGACGATAGACTCTGGCTTCCTTCACCAGCCGTTGCTTAACGTGTTCTTTCTGGAGGAGGCAAGAAGGAGAGATGATGGACGCGCCCCCGCAGCAAACGCACCGCCCAAGCTCCTTGAAATCTCTACAACCTCCGCATTGTTCCTCCGCCCTCAGTTCCATTTCTTTGTATGGCTCGTGGAAAAGAGTACCGTATGATTTTACGTCCAGGAGGCAATGTTTGAACTTGTTATCAGCTGGTTTGGAAGAAGCGGAGGCCGCCACTTTCTCTTTGAGCAAGGTTTCCCACTCGTCTAAACTCTCCTGCTTCACAGTTTCTTTTGTAGTGCCTTCAATGAAAAACATTTATTCGTTGTTCAACACTAAATTTTTACACAAGAAAGTAGAAAATTAAGGAGAGCTATTTTGGTTCATTATTTTCAATAATGGACCTTTGGAATTGAGCAAGAAAAAAAGTTATGGCTGTTATAAGGTTTTTACGTTTGCGCATGTGTAGAGGCCGCTACTCCGCGTTCAGAATAAATTAAGAGAGCTATACCTGGAGGTGAATAGGAAAAGAAAGCCCTTCAAGCCCTTCACAACTGCTTGTAAAGATCTGGATGGGACTCTGATCAATGACAAAAACCGGGTCCCTCAAAGATGGAAGAAACATTTCAATGATCTCTTGAATGGTGGACATTTGGGAACCACTCAACAAGACATTGACACCCAAGATGAGGACATAGAGCCGCCGGACTTTGAGGAGGTTCAGGAGGCCATCGAGAGCCTAAAAAAATAATAAGGCTCTAGGCGTTGATGGCCTGCCTGCAGAGCTCTTCAAGTATGGTGGACTGGAGCTCGTTAAAGTCCTCCAAAATATAATCATGAACATATGGGAAGGAGAGACGCTCCCGGCAGAGTAGTATGACACCATAATTTGTCCTATCCACAAGAAGGGAGATGTGCTGGACTGTGGTAATTACCGTGGAATCTCCCTCTTATCATGTGCCTACAAAATATTGTCAAGAATCCTATTTCTGAGGCTCCTCCCACTTGCCGAAAAGGAAATAAGCCGTTATCAAGCAGTTTTCATGAGAGGAAAGGGGACCACGGATCAAATCTTCTCCCTCAGAATAATGATTGAAAAAGCGCTTGAATACAACATCCCGACTCACCATCTTTTTGTTGACTTCCGGGCAGCGTATGACAGCATACTGAGGGAAGAATTGTACCACGGAATGCTGAACATGGGAGTCCCAAGAAAACTGGCCCGACTTATTCAAATAACGATGAGTTCCGTCCGTTGTTTTGTCCGTGTGGATGGAGATCTGTCTCCTGCCTTTACAACCTGCAAGGGGCTTCGTCAGGGGGATGGGCTGGCATGTCTGTTATTCAATTTCGCACTAGAAGCCGCTATGAGGGCTACAGACATGCAGGTCGGAGGGACCATCTTTAATCGTTCAGTACAACTTTTGGGTTATGCTGACGATATTGATATCGTTGGCCGAACGTTTGACTCAATGTGTGAAGCATTCACCGAATTTCAGGCGGCAGCATCACGCTTTGGTCTTGAAGTTAACGAGTCTAAGACCAAGTACATGGCTGCGAACCCCTCCAGACCCGTACCTGATACAGTCCAGGTGAATGGCTGCACCTTCGAAGCTGTTGCTGAATTTGTGTATCTCGGCTCACTAGTGACTGCTGAGAATGATATGAGAGACGAAGTAAATAGAAGGATACAGTCAGCTAACCGATGCTATTTCGGACTCCTTCAACAATTAAAAAGCAGGGTAATATCACGGGCTACAAAACTTCGCCTCTATAAGACCCTCATAAGACCAGTTTTGACCTACGGCTCTGAAACCTGGACGCTGACAAAAGTAGTTGAGGAAGAACTGCGCCGGTTTGAGAGGAAAGTTCTCCGAAGGATTCTGGGGGCCGTGTTTGACCCAGAGGAGCTTGCCTGGAGACGATGAACAAACGCCGAAGTTATGAGCCTGTACGGTGATTGGGATGTCGTCAGATTCATGAAGGTTGGAAGACTCCGTTGGGCCGGGCACGTAGCCAGAATGAGTCCAGAAGAGATTCCTCGGAAGCTTCTGGACGAAACCATACATAACAAAAGGAGACGGGGTCGACCAAAGTTGCGCTGGGCTGACGGTGTGGCGGGAGATGCGCGTTCCATCCTGGGAGTTCGGAACTGGAGAGCAGCAGCAAACAATAGGGATGACTGGCGGACGTCACTTCAGGAGGCCCTGATCCCTCGCGGATTGTAGAGCCATGAAAAAAAAAGGCGATAGGTCGCTACCGATCCGGGAGCGATGGTTTCCTTAGGGGACCATCTACACCCAATGGGGAATTTGCCTCAATTTTAGATTCTGGAATTTCAAGTCAAATCCTATAATAGGGCCCTAGAATAACGTTTAACACTAGGAATAACCAAGGGGAAAAAATTACCGTAGGAGAAAATGCCTAAACAAGTGAAGCCTCTGTTACAAAACACCGCGAAAATCGAGGAACATTGTTGACGTCATACGAAAAAAAAACGACGCGAAAACAACGACAACAGACAGAGTTCTAGCATCGCCACACAAAACGATCCAGTGAAATGGCTACTCGAATAATGTGATTCAAATCTTGAAACTAAATAAGAGAAGATGAAGACTAATAATGCTTGATAAACTAGTAGGTAGAATCGTATTGTAAAAAAGTAAGTAATATTGTTCCTTTTGGTCACTTTTGTGTCTGGGTTCTTCCTGCCAGTTCGCGGCGCATTCTTGTGCGCACTACTTGTAAGCTAAAAGTTCGTGTATGTTCCGCTTCTCAAGGTAAGCGCCACAGAACCTCCTTTGAAGTCAGATTGGTAGAATATCCGTTACGTTTCAAACATGGCTGCCTCTTACACATTGCCACCACATTTAAAATTTCCATCTTCCTTAAATTCTCTAAATTTTTTGGATGCGTTTTCGAGCAGCTCACTAAGGTTTTATTCCATAAAAATAAACCCTCATTCGAAAAAAAAAAAAATGTGAGGCAAATTCCCCATTGGCTGTTATCGATAACATGAGCTTTCGCCTGCGCTTCCTTCACCCACTTCCGATTGGCACTTCCTGTTTTGTACTTGAAAAAATTATATTGACGTCTGTAGTGCCTTATTTTAGGATGTAGAGTAATAAAAACTTGTTTGAATTGAATTTAATTCAGCAGCGAAGGTTTTCATAGGGGACCATCAACATCCCAATCCGCATCCCTGAGAATTTCATCGAATTTGAATGGAAAATGTAGAATTTATGGCTGTTATAAGGTTTTTACGTTTGCGAATGCGCAGAGACTGTTATCGATCCGGCAGCGATAGTTTTCATAGGGGACCATCTACACCCCAATCTGCACAATCCTTGAGAATTTCATCGAATTTGAATGGAAAATGTAGAAGTTATGGCTGTTGAAAGGTTTTTACGTTTGTGCGTGTGCAGAGGCTGTTATCGATCCAGGAGTTTTATCAACATTAATAATATAAATAATTCTCAAAGAAGTTTAAATTTTACAGAGCCATTTTAAGACTGCTGAATCTGAATAATAGAGTTCTCCCCTGATCAGCTGGGCAAGCTACATATTTCGCTTATGCAAATGAAGTAATATTTTACATAAAATATCTCTTGTAAGACATTTTATGACTATCGAAACCGAGATATTAGCTTTGATGACAAAACACATTCCGTATTACATTGGTTTGATTCTTGATCATTACATTAACAATACGGTGACCTGGGGCAGTCCCTCAGATTTCCTTCTACAATGTACCGTCATGAACAAATACCACTGGCGGCATTTCCTAAGTGTTCAGCTGTTTCGACTCTCTCCTGGGTCGAGACCAGGGGCGGCTGCTAATAGGGGCATAGGCGCATGTGCACCCCCACCCAATTTTAAAAAAAATTCAAAGTTCGTTCCTCTTCGTTTGAAAAGTAAGTTGGCTAGTGACAAAAGACTTGATCATAGGTACTGTGCTAGTTGAATCTACGCGCAAAAACCGAGGGGAGGAACTCGACCAATCAGCGGGGTGACCAATGACCAATGAGCAACATCATCCGGCTGCTCTGTACGCCAGGGGGGTGACGTGTGGGCAGGGGAGGCAGGCACGTAAGATTGGCCAACCAGAGAGCACGAAATGTGACCTTGGGGCGCAGCATGGAAAAAATTCGCACACCCCTCTCCCCTTGATAGCTCAGGAATCCGGGTTTTCTTATCGTGTTGGAATTAGAAGTAAACAAAACTGATAGGGGTTTTTCGTTTTCGGTCCACCGCATTGTTCCAAGTATTTGTTCTAAGTATTTTGATTATCTAGGAGTGTTGTAGGAACGATGGATAATTCGGTTCATTACATTAAAGTAAACTATTCGCGTTTGTCGGTCGTGGAAAAGTGTGAGATTCGAGAAACTGGCCGCCCCTTGCCATCTCTACCTGGACTCCAACAGACGTTGAAATTAAAAAATCGTGCAGATTCGTATCGTAAGTTTAACGTCGAATATTATAAGAAGGTAGATTGGCTTTGCAGGTGTGAAGTGACTAACAAATTATTTTGCTTTGTTTGCCTACTTTGTTGTATCAACCGAAATGAGGCTTGAGTGTAATCGGCATAAGTGATCTCCCATTTAGCAAAAAAAAAAAACGCATTGGCTGTCTCCCATAAAAACGCTCTGGTAGATTTGCGGGTATTGGGTCGTCAAAACATAATGCAACAACTCGACAGTGCATGTCATCTTAATCTGATGCAAAAAACCAAAACGGTTAACAAAAATAGGTACATTCTCTCTCGAATCATCGTTAATTTTTCTTCCGAGTTGGACGATGTTTTGAATCGTCACAGGCAAATACACATTTCAGCTTTGCAATAAGATGGATGAATTTCTTGGGTTTAGACCTTTGATGATGAAGTATTTCAGAATTTCTATTAACCACTAGAGAACATTATTTTTCGTGTCTATTGCACCTATGTATTTAGTACCGTTTGCAATTTTAAGATGAAAAAGTTACCAAGATTTATCTCATTTACATATCGTTGAAATTTCTATTTGGCAGAGAAAAGCACCTATTCTGTCCCTTCTCCATAACTTCTACTGATCTCCGTGCACCCCCTGAGTTCAGGGCAGGAGCCGCCACTGGTCGAGACATTCCTGGCCTTGCCATTTTGTTGAGATATACTCAACAAAATGGCTTGTTAATGATATCTCAACAACTCATTGGCTTGTGAGGAGGCTATTACAACTATTTGCATACCGGTAGTAACCCTTGAATGAGGGAGCGGACTTGCCAGTATCGCATACATTTGATCCCTAGAAACTCACAAGTATTTGGCTTAAATAACTTTATAAACAATTTATTCACTTTCGAGTCCAAGACTCTCCGTTTCTGCCTTGAACTTTGCTGCTTCAACTTCCTCAAGTTCATGAACGCGTTCCTCCCCTTCTGAATCAGACAACTCTTTCCAGTCCGTCACAGGAGGGATGTGCATTGTGCGAACGTAGGTCCTGATCAGTTCATCCAGAGTCTGAGGTTCTTCCTTTTTCGGCTCATTTGAAGCCTCGGCCAACTGTCTTCTGAAGTTGGTGTTTAGTATTTTGGAGAGATTACCTCCTGTAGAACTGATTTCTCCAAGTTCGGAGAACACATCTTCCCCTGACAACTCTCCTGGTACTTCATTTTCGTCTTCACTCTCCGTCATCACAAGTCACAACAGAAGTTCGGTAGAATTTTAAAGTAACCAAATAAGTAGGGATGGCAACGATATATCGATATATGCAAATTTCGATATATTATGTTTCATATATCGATATATTTATATCGATATAGAGATCCGATAATATCGATCAATATCGATATATTTACCGATATATCACGACTTATTTTCAACAAGTAAAAATTAAAATTTAATCAATATTTAATATTGAAATGAATGGATGAGAAGGGACGCCTGTACCTGTAAAAACATCAAGTAATTTTATTCCAAATTTTGTAGGTAGGGGAAGGGCGGGTAAAACCGGGTACTGGGGTCATACCTACTTATCCCCCCTGTATGTGCTGCTACCTGCCGCCTGGCAATAATATGTAAATCCCCACACCTCGTGGAGCAGTGCACTGTTAGGCCACATCAAAGAAGGCTGTCGATTACGTTTGTGCGAATATTTTTCCGATAGTTGTAACTGAAAATTATCGAGAGCCGTTTTTCACTTTTACCCACATTGGTCCTGTCGTCTGGAATTCCCACGGTAAGTGTCAGAATGTGTTGAGATATCATTAAACTTCGTTTTGCTTTAATTGCAGTGCATGGGAATGCTTTCCTTTTGTGGTGGCTGCCATATTGGTAGAAGACCATCCGTGGGGTCATACCGGGTACCAAAGGACGGGGTTAAATCGGGTACCCGGTATGACCCCATCTTCAACTCAATGAATGCCCTTCTTTTAGGTTTTATTCTTTCAACCGACGACAACGACGATGACAATGCTGATTCCTGCGTGCACTGCAACCAGCACATCTCCGAAATGGCCCTGGGTGACAGTCGGTCAATTTGCTCCGTTTGCAGCGAAACAGCACACGACAGCTGCTCTGCATTCGACCCCGACGAAGGCAAATCGTTTGTTTGCGCCTTCTGCACTGATCTCGTTCCACAAATTCATATGAAGTGATTTTTTGTCACATTTCCCCAAATTTGAAGTAATTAATTCCTCATTTTTTGATGATTTTTGCATAATAGAATTTTCTTTGGTCATATTTTTGACTTTTATTAAAGGTACCCGGTTTTACCCACCCCTTCCTCAAAAATAGCAATTTTGGGATTTCGTAAAAAATTTGAATTTTGGAAAAAGTTAGACCGAATTTCTTCATATCCGGAACAGGATTCAATAGTCTTGTTGTGTACAATTACAACCAGTTAATATTTGGCAAAATAAGAACTACAGGAGAGTCAAAATAATGAAACAAATTAGGTACCCGGTTTTACCCGCCCTTCCCCTACCTACGTGATTGGTTGATTTCAGACTGTTGACTTCAGCTCCGGCATGATTGTGTGCATGGTTTACACCTACAGTGGCTCCCAAGGCTCAATAAATTACTTGACGTGAGCCAAAAGTAATGGAGGGTCGTCTAGATTAAAACTACCTACTATACAAAGTGAAACAGGTTTTCACAACAATTATTTTGAATTTTGAAGGATCATGATTGTCCACAGTATACCCTCGTCAATTTACAAATTGATTCAAGATTGCAATGACATTTTCAATTTTTAAACTATGAATTTCGATAATTCATACCCAGTAACTTTTGAAAGTAGATTAATACTTACTTCACCCGGCTTTTACAAATAGATCTTCCGATATGTCGAGTATATCGATATACCTATTTCTTCCAAAAATATGTTAGTAACGTTTCAGTTCACCTATCTAATTACTTCCTCCAGTTTTTCCGAGTAAATCTTCCGATATGTCGATACATGTCTCCCTAAATGATTTTAACATGAATAATATTTTTGCGGTCGCCTACCAGAGTCGAAAAGTGTCACGAAGTTTATGTCACTAAGTTTATGTCACGAAATTATGTCACGAAGATGAGCACAAAGAGGAATATGATAAAGATGAGCACAAAGAGGAATGTGATAAAGATGAGCACAAAGCGGAATGTGATAAAGATGAGCACAAAGAGGAATGTGATGAAGAATTACCAACGTTACCTTTGTTACGGAAACGGGACGCAAAAACATTATTCATGAATTGTGATGTTAGCCATAGGCTCGCCGAGTTTTTATTGTTTTAAAACGTTTTAATCCACCTACCAACTCAAACACGTATTTCCAATTAGATCTTCCGATATATCGAAATATCGATACATTTTCTCCGATATATCGGAGGTATCGATATCTCATTGACGATATATAATTTGATCTGTATATCGATTTACCTCATTCGATATGTCATCCCTACAAAAAAGTGATTACCAGGTGGAGAGAAGGGATTATCTCTAGGATTAATCAACTGTAGTTGACACACATGAGAGGGTTCGTTTAATTCGATATTACACCACTGCAGGACATTCTTAATCTTACAAGATGTTGCAACATTAAGTTCATCTACAACACCAATATGCTGATCTTCTGATTTGGCCTCTCCCCGATTTATTATGGCGCCATACAACATTACTTGTTACGTACTGTTCATTCAACTTAATGCACGCCTTACTAGGGATGTCCGATACTTTAAAAGTATCGATACAATATCGTATCGACACATCTAGAAAGTATCAAAAAGTATCGATACGATACTTTCAAAAAGTCCATTCATGCAGCATGAATTAATGAGCGAATTTTCAAAGAAATGTTTCAGTTGAAGGTGTGGTTAAGAAAAGAAACAATGGTGTTGCAATTTCTTTAGAAAGTTTTTTTTTTACACGATTCTTGGTTTTTCGATTTTCATTATAGCATACCAAAATACTGTATGCACTGGGTATGCTTTGAAGATCTTAAGATGTTAGGAGTCCATATTCACCTTCTACTCGTCTCCACAAACTCATAGAGTACCCACATGGCTATTGTTGGTTTTTTTCGATTTTCAGTATACCTACCATACCAACATACTGTATGCACTGGGTATGCTTTGAAGATCTTAAGATGTTAGGAGTCCATATTCACCTTCTACTCGTCTCCACAAACTCATAGAGTACCCACATGGCTATTGTTGGTTTTTTTCGATTTTCAGTATACCTACCATACCAACATACTGTATGTACCGGGTATGCTTTGAAGATCTTAAGATGTTAGGAGTCCATATTCACCTTCTACTCGTCTCCACAAACTCATAGAGTACCCACATGGCTATTGTTGGTTTTTTTCGATTTTCAGTATACCTACCATACCAACATACTGTATGCACCGGGTATGCTTTGAAGATCTTAAGATGTTAGGAGTCCATATTCACCTTCTACTCGTCTCCACAAACTCATAGAGTACCCACATGGCTATTGTTGGTTTTTTTTCGATTTTCAGTATACCTACCATACCAACATACTGTATGTACCGGGTATGCTTTGAAGATCTTAAGATGTTAGGAGTCCATATTCACCTTCTACTCGTCTCCACAAACTCATAGAGTACCCACATGGCTATTGTTGGTTTTTTTCGATTTTCAGTATACCTACCATACCAACATACTGTATGCACCGGGTATGCTTTGAAGATCTTAAGATGTTAGGAGTCCATATTCACCTTCTACTCGTCTCCACAAACTCATAGAGTACCCACATGGCTATTGTTTTTTTTTTTTTCGATTTTCAGTATACCTACCATACCAACATACTGTATGCACCGTGTATGCTTTGAAGATCTTAAGATGTTAGGAGTCCATATTCACCTTCTACTCGTCTCCACAAACTCATAGAGTACCCACATGGCTATTGTTGGTTTTTTTCGATTTTCAGTATACCTACCATACCAACATACTGTATGCACCGGGTATGCTTTGAAGATCTTAAGATGTTAGGAGTCCATATTCACCTTCTACTCGTCTCCACAAACTCATAGAGTACCCACATGGCTATTGTTGTTTTTTTTTTTTCGATTTTCAGTATACCTACCATACCAACATACTGTATGCACCGTGTATGCTTTGAAGATCTTAAGATGTTAGGAGTCCATATTCACCTTCTACTCGTCTCCACAAACTCATAGAGTACCCACATGGCTATTGTTGGTTTTTTTCGATTTTCAGTATACCTACCATACCAACATACTGTATGCACCGGGTATGCTTTGAAGATCTTAAGATGTTAGGAGTCCATATTCACCTTCTACTCGTCTCCACAAACTCATAGAGTACCCATATGGCGATTGTTGGTTTTTTTCGATTTTCAGTATATCTACCATACCAACATACTGTATGCACCGGGTATGCTTTGAAGATCTTAAGATGTTAGGAGTCCATATTCACCTTCTACTCGTCTCCACAAACTCATAAAGTACCCACATGGCTATTGTTGTTTTTTTTTCGATTTTCAGTATACCTACCATACCAACATACTGTATGCACTGGATATGCTTTGAAGATCTTAAAAGTCCATATTCATGTTCTACTCGTCTCTACGAACTCATAGAGTACCCACATGGCTATTGTTGGTTTTTTTTCGATTTTCAGTATACCTGGTACCATACCAACATACTGTATGCACTGGGTATGCTTTGAAGATGTTAAAAGTCCATATTCATGTTCTACTCGTCTCCACAAACTCATAGAGTACCCACATGGCTATTGTTGGTTTTTTTCGATTTTCAGTATACCTACCATACCAACATACTGTATGCACCGGGTATGCTATGAAGATCTTAAGATGTTAGGAGTCCATATTCACCTTCTACTCGTCTCCACAAACTCATAGAGTACCCACATGGCTATTGTTGGTTTTTTTCGATTTTCAGTATACCTACCATACCAACATACTGTATGCACCGGGTATGCTTTGAAGATCTTAAGATGTTAGGAGTCCATATTCACCTTCTATTCGTCTCCACAAACTCATAGAGTACCCACATGGCTATTGTTGGTTTTTTTCGATTTTCAGTATACCTACCATACCAACATACTGTATGCACCGGGTATGCTTTGAAGATCTTAAGATGTTAGGAGTCCATATTCACCTTCTACTCGTCTCCACAAACTCATAGAGTACCCACATGGCTATTGTTGGTTTTTTTTTTCGATTTTCAGTATACCTACCATACCAACATACTGTATGCACTGGGTATGCTTTGAAGATCTTAAAAGTCCATATTCATGTTCTAGTCGTCTCTACGAACTCATAGAGTACCCACACTGTTCAAGTTTTTAACTTTTTAAATTGGAGAAAAATAGGAATTTCTGTCACAATGAGTGAGAGTACCTGTATGACAAAAATCATATACTTAATCATATCACTTTTGGATAGGGAAAAAAATCCCATTTAAGCAGAATGAGATCATTTTTACGCCAGAATACGATAATTTTTCACTTCATAACGTAACATTTTACGATAACTACCAATGTATACCCTATTTGTTTAAACATTGGACCCCTTGTTTTTTAAATTGCCCAAATTTGAACCGACTCTTTTCAAAATCTTCGGCAGATTATATTTATGTTACTTACAGGAAATTTGATGCTGACTCCAAATATGCCATACTGTTACGCGGAAAAAAAATCCGCTTTTTGGACTCAACTTTTTGACAATTGAATTTCGCTAAAAGAAAGGCACCACTGGCCATTTTCATTCATACCAATTACTTTAAGAAAAAAACTAAAATCTTTTTTCTATTCCGAAAGCCAAGGTGAATCAATCAGAAGTTCTGTTGTTCCCAGTAACATAAAGTTTTTGAAAATTTGTATCATTATATTACAAATGGTAGGTTCTTATTCAAGTCGATACTTAATCAAGATTTGGCCTACCTTATCAAGATGAATCTTCCCGGATGATGCAATTTCAAATACTACATCCCTCACTCCTTTGGTGGATTCATGCCGGGACTTCATGAAGACTTCCTGAGGAATGTGGTGTTTCAGCAGAAGATCTTCAGGTACTACACATTGCCGTTGACTGGCATGATGAGGGATAGATCTGATAAGGTTCACCAAACCTTGGGCTTTGCCTAGATGTGAAGCGGCGTGGTCCGCATTTACGTCTGCCAATCCTATATGAGAAAAAATTTAGTGTAACTAAACAATGTCAAATTGAGAAGTGTTTGAATTACAAGGGAGTATTTTAAACATTAGTGCCTGCAGCTTGAAGAATAAGGTAATATACAGGCGATGTTGATTCCTCCGCATAAGCTTCCATAGCAGTCATCGTTTTGAAACCAGTTTTGGGAATGGGGTTGCTGCGCACCGTCAACAGTCTCGTAAACTGTCTCTTCAGAAGTTTGTGCTCTTTAATTACCTGCGAAAGAATTGTAACGTGAAAAGAAATCATTAAAATTGATATCAATTTCGTTTTGATCTGTCTCAAGAAGCTTTTGCAATAGAAACGCAAACCAAAGGGCAAGTCTTGAAATACGAAGCTAAGTAATTTACACCAACAATTTTACCAGTCTTTCGGTTTTCATATTGTATTTACCGCATATTCACAGCAAGAGAAGTACCAGAAAAAGCGTTTGCGAGGAGTTAGACCTCCATGTAAGAACCGCGAGGAACCCAGGAGAAAAGAAACCCTGGGTCATCCATTATCTTTATTATCTAGTGTGTTGATTTTGTATTTGAAGGAGCATCTAGTGTGAGCTGGCGCTCCCTGGGTTGTTCCCTCTCTCAGGGACACAAAAAACCCAGGGATAAATTAATAGCAGGCCAGAACAAGGGGGGGGGGGTAAGTGACAAAATTGGCACTTCCAGATAATCAATAACAACTTCGTTCCGAGTAGGGCTACCAGCTGCACCCCTCCCAATGTTGCCTGTATTATATTTAAAGGTGAAAAAATACTCTCACATTGTCAAATTTGTTGTCTGGTAAGATAATCCGTGCTTACCTCCATTTCTTCTAGTGTTGCTTCAAAACCTTTGCTTACCCCCTTGTTCTGCCCGGCCATTCAAATGTCAACAAACGCCACTAAATGAATTCACTGACGGGCTCAAACACCAACTTGAGTGCCCAAGAACATACAACGTGTCTACTGGGACAAATCAGGGGCTACATCCATCTCAGCTCTCCAAGCAGCCCATCTTTCATGCATCCAGCCCTCTGGGGATATAACGTAGGAGCTTAGGCACAGAAGGAGACCTAAGGAGGGGACCACAAGTAAGTGGATTGTACCTGAATCTGCGGATCAGGGGTCAAACAGTCCCAGCCCTTTAGTAAGGGCCAGTAGTGGTTTGGCTAGGTTAGTGCAGGGGAATGCCTCCATGGGTGTGGGTGACCCAAAGAGTTGGAACCTGCGGGTTGATAGAGCTTGGCAATCAAAAATTATGTGGGAGGCCTTTTCTTCAGCCTCACCACATAGCCTGCATAGGGTTGTATCTTGCGTCACCCCAATGTGGTTAAGGTGGAATCGGAGTGGGGTGAAGCCTGTTACCAGACCAACCACTAGCCTGACTTCCCTGCGGCTTAGCCGCAGCAGCTCCTCAGAGGCGCTGGGGTTAGGTTTGGCCACCATGCGCTTACTTAGAGCATGTCCTCCTAGGTTTGACCATCTTCTTGTGGTTTGGTTTGTGACCCACCGATTTATGGTCGCCCTGAAGGAGGATTTGGGAATGCCGACGGCCGGCTCCGGACCAATGAACGGAGTCAGTGAGCCTTTTCTGGCCAGCGCATCAGCATTCTCGTTTCCCATTACCCCACTATACCCCGCCACCCACTCCAGGGAAACCCTGTTGCGTTGTGACAGGGAGCAGAGGTTATGGTAACAGTCCCACACTAACTTAGAGTTAATGGTGGAAGCTGCCAAGGCCTTGATCGCAGCCTGGCTGTCCGAGAGAATGCGGATGTGTACACCATTGTGTCCCCACCACAGACTCTCCCCAGCGCAGACATCGATTGCAAGTACCTTGGCTTGAAAAACTGAGGCAAACGCTCCCAGAGGAGCCGAGTGGCTCCATCCAGAGTTTGCCCCATAGATTCCAATCCCTGTCCCATTCCCCATTTTGGATCCATCTGTATACCAGAACAGGTCGTTGGAACAGCGTTGAAAGACTCGCCGCCCCTCTGTCGTTAAGTCGATTTGAAGGGGTGTGTTTCAGCGTAAGTTCTGGGCATAATGTCTGCTACCATGTCAAGCATGGGTTCGCATAGAAGACCCAGGATTTTGGAGTGGCCGTGGATATGTGACTCTCTCTACGTCCTGTTCCATTTCTGCCTCAAGGCCGCCATGGCAGCCTCTCCTTTTATGAAGATATCGAGGGGGGGGGGGGAGCCCCAGGAGTATCTCCATAGTGGCAGTTGGGGTGCTGTGCATTGCTCCCGTTATAGTGAGGCAGGCCAGCCGCTGAACACAGGTAAGAGTGGAGGAGGCTCCCACCTGTCCAACTAAAGGCCACCATACAACACAGCAACCACAAGTAAGTGCTCTCAACCTTCTTGGTGGCGTCACTTCTTTGTCGGTTTTCACTTGTCTCGCCATCCTACGCACATAAAGCCCCAGTATTTATGGTTGTGGTAGATTTCTGTGGGAATGTTCCCCCAGTCGCTACTGTTCTATCCTGAATCTCCCCTATTCTCCAGTAAGAAGGAAGACTCAAGTGGTGTGAGCCCTCCCATTTCCCTTCGCAACGATCTTCATCACCACCCAGTTGCACACAAAGTGAAGAACTCCAAAACGTGAGTGATTGCATTGCCAATGCTAGGTGTCTAATCATATTCGTTGTGAATCAATAAGTCAACTGGATATAACCAAAAACGCGATTGTCTTCTACCTCATTTGTGTCACAATCAAAATCTTTGCTTGTTTGAAGTTCCTTGAACAAAAAATACCCTAACATTGCCTGGTCAGAATAAACATAGCCTTAGAATTTGTATTAATTGTATTATAATTGGTTTACAAACAACGTGTCCTTACAACGCCAAGCAACGCTATTTCAGTTGGTATCGTCCTTGCGGTTCAACCTCCACTTCGTAAAAAACAATAGGGTGGAGTGGGGTAAATGTGGAAATGGGGCAAATGCGGAAATGGTTTTGAAAATGGCGCCATTTGAGCGCCTTGCCTCAGAAACCTTCTCAATGTGTACCCAGTTATGTTGGTAACCCTTACCTGTAGGAGAAGGCGGGCTCTCGCCAGTCAGCTGCTTATTCCTAACGTTATCCTGACTCACTAGTGATTAGCTCTTCAGACGAGTGGCGGGTTTTTGCCAAGAAATAAGTTTTCCATGAGGTGCAGTGGGGCAGTAACGTCTGTTCTATCTTGAAACTTGTTTACATGAGTCAGTTTAACAGTTTTCATTATGAAATCGTTTATATCACGATCATTTGTAGAAATGATAACATGGGTTGCATTTGCCCCAGCAAAATTGCAGTATGGGGTAAATGCGGAAGTACAAAATAAGCACCCAATAACAACTTATAGACTGAGTTACCTGTCTGTTCTAGGATAAAAATTGGAGATGAAACCTTTAAAAATACACATTTTGTTTCCTACTCGTTGAATTTCTTCATTTTCCTCTCCCACTTTCGAAATCAGGCCTCAAGGGAAAATTATTCACTCAAGAAAGAGTCATTTGAAAGATAAAGTGCAAACCAGTTGGCGCAGGAAAGTTCATTTTGTGACGACTCTACATTTTATACGGGACAAACCAATTGGTTTGTTCCCGATTTGTTGAAGCTACGCCTGTCGAGATATCCGAGTCATAGAGATATGAATCGATATCCTCTTCGGGCCGGCTGATTAATCTAATCACTGGTCTGAAGGGGTAGGGTCGTCACACCCTCCTCTGACTAATTATGAGCAATAAGGTGAATTTCATTCTGGAATTCATCCTGTATTGTTACATGGTAGCAGAGCGTGGTTTGGTGGAAATGCACTGAATTTATTTCATCATTTCCCCTCCACTTTTTCTTGGGTATTCCAGAAGGAATTACCTAAAGAGAATTCCAGAAGGAATCTCTATATTATTAAATTATATTAAATTCATTCCCTTATTATACTTTGCCAATCCGGCAATTAAATTCATTCCCTTGTTAGGCTTTGCCAATCTGGCATTTTATTCATTTCAATTACGTTTTTCTTTTATATAAGCCTTTTCTAAGTTTGCCTTTCAATCATTACACTTGAATGTTTCGCCGTTCGTATTCTTTATTTAGTTTGCTTTCTCCTCAGTTCCATTGATTTATTCTTTTATGTATAAATGGCCCATTCGTGGCATAAATGACCCATTTGTGGCATTCTTCTTCTTCTTCTTATTTTTGAATAGTACCATCACGATGGAGGAATTCCCTTGAAGCTTCCAGACGTCCTTTCCTGGGCTTCATACTATTTTCAGTCCCTTTGACTTTTTTCAAACATACTTCTGTTTGAAACCCAGAAGTATGTTTTAGGGAGAGGAGTGTGACGACTCTACATTTTATACGGGACAAACCAATTGGTTTGTTCCCGATTTGTTGAAGCTACGCCTGTCGAGATATCCGATTCATAGAGATATGAATCGATATCCTCTTCGGGCCGGCTGATTAATCTAATCACTGGTCTGAAGGGGTAGGGTCGTCACACCCTCCTCTGACTAATTATGAGCAATAAGGTGAATTTCATTCTGGAATTCATCCTGTATTGTTACAATTTTGGTCATAAAAAAGTGGAGGAGAAAAAAATTAAATATAGCGTTCTGTTCGTATTAAAATGGGCTTTAATTGCATTTACCCCATTAAATGCAACTATATGTTTTTATGGGATTCGTAGGCCATTTCCGCATTTGCCCCGATTAGTGGAGCAAATGAGAAAGTTGTTCGGAATTTTAAAAAACACAGTTTGGACCATGAGAAGTAAATCTTTTGTACAATTTGAAGAGTGCATCGTAATCTACGTAAAATAAGCTACTCATTAAAAAAAAATAAAGTGAAAATAGCGTTTTCAAAGGAAAGTTACAGAGGATCAAAGTTGAACTATTGTAATTTTGGGTCGCAATTCTCCAACTCCACCCTACCTATCTGTAAATACACCTGTAGTGAAACGGTACAATGAAGCTCGATCAACGATTAAGGGGTAGTTAGAACGCATTAGTTGGTTAACATTACCGTTGTTGGCAATCCAAACCCTTCAGGGTGTTTGTCTTTTCAGCCTTGGAAATGCCTCGATACAGCCGAGGCAACCAATTACCAGAACGACCAGGTAAATATCATCGACTTTCCTTTGTTTCAACTATAAAGAATTCAACTCAACTCTCTCCTTTTCGTTACACTTCATCTACACTTACACTTTATCTAGTAAAAGGATTACTGTGGTAATTTTCATTGTATTAACGTACAATTGTAACGACTGAGATACTGCACCTTGTTCAATTCAAGTACGACGGGATGTTTGAGAGCGGAGTTCTCATTGTAAATTCCATGGAGCGCATCATTCCACCATTTATATCTCATGAGTGCGATGTGTTCTTCGGTGGTTTTGTCACCAATAAGGGAAATTTCTATATTGAAAGCTCTGATACAGAATGCAGCTCTTCTGACGTTCCCAGTAAGTAGTAGAGTGCACAGAAAATTTTCATAGTCGTATTGCCTACAACCCATAGAATCAAAAATTAATACTTGATGTAAGACGAAATTACTATCGTGGAACGAAATTTGCCTTTCCACTATGACCAAATCAAAAAACCCTCAATAATCAAAATATAAAAAACTGAATATCAAGTATAGCAGATGTTAGTAATTTGAAATGTAATAAAAGTGAATAGGTACCTAATCATTTTACTTTTCATTTTACTTTCTTCCAATACTTAATCGCAAGAAATACCTAATGAATAGAATGATTAAATTAATTAAATTAAAAATTGTTTTTCTTCGACTGGAAATGGAAAGGATCAAGTAATAAATCGGATATCTTTTATAGCCTTCCTCAAGTTAGTAATATCGCGTATTTCCCAGAATGATTTGTTTTTTAATCAGTCATTTGAACCAAAATGACTGATTAAAAAACAAATCACTCTGGGAAATACGCGAGACTACTAACTTGAGGAAGGCTATAAAAGATATCTCTATGAAGGACTTTACAAGCTAAATATCGTTGCAATTAATACTACACATTTATTATTATTCTGTGGCAGACAAAAGAGAAAAAAAGATTGAGATACCTAGGGATAGCCTACTTGGTATACCTCCGATATTTTAGACAAAATCATCGAATGTACCAATATATTGGAATGATCTATTGTACAGATTTCGCATCAAAAATATCGATAGAAATATTGGTACTGATACTCAGATATATCTCCATCCCTAAACACAAGACGTGATATTATTGTTAACCCTAATTGGACCAGGATGTCACCCAAAACATCCTAGGAATTTCACAGCTGTCCTTTCACAAGATTAACTAGATGTACATTACAATTTGAAAATTAATAAACAGAGCTGCATTTTTGAGCCATTTTTTGTTAGTTATTAAAAGTAAACAAAATGATGTTATAACAAACATATTGAAAATTTGTTCATTGATTTCTTTGGAAATTTTTGTCAAAACCTCATTTGAAAATTTTTGTCAAGTCCGTATTGCTGACTTCCAATAATCCACAAAAAATTCTGCTGTCCATAAAATTTAAAATTGCAATTTAATTTTGGTTACGCTGGTGACATTTCTGGACAGCTGTGGAGTTCCTGAGTTGTTTTCGGTTACACTAGTGATACCATGGTCCAATTAGGGTTAAGGAGAGCAGAGCGAGACTTGACTGTGGAGACAGACTGAACGCTGAAGGCTTTATGCTATATTGTTTGGGTGCAGTGTCACCAAAATGGGAAAGCATCGGGGAAATGGAAGTGAGTTAGTTACGTAAAACAGCAATACTCACTTAAGGTCAGTTTGGAGAGGCAGTCCTGAACGGTTCGGAGGGGTTTGGAGGAGTCCATTCGCCTCTATCCCTTCCCCTTTTCAGTTCTGGTTTGATTCCGAACTGGTTCTGGACTGCCTCTCCGAACATACCTTGAGTGATCTAGTACATCCTTATTTTATTATTTTTACTGATTGTCAGAATATTCTGGAGAACTGATTGTAAAAAATCTGAATACTCTGGCTGAAATTTAAAAAAAAAAACCGTTGCTGTTGGGGGTGCCTAGCCACCAGTAGTTGTAGATATTTGTTCAAGATGGTACATCAGACCCACAGAGTAATGGAGACAAGTTAACAGAGAAGAAAGCCAATGTGAAAATGGTGTGCAAGCATTTTTGAGGCTGCCTCAGTTGCGCTATCTACTTTCAGCTAGGATTGAGGAACTACTACGGAAGAGGCGGGGAAGGGGAGGTCACACTCTTCATACCGCTTCTTTTCAAATCCTTTCGAATGACCAGAAAATGATAACTTCTCGTTACATCACCATTTAGAATTGCAAAAATTACTTGGAAAATCCAATCGAGGCGAAAGGTATTTTCAGAGTTCCTCATGCAATTTTTGTTGTCCCTATCGCCAGTAGTTCAAATATTCAATCGACAACTGCCACCCAAAGAAACGTTTGAAACCCAGTGTATTATTGAAAATCGCTCGATTTTTTTGTACATATCGCGAATATAACTGAATGTTATCAAATTAATTACTTAGATGCATCCAGTAACGCACCAAGGAGAAAAATATGTGATAAACAAGGTGACTTGTTGTGATGAGGTTGGGAACAAGTGATCATGAACGCTATCTGTGGCTTTCCGCTATAACTACGTCCTGGAGCTCCACCAATCAGAACGCTTCTCAGGCTCCCAGATTCAGCTTTCAGCCCAGTGATCAGACCCCTTAGGGTTTGTTCAGAAAGGCAGTCTGGAACCAAACTGGAACTGAAAAGGGGAGGGGATAGAGACAAATGGGCTCCTCTAAGCCTCTCCAAACCGTTCAGGACTGCCTCTCCGAACAAACCGTCAGTTAACGAATTCCCAAATATAATCTAATTTATTAGAGAGTTCCTAGTAGGTTTGGTTTGGCTTAGATGAGGCGTGACATATCCTTAATTTGGCACTGTATTGTTGATAAGGACGCGCTGTTTTCAATCCATGACCAGTTTCTACCCCAATATTACAGCGCCGCATCTAACCCGAACCGAACCTCGGAACTCTCTATTAATTCAACATAATCCATCGTACGGAGGTAAGTGTTTTGTTGTGGATCACTCACTTAACTAGATTTGTGCAATGATCGGCAGGAGACAGCGATGACCTTGCACTGAAACTTCTGCAAGTCCTTTGGGGAACCAATTGGAAATTCCTAAGCAAAATCATCTTCTTCATCCCTGGAAAAAAGTCCGATAAAATAGGTAAACAGGTGTTTGGTTCATGAGCAGGCTCTCTTGGGGTTCCCCTAAAGCAAATGATGGTGAATCGAACCCAGGACCATTGCCCAGCAGAGTTGGACGTCAAAAAACAAGATGAATGGGATGTCCAACGCTCTATTCTTTTGTTCTACTGAGCTGAGGAGAGGAGCTCTCTCAAATGGTAAGCCATCGGAAGACGTCTTTCTGAAATTTGGGTTAAAAATCAACAGTCCTGGTAGTACCCGCCAACGGACCTTTTCTCACACATCGCCACTCATGAATGTATTAGGTACATTATTCGTGTATAATGAATAAACTTAGTACTAAGTACACTAGGATAAAAAATGAGGGGACAAATCGAGTGATGGGGAAACAAGGTGTCAGGCAGGTAACATTTTTGATCATTGTCAATTTGTCCAATTCAACGTCAAAGCAGGTATCCGTACAGGAACTGTATTACAGTGGCCAAAAATTAGCTAGCTATAATTTCGACAAAAAATTGCGATAGGAAGATCATACATACCTCCTGCAGATAGATTCCGTTCAAAAAGTCCGTTCAACAACTAAAAACCAGCATTTTTCTGCGAAGAAACCTATCCATATTCTACGGCTGCAGATTATTTCAAAGCTTTTACAAACGGGTATAAGAATACCACCACTTTTACATACACATCGTTCGTATGGTATCAGTAATTTTCATATCAGAATCTCACTGGGGAAAGTGAACTGTGGAACTGGCCCATGCTTCGTGGATAGTAAACAGCCCTTGTATAAACCATCCGCTATTCTGCAACCTTGGTAGACTCCATGAAGATTCAGATTTCCTCGCTTTCAGGTTTCTGCAACATTTCTACCATGGAAGTTGGCATGTATGGCGCATGGAGGTCCATGGTATGGCGGCATGGATCACCGTATGGCGGTACCTGATACAACATGGATGGTTTACATTACACCGTTCCTGACATGGACTACAAAGAAGTGCTACAATGCGTGGAAGTATTCATCTAGACTGGTTCCATGATGATGTCTGTAATCCCGTGTATAGCATCCATAGTTTTGGTTCCATCCATCATCCGCGTGCGCTTGTTGACAAATGTACCATTAGTGGAAATCGTGGTGTAAATCTTGATCATTATTTCTGTGTACTATGGGTAAGTTCAAGAAAAAAGATTATTCAAATTCGAGGGAAGAGGAAATAGAGGAGTTACCAGAGGCCGTTAATACCCCAATTGATGACACAGATGATGAAGAGGAGGAAGAAAGTGTACCGAAATGGTATGAACAAGTAAGTTTTTCGCCACTCGTACACAATCGTTCTTGTACTACCTAGATACTTCAAATTTATTTCTCATCTTCTATGGTAAAACGTCGAATTAAGGACATGTTTTTCGACTACGGCATACGGCTTGATGAAGCATGGTATGTCAGCATGGTCGCAGTACTTGTCATGTTGCTTTGGCTTCCTAGTTATCGGTACCTACCTATCCAGTGACAACCTTTTTTCAAATCACTTTACGTGATTTCAGAATTAACCTTTTCTGATTGATGACCTAACAGTTCCACTGTATATTTTGCAAACTTTTACTGTTTATATTAAGTAAACTTATCGCTCAAAATTTGAGAGCATCTCTACAGAAAAACTGGTGTTGGGTAACATTTGGTCAGAAATTCGCTCATGAACTGATCATACATAAATGGGCATCTAACTTGTTTTTATCAAAATGGACAGGCCTTTCCATTTTGATCCCTACCTGCTGTAGTAACCGACACTCTATTGGCGCCTTTGCACCAACCAAAAAGATCTAGGTGAATTCACTAGAACGTAAAGAACCGAATAAAACCGAATGTATTTAAAATACCTGATTATCATTTTCCCTGAAAAATACGCCTTTGAAGAATGAATATTTTTTCACACTAGGTACTTGAATAGGTTATGTTAGAATTTAGAATTGAGAACTTAATTCTAATTTCTAATTCTATTTCTAATATAATATATTAGAAATAGAATTAGAAATTAGAATTCAAAAGAACTCACGACCTCTCCAATCTGGTCAGAGCCTTTCTCCTACCTTTCCCGGACCAATCAGGACGCTGTAACATTGTAGGACTCACTACACCTTCTATTAATCCCACTTTGCATTGTCAGGCAACACATAATAGGGGGTGGGGGAGGAGTACCACCTAGTTTTGTTTCATCGTACCAAATGAGGAATTTCACCATGTCGGAATTTCCTATTTTTGACCCCAAAATCGGATTCAGCACCTCGAAAAACCCCCTAAGGCAAACTTTCAGCCCGAACTTCCTAATTTACAAATAAACAAAACAGTGTAGAAAATACGAATGTTTAAAAATACCGGGAAAATGACGTCATCCCGGAATACTTCATTTATGGCTGCTTGAAGCGCTGAGATCGAGAAATCTATAGTCCCCAGATGCAAAATTTCACGAAAAAGTAAAGTTCAAAATCGAAAAACTGAAGAAAAAAAATAGAAAAAGCAAGATGGGGAAAATTAGATTTCCTCTGTTTTTGTTCGATAACTTTTCTCTTAGAAAACACGATTTTGTCGTCCCAATGGGCAACACTGGGAGGAAACGGCGATCCGAACAGCCCAATCAGCGAGCGTTCCCGCTTCACGTCCGTTTTCCCGGTTAGTTTTATAATCAAAAATTTTGATTCTCTCCCAAAAATAACAGGAGACTTATTTTCCGAAATCAGCCCGATTTTCAGCTATCCCACACCATTAACTACTCAGGAAAAATGCAAACAGAATTCGGTGAAATTCCTCATTGGGGATCAACAGTGCTGGTGCTCTTTTTCGGTTCTCCCCACCGAGTACTTTGGAAGAGAGATCTAGAAATCAGTAGCGCTGCCTCACTAGCTGACTCCTGGGAAATTAGTTTCCATGTTTTCGGCTCTACCATCCATCGATATAATTCAGTGACCTGTACGATCGCATCTACAGGAAGAAAAATATTACTCCAATCAAAATCCATCAATGAAAGTAGCAGATACGGAAAGAGCTAGAGAGCGCTAGTTATCGCGCATTCTGCAGGGCGATCGCGGATCTTTTTGTACACTGGTCAGTTATCTGGCCATGCATTACTGACCTCTTTGAATTGGTTCTTCTGTCTCTCAAACGGGCCTTCGATAATCAGTATGTATTATTCGTTAATTATTATAAAAGCAAATTGAACTTATTATGTCTGGTGTTCACAGTACCCCCTCAAACCCACCACGAAAGCAGTACTCTCTGATGAAATGACCACTTCACTAAGGATTGAAGCTCAGAATATTTTGGACGCCGAAACCAAATTCTTTGCATCAAGTAATGTATAATTTTCTCCATAATACTCGTTACAAGATCAGATTCAACTTATTAGAATATTGGGAAACGTGCACGATGTAGACGTGTAGCTCACATATTTCCTGGGTTTCATTTTGTTCACAGAAATGATGAAACGCAAAAAAGGTGCCAACTCTATGTGGATGAAAACCGTGCTTACTAAAGGAACTTCAAAGGATAAGGTTGCTGCGAGTATCGTTTCTATCCAGAATTCTCCTATCCACAGCCTATCGACGTTGAACTATTTGGTTAATTCGGTTCGAGCTGCAAAAAAGAAAGAATGCATTCTTATCATGGGTACGTTTATTTTTAATGGGTTAGTTTAGTTAATTAATGTATTTGAATGTATGTTTGAACTCTAGATTTTATAGATTATTTTTGTACTCATTTTCTTCTTTCCTTACCTCTTCGCATTTCTATTCATTCACTTCCTTAGCTCATGTGGTAGGAGCTCCGATTCAGAATCGGAAAGATAGGAGATCGATCCTCAGTCGAGGGAAGTTAATTTTTGATGACTCAACAATGTGGCGCAGTCAGTAGGACCTGAATGGTCTCCTCAGCATTTCTCAGAGAAACAATAATTCATTAAGATTAGGTCATCAAAACAACTCCCTCACAAGACACGAGTCGAGCCACCGCCTATTCGGACAAACGTTGAGGTCAGCAGATCCCCTGCCCCATCAGTAAGGAACAACAACAAAAAACTCCGAAGCCAGTCAAAGATACGCGTTCTCAATGGGTTGTAAAACGCCGGCCAAAGCAGCCTCCCTGACTAGGTAACGGAGTACCTATGATTTCCAAGGGGGGGGGGGAGGGGGGATGTTGTGATCAGCGACCTCTTCGCATTCAGTCAAAACTAGGAAGGGCTTTCGTAATTTACCTTATATTGTTCCAATTATTCCTGTAATGAAACAATGTTTTTGCGTTTCAGAAACACTTTGCGACCTTTTCATCGAAGATCTCCTCAGAGCTGGTCTCAAATTTCGTCCTTTTTCAAAACAACCGTTGAGTCAAATCGACGAGATTACCTCAGGTTGTGCAAAAAGTCGCAGACAGTTATTGGCTGCGTGGATGTTTGAAGATAAACTGAAGGACACGTATTCCAACTTTGTAGAAGCAGTGAATGCAGTTTCTAAGGATACTGTTGATACAAACAGAATTAAAGCTGTTACTACGCTCAACAAACTTCTGTCAAGCCATCCAGAGCAAGAGCAGGTACCAAATTTCAATCTGTATTTTAATAATTCTTTATCAATGTAATTTATGACATATATGAGATGACCCCCATTGTTCACTCGACCTGGCACAATGACGAACGTCTAAACCACAACGGCAGCATTAGTTCATTAGTCCTCCGCTAGGAAAAGGAAAGCGTTTTTTTCTTGAATCAGATGATGTTAGGTACATATTTTGATAAAGCTCGAGATATTGAGAAGCAGCTGATTCAAAGGAAAACGCTTTACTATCCCTAGCGGTGGACAGATGAACTAATGCTGCCAGTGTGGTCTAGATGTTTGTGGCACGGCGTGACTTTTTCCTTCCCCAGACTGAAAAGAAACCTGAAAGGGAAGAGTTTTGGTTCTGTGGAAGTGGTTACACTAAAATTGCCAAAGGACCCAAAATGTATAAATATAAGTGAATTAAAAAATTGTTTTGAACAGTGGTTGAAAAGATTGATCGAGTGCATAATATTATGGTCCAATGGTGAATACTTTGAAGGGGATGAAAGATTGGTGTGGAAATTATTGTGAAATAAAAAAGTTATTACAAAACTTGTGGTGTTCCAACAATTCACTTCTTGGATAAACACTAATTACTAAAAATTAGTGCAAGAAAAAACATGCTAGATAGAACTAGATTTTTTACCTAGAACTCATCACAAACGTCTAAACCACACTGGCAGCATCAGTTCATCTATCCTCCGCTAGGGATAGGAAAGCATTTTTTCCCTTCAGCTGCTTCCCATTCGATCTCGAGCTTTATCAAAATAGGTACCTGAGCGTACGCGTTTATCAGTCCCCAGATAGCCGTTACCCGTAGTTTAAAGTTAACTGGTCGTCAGAGGACCGGATAAAAAGTTACAGGAGGGTAACTCGATTGATGCAAGGCTTTTTAACCTCAAAGTCAGTTCTCGTGTTTTTCTTTCCCAGAACGTTCGTTTTTGCAAATTGCGTTGTTGATTGCTAGTGAATTTATGCTACAATCGAAAATGGATGTGTGGGGCTCTTTTTCAGACAGCAGCGACGAAAATGTGTGTTTATGGTCGAATTCCTGCAGTGGGGAAGAAGGCGGAAGGAAGAAAGGCGGCAACATAGATCGCGGATTGACCATTTGGAGGAGTGGGACGATTGCGATTTTTTCTGAGATTTTGATTGGATAAAAGAATAAAAAAAAAAACATGTCGGTGTCTGTCAGCGACAGCTCGGTAATAGCTCTGCCTGTAAAATTGTCAAGCAGGTGTCCCTGGGAACTGCCAGACTATCCGCCCAATTTATCAGAATACCAGCAACCGAGGAAGTATTATTTCAATCTCGGATGGAATTTTATTTAAAAAACAAAAAAGCCAGGTTTCCTGGAGCTATAGATGTTATGGACTGCACGCATGTGAAAATTCAGTTGCCAGGAGGGTCACACGCCAAAAATTTTCGAAATAGAAAAGGGTACCTACTTCTCTATTAACGTACAAACTATTTCGTCTGCAAATTTGAAAATTCTGGACATAGTGGCTCGGTGGACGGGATCTTGTCATGACCAGACAATTTTCAACAAACAACAATAGGTTCTGCCGTGCCAAGAAGGAAATAGGTAGGTACCGAGATCGAGGAAAGAAAACACAAAAACAAAGCACATTGCTTCATCCTCTTCTAATTTCTTCTTTTTTCTGATGCAAAACACACTGCGAAAACGATTTTTTTATGTGGAGGAAGCTAGATTTTATTGCATGGAAGAAGTATTATTCGGCCTAACAGACAGTTAATTGTTACCTACCAGTGGGTTAATTTCGCACTGATAAACAGCACCTTTATAGTATCTACAATTTATCCCATCGTTAAAGTTAACAGTGGTATACATAAACCTCTGTTAACTTTGGTGACAGATAAACCGACCCTTAGAGGAATAAACAATAATGAAAAACGCAGCAAATTATTACACAAAGGTTTATTATTTTTCTGTATAGATCAAGCGCCAGCAAGAAGATAGCTTTGCCATTGTCACTACCTACCAACCATGTTTTCGCTTCATAATCGAGTTTATTTAGATGAAATGAACGCTTCACACTCCATTCAGAGAAATAAAGAATTCCTTCATTAAATTTGATTACTGGTTGCTGAGGAAACGTAACTAGAGGTGTGTAAGACAAGGTCATTTGGCGGATTCGAATTAGGGATGGGTATCGTTATAAAAGTATCGATATTTTGTATCGATACTGTATTGTTACCGAGTATCGATATCCCAAGTATCGTTGGGCATGAGTATCGATATTTTAAAATATCGATTATCGATACTTTAGCGTCACAAACTATCAATATTATCCAATATTCTCAAGAAAAATATTTTTTTCAACAACTTTTATTCATTTGTCACTATTAGGAGTCCAAGCAGAGTGATTTTTTCCATGATATAAACGTTATTAAATAACTAATAGGCTTTTGGGTCATTACTCTTTGGTTGCACAAATTTTGTGCAACCATAGAGTAATGACCCAAAAGCCTCTCTACCTTCTTCATTTTGTAGCCATTCTGTTGAATTTTCCGCGAGAACAGTATCGATGTTCGATATTTAGAAATATCGGATCCAAAGTATCGATATCCAAAAATATCGGTTAGTACAATATCGATACTAAAATATCGAGTATCGGTACGAAAGTATCGATGTTTTGAAATATCGAGTATCGATACCCATCCCTAATTCGAATCCCAAACGGTCACTCATTACAGAGACCAGGTATTTTGAATCCGTTCACCCGTTCATTACGTTCACACGCAAGACAAACAACCAACCCGCCAGAAGTCACAAAAACGAGCGAGTCTGTAAACCGAAAGAGTTGGAACGTTGGGATCCAGGTCGTGACTCGAAAAAACGCCGAGTCGAAAGACCGAACGAGTCGGAATAGGTTACAATGAATCGTATGAATCAGTCTTTGAGTGTGTTTTGTCTTTATAGTCCTCAGTCCATTCTTCACTTGGATGATGGAAGGTTTTGCTTAGAAAACCACATCCATCTACTTCTTTCTGTTGATACTTCCTTGTAATTTTCACCCATTAATGATCCATGTACAAACATGCATGTATGTAAATATACATTACCTATACATCCATATTGCGAGCAATTAATTTATTTTGTTGGCCTTCTGCCGTTGTTCTCGTAATTTAACCAGAAAACTCGATTGGTGGGTTGATGAACGAATGATCGTGTTCATTTTGACAACCCGTTCAGTTCTGACAAGGTCATTTTGAAGATAAGGTCTTTTCAATACGTTCACTCCTGACTGACACACCTCTAAGCGTAACCCATGGCGTAATGCATGGCTCATCTTCCAAGCTCTCAAGGTCACAAAACAGCTACTCGATTGTTTGCCTTTGCTTGTGCTGTTATAGTGGGGGTATAGGAATACTAGACCCGCGCTACCTGCCGATCATCTTTTCTCGTCCAAAACAGTTCCGCTAGGGGTGTGTCGGTCCAGGTATTTCTCTAGAACGGTTCCAACGGTTACGGTGACAAAGATGTAACTGTTCCAAATTACCGGTACAGTTCCATTACCGGTACAGGCGATCAAATCCCACTCACATGGCATGGATGAAGCAGGCAGTCAAATCCCTATCGTCCTTCTTCCATGCTTATGATCTCAACTTGCAATACAATAGCATCATTTTCCTTGACAATTCGCTAAAAGGAAGGAATTTGAACAAGTGTTACAAAAGAGGCAATTTATTATAAATAATGGTTACCAAACAATTCAAGGAAAGAATAATGACGTTGCAGTTTAAGAACTTAACATGACGATAATAAATTAATAAAACTGGAGACAACTTCCATGCTAACCTGTCCAGAAGATAACTTCCCGCTCAAGAGCCATTCCATGAACCATTCTCAGTCCATGGAAGTAGTAATAGTGCTTCCAGGTACAACATGGAACAGAACTGAGAACAAGATCCATGCTTACCGGTCCAAAACCCTTCCCGGTCCAGAGCCATTGAACCATTCTCTATGATATCTTATCGGTCCGGTTCCATCCTTACCGGTCTAGTTCCATCCTCACCAATCAGAACGATCAGATTGATGAGATGATTGATCAGATCATTCTGATTGGTGAGGATGGAACTGGACCAATGGAAAAGATTCTCTTCCCGGTCCAGAGCCATTTCAAGATATCTTATCAGTCCGTGGAACTGGACCAGTAAGGGTCGAGTTTTTGTCACTGCGTGGAACCGCTCCAACCTAATACTCGGTTCCACAGTCCCGGTACAGCTGTACCGACACAACTCTAAGTCCCGCAAAATTCATTTTGTTGAACTGCTTGCCTTGCACCGCCCGTCCCCGCGCTAGTTCTCATGACATGTCGTCTACAATCAATCGTAGTTACCAATCTCTACAACTCGTTGGTGTGTTGCGGGCTAGTATTCTAGGCAAAATACGTACTAATTTCATTCTCCTATTTCAATTTAACTTCCTTGGTTATCATGAAAATTTCATGATATAATAGTTTTTATAATAATTTTATAATATTTAGGGACTATTTAATAGTCCCTAAATATTATACAAATTTTCCAAAATCGGCTAATTATTACTTCCAAAAAATGGAAATATAGGAGAATCTCTACAAAAATTAATTTGTCCATTTTGCATACTTTTAGTAGGGCAAACAGTGTTTGCTATGTTTGCCTGGAGGAGACGCCACTTGAACTAATGCTGCTGGTGAGGTTTAGGCGTTCGTGAACTCAACACTTTATATTCAAAACTTGTATCTTGGTTGCTAGGGAAATAATATAACAACGCTTCCACCACTAGTAGGTATGTACTGACGACACGTTGCAAAAGTCTCGTTATTTTTGCCCCCCCCCTCCACATCGCATTTTGTTGAAAAAATTTGTACTCTTTTGAGAGCCTAAATAGAAGCCACCAAGCTTTTTTTCTGCTTTGTTTTTATTTTTGCGCTACACCTTTACTGGTTGACCTTCCATGTTTCTTGCTTTCGCTAATTCCCAGTACTCATTTACTGCAATCATTTCACTTTCTGGAGCCACCACGAAAATCACAGAACAACCACCAATTTGAAACATTATTTATTTCAGCTCTTCGAACAAAATCAAGTCTCAACCCTCAAAAATCTTTTTGTTAGGATGCATTACAAATATTTACCTATGTGGTTGTTATTTCAGTGACTGTCAATGTTATGTTTTTTCAGGTTTTATTGATGCACATCATCAACAAACTTGGCGACCCCAGTCAAAAAGTCGTTTCCAAAGTTATATACTGTCTCACGCAACTTCTCAGGATTCATCCGAATATGAAGCAAACCGTTTTGAATGAAGTCGAAAAACTGCTATTCCGTCCTCACATAAGTGCACGAGCGCAATATTACAGCGTTTGTTTTCTGTCTCAATACGTTTTTAGCGATGCGGATCGTGCCTTGGCTAAGAATATTATTGATATCTACTTTGCCTTCTTCAAAGCTCTCATCAAAAAGGTATCATTCAGAAAACTGAGAGAAATGCTGTTTTACATTTATGTGGAAGTTGCATTCAAACCCATAATTTCCCTGTACGTTCTCCATTCTAGGGTGAAGTGGATTCGAGAATGTTGGGCGCCCTGCTTATGGGGGTGAAGCGCGCGTTTCCTTTCGCCAAATTGGAAGAGGGAAGTTTGTCTCAACATGTCGACACCCTTTACAAACTCGTACATCTTTCCAAGTTCAACATTGCTCTTCACGCTCTTTGTCTTCTCCAAGAAGTATCCGTGGCTAATCAAGACAGGTAAAATCTATTATTATTATTATTTTTTAATGCTTGAGGATTGTTGTCCATTAAATGAAGTTACAAGTAATAATAAAAAACGGAGTTGAGAATAACGTTGTCTATTTCCACGAAAATACCGAGTTACACGTTATAACTCACGGGAGACCGCCCGAATGCCCCCGAGGGGCTGAAAAAGCACCTGAGTGCTCCCCCAGAAAAAAACGCTGCAAATTATTACACAATAGTTTATTATTTTTCATTACTTACATTACAATTACATCACAATTCATTACTTTCTAGAAGCAATTAATCGCAAAATAGACTAGTTACAGCTTAAAAAGTGTTAAATTTTACAGGAAAATCACCCAAATTGCTGCAAACCCAGCTCATCGCAAAAACTATTTGAATTTAAAAATATTTAACAAAAACGCTGCAAATTATTACACAATGGTTTATTATTTTTCTATATAGATCACTCGTCTGCAAAGCCATCAACCACCGAACATGAAGAAAAACATCGATCGCATTTTGGTCAGCTAAAATTTGAACGGAGATTAGGCCTCTTTTGCGATTCACACTCGTGTTTCTGATTTATCGCACGTCCAACCCTTAAATTATCGTAGGGGGCGAACGGTTTGTCCTACAGGGCTCCGCGTCGTCTCAAAAAAATGGGGGGTGCGCCTGATTTTTTTTAAATTTTTAATCGAAAGAAAAACCTTAACCTGAGAATTTTGACACGAGCCGTTCTCTTTTTGGATGAGTACAAAACCATAACGAAATGTGCGGTTTCTGATGTCCTGGCACCTATGTTCCATGGTGGCACAAAGAATAATTCATGAAAATCCAGATTACTAATAATGCCCCTTCAATTTCGAAGCTTGTGTACAATTACAAAGTTATAAAAAGTAAATAAAAAGAAAGATTGTAAAATCGTATATTTTGTTAATATTATTCCCCTACTCGCCCTCTCCACATACTAATTTCTGGGCAGAGTACACAAGATTATGCCCGAAAATGCAAGTTTTTAAAAGCATTGACTCCCTTATTTCCCGGCATTGTGGCCGAGGAGTGGCCACAACATAAACGGTGTAATTAGATTTAGATTTTCTTAGAAATTGGAGGGAGGGGGGGGGGGTTATAGCCATTTTGCTGTATCAAGGTCGAAAACTCGACAAAATCTTAACATTTAAAAAACGGGAAAAGAAGGCGTTAAACCAAAATTGCAGAAATGTTTTTTGTTGGAAATACCTTGAAGAATCGATTCTTGAAGTTTGAGCCTGGTACACCCTGTAAAGGTGAATCGTTTTCTGTCTGGGACCCAAAATGTTTAAAAGGCTCAACCGATCAACATCAACATTGAAATGTTAATATATAGCATTTCCAAGCCAAGTGAAACCTTTTCCAAGTCAAATGAAACCTTTTCCAAACCAAATGAAACCTTTTCCAAGTCAAATGAAACCTTTTCCAAACCAAATGAAACTTTTTCCAAATCAAATGAAACCTATTGAGAAAATGAGTGAAATGAGGTACTTAGATAGGTAGATACTCTGCAAATTTCTGATCGATGGAATTGTACCTATCGTACAAAGAAGTTGCCAAAATGAAAATTCAATGAATTTTAGTCATAGGATTATCGAAGTAGATCTCACCTTAGTAGAATAGGAAACAAGTAGGTTTGAGAAATTTCTGACTGTTGAATGTGAGTGGGTACCTACCTACTCGCCGCGCCCACACAGAGAAACCAATAGGTAATTAAGGGGAGTCACCAATCCATACGTCCGATGTCTTTTTTTGACTAACGACAGAAATTCACTATGTTTGGAAAAAGTTTTATTTGATTTGGAAAAAGTTTCGTTTGACTTGGAAAAGGTTTCATTTGGTTTGGAAAAGGTTTCATTTGGTTTGGAAAAAGTTTCATTTGACTTGGAAAAAGTTTCATTTGGTTTGGAAAAGGTTTCATTTGACTTGGAAAAGGTTTCATTTGACTTGGAAAAGGTTTCATTTGACTTGGAAAAAGTTTCATTTGGTTTGGAAAAGGTTTCATTTGGTTTGGAAAAGGTTTCATTTGACTTGGAAAAGGTTTCATTTGGCTTGGAAAAGGTTTCATTTGACTTGGAAAAGGTTTCATTTGACTTGGAAAAGGTTTCATTTGACTTAGAAAAGGTTTCATTTGACTTGGAAAAGGTTTCATTTGACTTGGAAAAGGTTTCATTTGACTTGGAAAAGGTTTCATTTGGCTTGGAAAAGGTTTCATTTGACTTGGAAAAGGTTTCATTTGACTTGGAAAAGGTTTCATTTGACTTAGAAAAGGTTTCATTTGACTTGGAAAAGGTTTCATTTGACTTGGAAATGCTATATATACTTGATTGATTTTTATAAAATGAAATGGGGGGGGGGGGGGGGGTCAGCTATGGCCGCGCTCGCTACGGCGTGCGTCTTTTAGCGACGAGTCAGAACCGCGTCGGACCGGCGAAATCATCTGAACAAAATAATTCCCCGACAGCTGATGACGTCCGCGACGCCAGGAATGGCGGTCGGACGAAAATTCAACATGAAATGGTTGTTTACTTTTCTTACCATTCGATGAAATGTTCAGTGACTCCTACCTACTGGGCAACCATTATTGGTAATAGTTACCTACTGATTATTGTTTCAGATATTATTCAGCGTTGTACAAAAAGTTGCTCGACCCAGCCGTTGGAAAGTCTTGTCACCATGCCATGCTCATCAACCTGCTGTATAAATCATTATCCAAAGATAAAAACGCCGAACGAGTGAAGGCTATTATTAAACGACTGTTCCAAGTAAGAAATTATTCATATACATTAAAACGAATTCGTTTTTAAAATTTGGATTTTTTCTCTAAGTACCTGCCACTTGTTGCGATGTCGAAATTTAGCATATTTGGTTATGAATTCGAAGCTCTTGAAAACCATCTGAATTATACCTGTCGGTTAGTTTTATGCCCAATTTTGGTGTGACATGAATATAGTAGGAAACAAGAAATAAAGATGTTTAACATGAAGAGTCTTCTCCAGGAAAAAGAGCTCGTTTGGTATCAATCTCTGTATTTTCTCGTGTATGAATTATTTCATTCAGGATGCTGAAAACTGATTCCTTATATGTTTCTATTTGTATTTCAGCTTTGCTTCTACTTCCCCGTTCCTGTAGTTTGTGCCATGTTGTACATGATATCTCAAGTTATTGGCAAACGCAAAAAATTGCTGTTCTCTGACACCTTGACACCGCAAATAGATCCGCTGGCCAACTTGGGAGAAGATAACGAGGATGAAGTTTACGTTGATGTCGACAAGAAGGTTGATATTGATGTAAGTTAGAGTTTCAATACTTATTCCTTAGCTATTTTTATTATAATTTGAAGGAATTAATGGTGGAAAAAATCGAAGAACGACCAAATCCGAGACATTTTCTGTGTCTTCGAACACTTCGCTCTTCCTTTCATCACATTGAATGTTCAGAAGTTATCTTCCTCCTTCTATCTTATTATAACCTTCAATTCTATAACTAATTTCCAACAAAAAGTGTCTCGTACACTTTTTTAAATCTCTTGTTTTCGTAAGTATTTCAATTTGAAAGATTTTGTTCGTGTTTTAGACCTTATGTCACTAAAATGATCATAACTACTTTAATTGTTCGCATAAATGTAAAAATAAGGCCACAGTCGGAAAGAACGTTAAATTTCCCATCTCCCTGATGCCGAAAAATTATTTTGATAAGATCTGATCCGTAAAAAAACTCAAAATACAATTTGTGATCATAAAATTTCTTTTTTTGACGTCTTTTTAATCTCCTTATTACATAGTGTTTTTGAGAGGCACTACGGGAAAATCTTCCTCAGAATCACAGCTTTCCAACGGTATAATCAGATATATTTTCTACGATCGAATTTGGGGAAGAAATTTGTGTTTGAAGACGCAAAACCGTGAATTTTAAGACTTGGGCGTCCTTATGCGATCGGTCTGGGGTAAAGTTGGACAACACTCAAAAGAAAGAAATAATAACCACAAAGTAATCCGTTTTAGACCATTCTGAATCCAACTCCGCGAAAAAAAACCATAGGTGAATGTCTGTGTGTGTGGGAAACAAAATCTTGTGTCGTCTGCCCAGCCGCCAGTTTCCAACCGATTTGCGTGTTTCTTTTTTGGTTCGACTCAAAAATCTCCCAAATTGCACACTTTTTCACCAGATTATCAAAATTAGGAGGGGGAAGGGGCGAGAGGGGGATAATAATCACAAAATTTTCGATATTTCGGTTCCTTAAAATAGAATAGAATAGAATAGCATAGAATAGAATAGAATAAATTTATTTGTATGCCACCCATGATTGGGTAATACATCGTCATAATGGTATCAACAATTCTGTGTACATGAATATTAATCAAGGACTGTCTAAACAAAGTGCTATACATCATCACTCGTTATCAGCAAAAATATCGAAAAACTCGTTTACAGAGTAAAGAGGGTGCGTTTATTAATTTCTTTTTAAGTTCTCGTTTGACAGTCTTCAGGGGTTCCTGTCGCAATCGGAGTGGAAGAGCGTTGAACACATTAGCACCCATGTACGTTAAATTACCCTTCTGTGACGTAGTTAGTCTGAGTCTTTCCGTCTTCAATTTGTCCCGATCCCTCGTTGCATGATCGTGTACTGGCCTGGGAAATAAGTCTTCGTTTGAGTAAACGTAGGTCAGAAGTATACAACCCATATACTGTTAAGATCGAGAACTCCGTAAAAATGGGTCTGCACGAGATCGAGTCACTGACTGATTTCATTATACGGAGTGCAGCTTTTTGCTTTCGGAGGACCCCAACTGTATGGGATGAATTCCCCCAAATAGGCTGTATCTTATATGCGATTCGATTGAAGCATAATAAACCGTCTTAAGTACGTCGATGGAGAGAGAATTCGAAAGCTTCCGAAGTACAAACAGAGAGCTCCCCAACTTGGAAATCAACGAGGATATATGGTCTTGCCATCCCAGGGAGCTAGCCATCATTATGCCAAGGAGAGGCACCGCCGATTCATCGTCCGTGTTCCTCGATGGCCCTAGGTTGAACTTTATGATCTTTGTTTTTTCTTCGTTGAGGCAGACTTTGTTAGCTTGACACCAACGCACAGTACTGTGAGTATGTGTAAAAAATCGAACAAACTAATGTCTATTAGTATTGGAAAGGAGTGCAAGAACCTATACCCAGATAGTCTTTGAGCACGTTTAAATAGGTTTCCTGACCTCACAAGCCTCTTAAGGCTCGGCCACACAGAACGCGGACAGCCGCGGCGGACCAGTGTTAATTTTCTCAGTGTTCATCGATCATGTCGAGTTCGCAGTGACTTTCGAACCCAGAAGTCGTGACTTTCGAACCCTGTCTTCTGTTCGGAATTTTTTCTCGAATTCTTATATTATCTGTCATTATTTATTAATGACAGACAACGAAGCAATAGCCCAGTAAATTTAACGCGGTATTTTTTTTTTGTAAATAAAACGCGGGGGTATCTACTATTTTTTATGATGTTAGGTCTCCTATGTTTATTCCCAATTTTGCAACCCCGAAAACCGTGTGCTACTGACGAAATGCATTAAAAACCCGTGAAATTTTAGTACTTTTCTAACAATTAGGCAAGTACTTCCAAACTGTGATAATTTCAATAATTTATGTCCGGTAACGTTTTAAATTAGGTTAAATTTGCAACAGTTTGCGACCAACTCGAGCTCTGTAGGTTGAATAGGTACCTAATTACGGAGATACAACAATATCCAAAAATAGATAATTTTCTTCCTCCCAAAAAGTGGAATTTTCGTTGTGCTCGAAATGGTTCAATACCATAACTACTCATTTTAGAAAAAAGTAAGAGAGAGGAATTTGATTGAAATGTAGGCAATCAGCATCAATTTGAAACCTTTTGAAACTTTAGTTTTCTCAAAAATTAATAAAAACCAAAAATAAATAAATAATGTTTTGAGAAAAAAGTAGGAAAAGTCATTTAACCTATAACACTAACATGAACATATTGATTATATTTTGAGGAAAATATGGAAAAATTTCAATTATAGTGCAGAATTTGAAGTTGCCTGCCGCGGACTCTGTAAAAAATTACAACCTGCCCGCGCCCTGGCGCGGACAGAAGTTGCCCGCCTCGGCAGTCCGCGCTCTGTGTGGCAGGGGCAATGCGAAATGCCTTGTTACAGAGTCCGCGGGAGTCGGGCGAACCTGTCCGCGCGGTCAGCCCGCGCTCTGTGTGGCCGAGCCTTTACGGATCACCAGAGGGCAAGTTCCGCGATCATTTATGTTACTAACTCATTTCACCGAAAACGCTAACGATGAACTACCTGCTCATGAATGCGGATACCGTCATATCAACAAGTTGGGTCTTAATGCTCTTCATGACGAGTCACGGCATAAGTATCTGCTTTATTCACGTTTTTTAAAATAATTTTTGAAGTATGAATTTCCCCTAAGCACTCGGTAAAATCGTCACAATAATAATTCTCAAATTTTCTTCTTAAACCTTAACATTAAATAGTGAATTTCTCAAAGAGAGGAGAAATGAGGAATTAGAGCATTTGATGAATGTTTTCTGGCACTATCCCTTGACTCAATCCCGTTGGAATTTGCTGCGACCAGCCGCGACTTTTTTTTCTATGAAATTTTCAATCCTAATAGAAAGCTTTTTGAAAAATTAGAGTCGCAGGAAAGTGTGGAGAGGAAAAAAAACCTCATCCTCGCATTTTTCATATCAACAAAATAGAACAGAAAAGATTATGAAGTCATCAACCAGTATCTGATTAGGGATAACTTCATTGACGCGACCACCATCCACAAAATTGATACCTAATGCTGTACCAAGCACATCTATGGAACTGAGTTGTGGAGGCGCTCTCTCCAGCATCAGCAGCGCTAATGACAGTGACGATTTAGATTCCTCATTCAGTGTAATGCACTCCTAAAGACATCTATTTATTACCTATGTTTCGGTACCTAAACTTTTGTAAAATTGGTGAAATGTTACTTTTGTTTTGAATTTAAAATTTCAGTATTTTTCATAAACTCCATCTAATATTATTTATTGTGCAATTTTCTTTCCTTGAAATAATATTTCAAGGAAAGAAAATTACTACTTCACATTATGAAGTAGTATGAAATCCATGATCAGAGCAACCTTCCCTAACAGAAATCTCCACAAATTGATTTTTGATCACTTGTCCCGTAAGCTCACAGTACTGTGCAACGCCTCATTGTCATAGCTTACTAATTGTACCCAAGCTTTGAAATTGAGGAAAAATTCTAATAATACCTACCTCCGGATTTTCATGAATTTTTCTCTGTACCACCTTGGAACTAATAGTGGTGCCACCACGGTGCCAAATCACCATAAAAACCGCATATTTCGTTTTTTGTTTTTTGTTTTCCCTTGAATACGGATGTGAACTTCGACTGACTGCCTACCAAAACTAATAGGTGAAAGTTCAACGTTGCGACGTATTTCCGCTTTGGTGCCACACTGGTGGTGGTGGTGGTGGTGGGGGGGGGGGGGGGGGGGGTGAATCCGAATTCCCATGTTGGGTATCGTAGATCATGTTGCTTCCGAGTCTACCAAGGTAGCGGAAGCTTTGTTTTCACTTTTCAAGGACGAAAAAAAAAAGTTCTCCAAAATCAAAATTTCCACTCGCGTTTTGCGTTTTAGACCTTTCTGAACAATTTTGGTTCCGTGTCTGTGTGTCTGTCTGTCTGTGTGTCTGTCTGTCTGTCTGTCTGTCATGAATTCCTTGTAACGCGCATAACTATACGAAGTTATTGTCCGATTTCGATGAAATTTTCAGGGATTGTGCGGGTTGGTGTGTAGACGGTCCCCTATGAAAATCATCATCCCCGGACTGATAGAAGCAACTGCGCATGCGCAAACGTGAATTCCTTGTAACGGCCATAACTTCTACATTTTTCATCCGATTTCGATGAAATTTTCAGGGATGTTACAGACTAGTATTTAGATGGTCCCCTATGAAAATCATCCCCTTCGGACTGATAGTAGCTACTGCGCATGCGCAAATGTGAATTTCCTTGTAACGGCCATAACTTCCACTTTTTCTACCCGATTTCGATGAAATTTTCAGGGATGTTACAGATTAGTATTTAGATGATCCCCTATGAAAATCATCATCCCCGGACTGATAGAAGCGACTGCGCATGCGCACACGTGAATTCCTTGTAACGGCCATAACTTCGACATTTTCAATCCGATTTCAATGAAATTTTCAGGGATGTTACAAATTAGTATTTAGATGGTCCTCTATGAAAATAATCACCTTCGGACTGATAGTAGCCACTGCGCATGCACAAACGTGAATCTCCTTGTAACGGCCATAACTTCCACATTTTTCACCCGATTTCGATGAAATTTTCAGGGATTATGTGGATTAGGTTGTAGACGGTCCCCTATGAAAATCATCATCCCCGGACTGATAGAAGCGACTGCGCATGCGCAAACGTGAATTACTTGTAACAGCCGTAACTTCAACTGTCCCCCTGGGGTCGCGGGTTCGAATCCCAGGCGAGGCTAAGTATTTTTTTGATCCAATCACATACATCTACTCACTTAATTTTTCATCCGAATTTGATGAAATTTTCTAGGATTGTCCAGATTAGCGTGTAGATGGTCCCTTATGAGGGTAGTGGAAGGTACTTAGAGATTGGTGTTTTGAGATTAACTACTATTCATCGGATCATCTATATAATCGGGTTATGGATACGAGGAAGCTATGTGCCACACCCACTTGGCAGACGTTTTTAAATTAGGATTGGATTAGGGTGAGGGGGAGGAGGGCGAGACCACTATTTCTTGCCTAAATACTAAATGAATTACGTCGAGTGAAAATGTTTTATAGCTCACCAACTGGTTTAAATTGACCTTATGCTTATCCAATGGGACGTTCCCTGGAATGCATGCATTACTTGACAATATGTTTACATTTTTAGTTAAAGTCATTTTTTGGTAATATACGGGGGTGTAGTTCGATATCCGCCCCCATTTTGTTCTCTCTTTTGCAAGCACACCCGACCTCCTTTTTCAATTTTTGAGGAGTGTTCCGTAAACTAGATTTCATGTACTGTATGAATAATATACCGCACTTATGTTTTCAAATACTCCAAGCAATGAAACTAGACATTGAAAAAAGTGGGGGGCGTATACCGGACTATTTCCCTAGAGAAAAAGTTCGATAACCGCCCCCACGACCGAATTGCCTTGATTCGGCCTGGGACGTTTTCTTGGGAGAGATAACTGGTGAGGCAGAGAATAACTTTGATCGAAAGTTAAGAGGTTGAGATGCGATGCTCATAAATAAAATAAAAACGATGTTGACTGTAGCGGTGAAATCACTTCCGACCGTAGGTCAACGTTCGAGAAGCGATAGGGTGAGTCGTCATAAGGTCTTGAAGCGAAAAACGTTCTGTTCTAACATGTCGTGGCAATTGGGAATGGGGAGGGACTTCCTTATTTCAATTGCCACGATAGAATAATACATCACCACAATATGTGTCAGAAGTAATAATCATATTAATAAATGAATTATTTAAACCAAAAATGTTGAGTTTTCCATTATTAACTATGTGGGGGCGCATACCGAACTTTTTCACTAGAGAAATAGTTCGGTATTCGCCCCCACTTTTTTCAACACCTAATTTCCCAATCTTAACCAATCAAAAATTATAATTCGTCACGATTGTGCTCAAGAAGATGAAATCTAGTTTACGGAACACTCCTCAAAAAATGAAAAAGGTGGTCGGGTGTGCTTGCAAAAGAGAGAACAAAATGGGGGCGGATATCGAACTACACCCATATACGGTCGTAAACACGCACAAATCTTTAAATTTTAAATGGTCTCGAAAACAAGGGATGGAAAAAACTGTAAGTGGAACTTTTTGTTGGAAATTAGTAGTGGAATCGATCCCTTGAAGTTTGGAACATTAGGATTGTCGTTTATCGCTGGATCTCCCGAGGATTGATCGAAGTTTTTAGGAAATTGTTTCTAAAATGGTATCAACTTCCTGCTTGGCGAAATGATTTATTCTTCTTTTCCAGCAGTGTGGCAAGTTTGGGGAGGACGAAGAATCAAAGATTAAAAACGAAGAAGAAGGTAATGACGGAGAGAAGAAACCCTTGAGAGGATGGGTTCATTACGAATTCAACAAAAACAGTTGGGCATCTCAATCGAAATTCTACGATCCTTTTCATCGAAACCCAGCTTTCGCCAAGACAGATAAAACTGCCTACGTTGAGCTTGCCGACCTCCTCAAACACTTCCACCCTTCTGTCTCACTTTTCATCAACCGTATCTTGAACCGTAAGGACTACCTACGTATTTTAGTTATGACTTCTTCTTGAATTATTCTTCTATTATGAGCAGCTGTTTGTAGATATTGAAATTGTAGCCACTTCAAAGGTTGAGGCATGGAAGAAGTATTAGGAAGAGTCACTCAAGGTTAAAAAGTGTGCTGGAAAAATCCTCTACTACTGCTGCGCTCTGGCAAAGCGTAAATGAAGCATCTCGGAAATAGTATCAGGGAACGCCGATAGATAGAGGTATAGGCGCCCTCGTGACCGAAATTTAAATGAATGCGGACAACTGCTCACGACATTCGAAAAAATAGACTACATAATCGGTGTTTCGAAGACAAGACCTCTGGTAACAAGCGCGAAGCACTGGCGCTCTAACGCGCTCTGCCACAATAGCTTCTTGAATGATCTCCAAAAAAAATGTATCCTTCAAGTTGTTCCTAACCAGTTCTACCGGTAACTTGTTATAAAACTTGTAAAATTTACAAGTTCATTTAATGAAGTAATACTCGGTTCGAAGAGGAATCAATCAAAAATTTCCTATGATACAATATCTCAACACAAATAAAAAAAAACACTTATTTTATTAGCCAAAAGAAATAGTTGAGAAGAGTTTTTCTTTTCAGTTCGCTTGTTGCCAAAAAATGTGAGGTATTAACCTAGAAATGAAATAGGTACCTTTTTTTAAATTTTTTTTATAGTCAACTACTTTGTTTTTTATAGTCACCTACTTCGTTGAAAATACGGTTTTTTTTATGTGAATGTAGGTAACCTGAACCAAGCAATCAGATCTTATTGACAAAGAACCCGATCATTGTTCGTTATTACTAATTACGTCTAATTTGGAAGAAGGAAGGTCTAGTTAGAGGTAGTTCCTCTGATCAGAAGGAGGAACACACAGGAAAAACATAGTGGCTTTCAACGTACCTATAATAACATTTAAAGGAGTTTTCACAGCTACACCACTTCTAACTACACAAAAACAACTACACTTCTCGGATGTGATCAAATCCTCAGTACATTGTTATGTATATCATGATGAAATTTGAAAAAATAGCGAAACTAACATTATATAGAAAGTAATTGAGAGAAGATGAAGTCAAATAATGTAGACAAACTACTCAATTGGTAGAATCGTATTGTGAAAAAAAGAGTGAGTAAAATTGCTTCTTCTCACTTTCACGTCTGCGTTCTACCCTCCTTCCTAGTTCACGCACTCGTGCGTTCGGCCACGTAAGCTAATAGTTCATTTACGCTTCCAGAGGTGGCGGTACTTTAGCAAGCAGCACAGATTCCCCTATGGAGTGACTTTTCCTAATACTTATTCCATGGTTGAGGGCTGAAGTGAGAAAAACTCGAAGCAGCTGTTCTTTCTCCACCCTAATTAGGACCTAAAAGTTGCCCTCAAGATCATCTCATTGCTAGTAGGCTGAATTTTTTGTTTTGAACCAAACATTGTGCCAGGTGAGATATGTGAGAATGTCAGTTGATCATTCAAAAAAGAGAGAAACTCAATTTGAAGTGGAAGGTACCACTACCCTAACTGAGGTAAAACGCTGCAAATTATTGCACAATGGTTTATTATTTTTCTATAGATCACTCGTCTGCAAAGCCACCAACCATCCAACATGAAGAAAAACATCGATCGCATTTCGGTCAGCTTTAATTTGAACGGAGATTAGGCCTCTTTTGCGATTCACACTCATGTTTCTGATTTATAATACAACCAAACCTTAATTCTCGTAGTGAGCAAACGGTTTGTCCTACAGAGCTCCGGGTGGTCTCAAAAAATTCTAAAAATTGTATAGAATCTTAAATTGAAGGAAAAAAAATACCTTTATTTTAAAATTTTTTGAGTTAGGGCGTTTTCAAAATTTCAAAATTATTTTTTGAACCGTTAGAAGTAACCTACATCAACCAAAATCTTCGGGTCACAACTAGATCCCAAATGGAGCCTACATACCAAATTTCATCAAAATCGGTCAATGCTAAGTAGGGAAAGTGCCGCGGGCGGCGGACGGACAGCCAAAATTTTATTCGATTTTTGGATTCTACGTACCTTGAAATGTAAACCATCAAATTTTGAGGGGATGTTACAAAAAAAATTTTCTTGGTCGATTCCAGAGGTTCATTATTGAAAATAATAGGTAAACCAAAAAATATACTGCTTGTTTAGGCTAAAAACGCTTCTTCAACTACAACGCTTCTTCGCGTTGCTGATGAGTCACCGTATACACTAACACAAAACTGGCTGCCCCTTCTGCATCAAGAATGCGTTTGGTACAGTCAAAACGTTTCAAATCCCCACTTTCAGTGGTGATCGTTTTGTTTCGTTCTTTGTTTCGATCTTTCGGATCTCCTCAGCTAAGCGTGTGCAAACTAGCCTTCTCAGGCTGAGCACTAGCTTAGGACAAAGTTGAGTTTGACGGTTGACGAACGTCGTATGACAAACAGTCGTTTGACAGAACGTCGTATTGACAAAAATGTCTTTGAAAAAACAGATAGTTTGGCAAACCAGATTAATCTCCTTATAGGTAAGAACTGTTCCCAGGATTTGTTCATTTTCGACTTGATTGGTAATTTATTTTGCAGAGGAATCCATAACATACAGCGGGGACCCGTTAGCAGACTTCACACTTTCTCGGTTCTTGGAGAGATTCGTCTTCAAAAATCCAAAAAATTCAGACCAAAATGATAAGAAAGGTCCAGATCCCTTGTTGGCGTCTCGTAAGTACTATCAACCAAAAGGAGTGCGATCTTTCAATGTCAGAAGTTCCAACTACCTTGATCGAGATGAGAAAGACATTCCGGTGGACGAGCTCTTCTTGTTCAGGTCAGCATTCTCATTCATAACACAAGCTAGCAAACAAAATATTTTCGCAATATTCTACGAGTCTACCAAGGAAGCGGAAGCAATGTTATCGCCTTTTAAGGATAAAAAATTGAAGAAGAAAACATTTTTTAAGAACATTTATTTTTTGTTAATCAAATGAACTAAAAAGTTGAAAATAAATTACCTCTAATAAGCAATATAACACTTTATCACAGTCCCAATTTTATTAATAAAAGCGAAAGGAAAAAGAAGATGCTGAATGTAACATGCTTTTATTAATAAAATTGGGACTGTGTTAAAGTGTTATCTCTATAAAGTCTTACATTTCTTATTAGAGATAATTCATTTTTAACTTTTTAGTTCATTTAGGTAACAAAAATAAAAGCTTGTTTTCAAAAAAGGTTTTTTAAAATTTTCAGTCTAAGACTAAAAACAAAAGCTTGGGGAGGGGGGATATTACACGGACTCTGACTCTTCCCCTCCCGCCCCTCCAAAACCTCTCGCCTCCGACTCGTCCCGCCTCCCGCCCCTCCAAAACCTCTCGCCTCCGACTCCTCCCGCCCCCTCCCGATCGGCAACATTCACATATGGTTGGGTTTTATGTTTTGTTGTTGTTATTTATGTACATTCACTACCGCTCCAAATGGCGTGGCGCGCCCAAGTGGTTGTCTGAATGGGGAAAACCACCGCGATTTCGATGGAGCGGTCGGCTGGGTCGGATATCCGGGAGGGCCATAATCCACCGCGCCACGCCATTTGGAGCGGTAGGTAGTGAATGGCCACATTAAGACTAGCTGAAAAGCCGACTAAAAGTAGGCAAAAACGATTGCTCCGACTCTCTCCTCCACCCACTCCCTCCAACTCCTAAATAATTAAAAAAACGCTGCAAATTATTACACAATGGTTTATTATTTTTTATGTTTCTATATCGATCACTCGTCTGCAAAGCCACCAACCATCCAACATGAAGAAAAACATCGATCGCATTTCGGACAGCTTTAATTTGAACGGAGATTAGGCCTCTTTTGCGATTCACACTCGTGTTTCTGATTTATAGTACGTCCAAACTTTAAATCTCGTAGTGAGCGAACGGTTTGTCCTACAGAGCTCCGGGTGGTCTCAAAAATTTCTAAAAATTCTATAGAATCTTAAATTGAAGGAAAAACAATACCTTTATATCGAAATTTTTTGAGTTAGGGCGTTTTTAAAATTTCAAAATTGATTTTGGAACCCTTAGGAGTGACCTACATCAACCAAAATCTTCGGGGCACAACTAGACCCCAATTGGAGCCTACATACCAAATTTCATCAAAATCGGTCGATGCTAAGTGGCAAAAGTGCCGCGGACGGTGGACGGACGGCCAAATTTTTATTCGATTTTTGGATTCTACGTACCTTGAAACGTAAACCATCAAATTTTGAGGGGGTGTTAAAAAAAATTTTTTCTTGGTCGATTCCAAAGGTTCATTATTGAAAATAATAAACCAAAAGGATTCCTCCAAAATCAAAATGACCACTCGTGTATTAACGTTGAATAATTTTTCGTGTCTTAGTCCGCAAATCTCATAATTTCTACAGTTTTCCTTTTCAATAAAACATGTGCCGTTTCATAAGCTTTCCTATAGTAACCCATCTTTTTAGGTTTACTACGAAAATAGAGGTGAAAAATGGTGTTTAAATGCAAAAAAAAGTCTGCCAAGTGGGTGTGGCACATAGTTTCCTCCTATCCATAACCCGGTTTTATAGATGAACCGATGATTTATGTAGCTAATCTCAAAACATCAATCTCTAAAGGTTCGTTTGGAGGAGTCCAGACCCTCTATCCCCTCCCCCCTTTTCAGTTCCGGTTTGGTTCTGAACAGGTTTGGGACTGCTTCTCCAAACAGACCATAAGTACCTTGCACTACCCTAACAGGGGACCTTCTTCACGTCAATCTCTGAAGATTTCACCAAATTCGGAGAGAAAATATAGAAAACTAGCTGAAAAGCTGGAAACCAAATCGTAGACATGTGAATAGAAAACCGTAATTTATGTAAGTAGTGAAATAACATAGAGAGACATGGGCAGGTGGGCGACATGCATGCATGAACATGCAGAGGCACAGGCTGGCTGCAAGGTGGATGGTCGGGCATTGCGGTTGGATATGGGGGGGAGGGGAGTACTGATCTTGTCGTCTGTTCAGAGAAGCAGTCCAGAACCAAACCAGAACTGCGAAGGGGAGGGGATAGAGGCGCTTGGACTCCTCCGTGCTTCTCCAAACCCATCCAAACCGTTCAGGATGCTTCTCTGAACAAACATACCGAGTTGCTCCAGCAACGTACACGTACGGTCGGGATTTCATTTATTAGATTTGATTGTTACAAGGAAATTCAAGTCAGCGCATGCACAATGGCTACTATCAGCCCGTGAGCGATGATTTTCATAGGGGACCATCAACACCCCAATCCGCACAACCCCTGAAAATTTCATCGAAATTGTACTATAACTATGTGTAGGTAGTTACTTAGATTTCATGACCAACAGACAGACACGAAACCAAAATTGTTCAGGAACGTCTAAAACCTAAAACGCGAGTGAAAATTCTGGAAATAATTTTTTTTCAACCTTGAAAAGTGAAAACAATGCTTCCGCTACCTTGTTAGACTCGGAAGCAAAAACGTGCGTGTGGTAAAACTTGGTGTAAATTAGTAGTCGAATCGATTCCTCAAGTATTGTTGATCAGTTTAGGGACACCCTGCGTAGTACGTGGGAATGAATTATTCTTCCGTTCAACATCTAGCAGATTTTCATATTTTTCCCCTTCAATCTAAGTGCTTACTATAAAATAAATTTAGTAAATTTAACAATATTTCGGTGATTTATCGCAGTACTGTCAACTGGGGTGATATGAATCAGCCGGGGTGATATGGATACTTTGGAGGCAGCAACGCTTTTAGCGATTGCAGCGCTACCTGGTGACGTTTGGATGTGATCTGGTAGCAGAATATTGAACTAGGCATTTTGCTTCACCACCTTCATCCATGATTCAGTCGATTCAAGGAAGTTAGACGGTCATCCATGAAGATTATCAGATCCATAGAAACGCCGCACTTTTGTGTTGTTTGTTTACGTTCATCTGTGTAGCCAACCTATGACCAGAAAACTTGATCTGCGTATTTTTTATCATATCAACAACTTCTCATGAAAAGAAATCGATTTTGTGTTTTGTTTCAACTTAAAACCCCCCTTGTCAGTGATTGATTTTGTGAATTTCGGAGTTTTTGAGGGGTGAAGTGAATCGGGAGAAAATGCCTCGACATTACCAGGTCATTGGGCATCTCAAAAGAGCACGAGCACTTATTACTTGGGACACTGTCAATGATTATTTTATTGAACTGAAGAACAGTCAAAAAAGAAAATGAAAGGTTAAAACAAAGAAAAGGGCTTTGAAATGAGGAAATTGACGGTGCATTCAGGCTTCGATGGAGTGAAGCCTGAATGCACCGTAAATTTTCTAATTTCAAAGCCCTTTTCTTTTTTTAACCTTTCATTAATTCGATCTTCTATTTTTTTAAATAATTTTAGTGATTCATTTCACCTCGTTACTGGATTGGAGTGAATTTTACATCGGTTTTTGGCTTTGATCCATATCACCCCGACTAACGGGGTGATACGGATAATGTTTCATTAAAAGAATAAAAGTGAAAAAAGGTGCAAATCACAAAAATTGACATGGTACCGTCTTCTTGACATCTCAGAGAATCTATATTCGGAAAGCCAGCTCGCTCTATAAACAGTGGGGTCTAATTTTTCAATAAAAACTGCAAAAAATGATCCATATCACCCCGGTTGACGGTACTATTCAAGATGTTACTATCTATCCTTCGTCATAAATACTAATCTAGTTCATCACAATTTTTTGCAGGTATCTCAAGGAAAAACACGAACAAAGAAAACAAAACGAAGAAGACGACGACAATGACAGTGTAGCCAGTGAGGAATTCGAAGAACTTATGGAAAGAATGATGGGTAGAAGTAAACTAGATGTTGATTACATGGATGAAATAGGCGACAGTTTGAAGAAATCTAAAAACTTGGCAGGTAAGCGTTTTCCGAAAATTGGAAAAATAAGTACGATTGCTTTTATTCCAACATTTTTATTCCAATATTTATAAATGGAAGGAACGAGAACTACATACCAAAGTAGGTTCTATTTCTATCAACACTCTCATTGTTTTAAACAAAATAAGTTCATCATGTTCAAAATGTACCGCAATTACCTAAAACATATCCCTATTTACAATGATAGGGTTACGTTACGATGCTCTGATATCTAAACCCATTTGTTCAATTAGGCAAAGGAAAGGCTGATGAGGAAGACGAATCAGAAGATGCTGAATCGGAGGAGGATGAAGCTGAGTTCAGTGGTGACGATGATGATATGTCGGATATTGACATTGATGATGAAGACGATGACGATGAAGTCCTTGATTTCGGGGACGAAGGGGGCTTCGAAGGTGACATTGATTTGGACGAGGCTTTCGAAAACAAACGAGGCGATAAGGCGAAAAAACGCAAGGTAAGAAATATCCTAGCAGTCAGTCCTTGATTGATCATCCAAATTTATGTTTAAGCAACTTTATAAACGAATCAATTCCCGTTTTAATGAATCTGGCGATGTAGAATTACGGATAGCTGTAAAATAGCATTAGTTTTAGATGCTACACTACGTAAGAACTGATAAAAAATATTCTCTTGAAATGGTTTAATCTGGAAATATTATTATCTGGAAATGGTGGTTTTAGTTCTAATTTTGATGTAGTTTTTGGAGTCTAATATTCAATTTATTATTGTCGTTTGGTACATGTTTCGGCAAATACAGCGTTGCCTTCATCAGCCTAAAAAATTTATATATAATTAGATTAAATAAGTTATAAACTACAACTAGGTACTTAAATTTAAAAAAACGAAAAACAGGACAAAAACAGCTGAACAGGAAACAATGACTGATAACAGCTGATAACAAGGATAAAGTCGCCATCGCAAGCCGCATCGATTCTCTAGGATGTGGAGAATAACGAAAACACAATAGCTAACTTTTATCTAAGTTCTACCACGCTTACGTCACAATTGAAGATTCTCACTTTTTGGGGTAAAGTTACCTCTGGTGGGGTAAAGTTTGACGGTTTTACGGTACATGTAATGTAAATATATACGCAATGTAGATTTTTATTCTACTGCATAGCAGCTTTGTCAATTTTTTATTACTGATAATTACTCTTTGCTCAACTGACCTTAGTAAAACGATTTGGGGATCATCCCTTGTGCTGTTGCTTTTTGACGTGACAACGTCTTATAAATTGGTTTACCGGGAGACACTTCAAGAAACTGCGTTACGCTCCGCTCACGGAGGGGGTGCAGCTCGGTGCTCCCTAAAGGCGGGCGGCCCCTCCCCTTCCCCGGCACTCACTCCCCCCCCCACCCATGGGAAATACCTACTACCTACGGGAAATACCTACTCTGTGCAACTTGACAAGGAATTCTATCCATCCCTTCCAAATGCAATTTTAAATATAATTCTTTGTATAAATAAATGTTTTAAATTGTTACTATTATTTTATCCTTCTTCCTACTATACGAATGAATATTAACATTAAAATTATTTTACCACTCAAAGTCGTTGTCACGTAAAACTTTCGCCCGTATACCGACTTTACAGGCAACCAACCGACTGTTTTTTCTTTTCATTGTTCGTTATGGAGCATACCGTTAATTTGTTAAATTTTCCTGATCCGTAACCCTACAACAATTTCATTTTTCATATTCATAAAAAAATAGTTGATGGTAATAATCATTTCATTGTATTTATCATCATGAAATTAATGCCTATTACCTACCAATGAAGACTGATTTTCCCCATTCTCTCCCTCTCTCTTCATTCCTTCACAGGCACGAACCTTCGAAGAAATGTATCTGAGGTATATCTATTAACAGCTGAAATTATAGTTAATAGTTTTGCTTAATGGTTTTGCTTACAATTGAGTTGATTGAAATTGTTACTTACTTGATAAATTTTTTTTAGGTTTTCCAACTTAATTTTTCAAATTTTGCACTGTGATTAACTGGGGCGTTGAGCAAATGAACAATTACATGAGAACTAACTGTTATCATTCTAATCAAACCCATCTTATTCGACTGGATAATGTATATACGATAACGTATATATTTACATTACATGTATTATATATTTTTTGTTCTTTTAAATTTAAGTACCTAGTTGTAGTTTATAACTTATTTAATCCAATTATATATAATTTTTTTAGGCTGATGAAGGCAACGCTGTATTTACCGAAACATGTACCAAACGACAATAATAAATTGAATATTGGGCTCCAAAATCTACATCAAAAACATGGTCACTCCATTCACCATCAAAGTTCTAATTTTGTATGGCGTGCATTTCATCATGAGAGTCTGGCCCCAACAATCCTTGTCAGGTTTCAGTGCTACCTCCCGCCACTTCAACGAACTACCATTCCTGATTCAAATTTGTCACTGAAATTTAGCGTTCAAGAGCTATTTTATCCATTTTATGGTGAATTTCTTGTCTTTCTTGTACCAAAGACAGCGAGGCAGTCGGGACGCTGGTGACGTCACGTTTCTCCCATACTGCAGTGTGGACTATGATATACCCTCAGTCTTTGTTTGTCAGTGATAACATTACCATCGAAATCAATTTATTTAATTTTGGTTTATTATCTAATAATATAAAACGCCAACCGTACGTACGTACGTACGTACGTATGCAAGGAGGGGTTGGAGGGGTCGTGGGGAGAGTCGGAGGCTGGAGGAGCTGGGGACGGGAGGAGTCGGAGTTGGGGGCGGGAGGAGGTGGGGACGGGAGTAGTCGGAGTTGGGGGCGGGAGGAGCTGGGGACGGGAGTAGTTGGAGTTGGGGGCGGGAGGAGCTGGGGACGGGAGGAGTCGGAGTTGGGGGCGGGAGGTGTCGGAGGGAGTGGGTGGAGGAGAAAGTTGGAGGAATCGTTTTTGCCTACTTTTAGTAGGCTTTTCAGCTAGTTTTCAATAATAAGCCTTTGGAATTGAGCAAGAAAAAAACAATTTTAACCTTCCCTCAAAATTTGATGTTTTACGTTTCAAGGTAGGTACGTAGAATAAGAAAATCGAATAAAAACGTCTGCCAAGTTGGGTGGGCAGTATAGCTTCCTCACTCATTGTAACATGGATGTATAGAATCAGTTGGCGAAAAAATTATGATTCAAAGAGTTATTGAATACCAAAATATTAGCGGTCCACCGTCTAGGACCTAACCCACACAATCCCTGAAAATTTCATCGAAATTGGTTGAATAGTTGCGGAGTTTTGGTTGTAACAATAAATTTAAAGTTCGCGCATGCGCAGCGGCTATTGCTTGACCAATTTGATTGAAACTTATAGGGTGTCTCTTAGAAGTTAGTCCCTAACTAACCTCCAAATTTGAGCAAAATCGGTTCATTAGAAACCGAGGTTCCAGGAAATTCACGTTTGCGCATGCGCACTCGCTCCTATTGGTCCGAAGGTGCTGAAATTGATAGGGGACCGTCTAGGACCTAACCCGCACAATCCCTGAAAATTTAATCAAAATCGGACCACAGGTTAGTATAGTTTTGCACGGGACAAGGATTGACCACAGACAGACAGACAGACACGGAACCAAAATTGTTCGGGAAGCTCTAAAACGCAAGAAGCAAGTGGAAATTTTGATTTTGGAGGACATTTTTTTGCTTCCTCACTACCGAAGGTAGGGAAGCTTTGTATTCGTATACTAACTCACCAACTAGTGCTGGGAAGTACCACGCTCTTAACTCTAAAACAGATGGATATATCTATAAGGAGATATGTGAGAAAATGGTTGCGCCTGCCATTTGACTCTGCTAATGCCTACATCCATGGACCAGTGGGTGATGGTGGTCTTGGAGTAATGGAACTACTCAGTCAAATACCAACCATAAGAGCTAATAGGGTAGGGGCGGCAAACACACAACTCTTTGAAGGAGGAACGAGTCTCCAACAACAAAATGGGACATCAAGAATCGACCGTCGAATTGCCAGGGCACAACGTCTCCATCAAACTACGGATGGAGCTGAACTGGTAAAATCACGCGATAACGGAGCTAGCACGGCATGGATCAGGAACCCTTCAGCGAAACTATGGGGATGGAGGTCGTTGGGTATGGTGAAAGTCCATTCTGGTTCTCTACCAACAGGAGTGAGGAGGACAAGAGGCAGGCGTACCGGCAACAGCCACCTATGCTGAATGAGATGTCAAACACCCGAAACAGCCTCGCATGTGCTCCAGATTTGCCCAGCCGTGGTAAGACCCAGGTGTGCCCGTCACAATTCTGCCCTGAACCTACTGGAAGCCTACGCTCGCCGTAAAGGATGGCCAGTATGGCTAGAGCCTCACTTTAACCTGGAACAGCGAGGTTATCGTCCAGACCTCTTGGTGGTAACACCAAGAGGAGCCTTCATTATTGATGTCTCAGTGGTCTCTGGCTCCGGCCAGAGATCACTCGCAGACATCAATGCTTCCAAAATTCGAAAATATGAAGTTGACGCATTACTAGATGCTGCAGCAACACTTGCGTTTGCAAGTGTTGCTGCAGCATCTAGTACATTCAGCGAAACCAACTAAAGGTGATTGGAGCAACGATCACCTGGAGAGGGATATGGCATGGCAAGTCAGCGAAGGATCTGATTCGGGCTGGTTACCCACTGTTTATCCTGGAGTGGATGACCACCCGAGTCCTAACAGGAGGATCATTCATCTGGTATAAATTCAGGGCTACGGCCACACGACGGCGTACTACGGCTCGAGCAAGTGGGCTCCGTGGGACTTGGAGCTGAACTCGAACCCCATGGGGAGGAGAAGTGTCGACTGATGGCATAGCCAGAAGAGGCACAATCCTCCCTCCATCATTTGTGGGATAAGGTGACTCAACCTTGTCCCTCACCCCAATGTCCGAGGTCGGATCTCGGACCCTGATACCAAGCAGCCAGATGGACATGACTGCTGAGTGCTGAAAGTGCTGATACAATACTGTGATGTAAATATTTATGTACAATACCATCAATAATTGATACAATTATTGTAGCGGTGAAGTATTTTTTCCAAATATAAATTGTGAATGAAAGAAGTGAAAAAAAAAATGTCCTCCAAAATCAAAATTTCCACTTGCTTTTTGCGTTTTAGAGCTTCCCGAACAATTTTGGTTCCGTGTCTGTCTGTCTGTCGGTCTGTCTGTCTGTCGGTCTGTCTGTGGTCAATCCTTGTCCCGTGCAAAACTATACTAACCTGTGGTCCGATTTTGATGAAATTTTCAGGGATTGTGCGGGTTAGGTCCTAGACGGTCCCCTATAAATTTCAGCACCTTCGGACCAATAGGAGCGAGTGCGCATGCGCAAACGTGAATTTCCTGGAACCTCGGTTTCTCGGTTTCTAATGAACCGATTTTGCTCAAATTTGAAGGTTAGTTAGGGACTAACTTCTAAGAGACACCCTATAAGTTTCAATCAAATTGGTCAAGCAATAGCCGCTGCGCATGCAATGGAGAATGCTGAAGGCGCCTGAGTGATCACTGATCAGCTGAGTGAGCTCCAAGGCCATTTTCTCTCCTGTTGAACGCAGAAAGCTGAAATTTGAGAGGCAGGGTCAATGGAGAATGCTGAAGGTGCCTGAGTGGTCACTGATCAGCTGAGTGAGCTCCAAGGCCATTTCCTCTCCTGTTGAACGCAGGAAGGTGAAATTTGAGAGGGCGGGTCAATGGAGAATGCTGAAGGCGCCTGAGTGATCACTGATCAGCTGAGTGAGCTCCAAGGCCATTTTCTCTCCTGTTGAACGCAGAAAGCTGAAATTTGAGAGGCAGGGTCAATGGAGAATGCTGAAGGTGCCTGAGTGGTCACTGATCAGCTGAGTGAGCTCCAAGGCCATTTCCTCTCCTGTTGAACGCAGGAACCTGAAATTTGAGAGGGCGGGTCAATGGAGAATGCTGAAGGCGCCTGAGTGATCACTGATCAGCTGAGTGAGCTCCAAGGCCATTTTCTCTCCTGTTGAACGCAGGAAGCTGAAATTTGAGAGGCAGGGTCAATGGAGAATGCTGAAGGTGCCTGAGTGGTCACTGATCAGCTGAGTGAGCTCCAAGGCCATTTCCTCTCCTGTTGAACGCAGGAACCTGAAATTTGAAAGGGCGGGTCAATGGAGAATGCTGAAGGTGCCTGAGTGGTCACTGATCAGCTGAGTGAGCTTAAATATTACAGTGGAAGAAAGATAAAGAGGGAGAGGGAGCAAAAACCTTTTCAAGGTATGTCACATTTTAGCCATTAGGCTCTAAGCGGAAATCATCCGGGGGTGCAGGGGGCGAAGCCCCCGCCGAGGCGCGCAGCGCCGAGTTTTCGCCAACTGATTCTTTACGTCCATGTTACAATGAGTGAGGAAGCTATACTGCCCACCCAACTTGGCAGACTTTTTTTTTTTTTTCACTTCTATCACGAATACAAAGCTTCCCTACCTTTGGTAGTGAGGAAGCAAAACATTTCCGTCCGTCCGCCCTACGCGGCACTTTTCTTAGCAACACTGGACCGATTTGGTTCAAATTTGGTATATGGGCTCCATTTGGGGTCTAGTTGTGCCGAGAAGCTTTTGGTTGATGTAGGTCACTTCTAAGGGGTGAAAATTAAGGGTTGAAATTTTCAAGAGTGCCCTAGCTCGAAAACTCTCGAAATAAAGGTATCGTTTATTCACCAATTTTAAATAGTATTGAATTTTTAAAAACTTTTGAGACCACCCGGAGCTCTGTAGGACAAACCGTTCGGTCCCTACGAGTACTTGAAGGTTTTCCTTCGATAAAACAGAATCATGAGTGTGAATCGCAAAAGAGGTCTAATCTCCATTCAAATTTTATCTGACTAAAATGCGATCGCTGTTCATTTCTTCGATTTGTATACAGTTTTGCCTTCTGCGTAACCAGTAATCAAATTTCCATATGAAGCTTTCTATTTTTCGAATCGAGTGTGAAGCGTTTAGTTCTTTCTAATAAACTTGATTGTGAAGGTGTGAACCCAGTATTGTGTAGTTCCTAGCTGGTAGGTAAAAAAAAGTTGGTAGGTAAAAAAATGTTGGTGGGTAAAAAAACGCTGCAAATCATTGCTCAAAAGCTTCTTCATTCTTCAGATCACTGATCAGCTGAGTGAGCTCCTAAGCCATTTTCAATCCTATTGAATGAAAGTGCTCTTCCAGGCGTCTCCAGCATTCGAGGAGATCTTCTTCACTCCTCAGATCACTGATCAGCTGAGTGAGCTCCAAAGCCATTTTCAATCCTATTGAATGGAAGTGCTCTTCCAGGCGTCTCCAGCATTCGAGGAGATCTTCTTCACTCCTCAGATCACTGTTCAGCTGAGTGAGCTCCAAAGCCATTTTCAATCCTATTGAATGGAAGTGCTCTTCCAGGCGTCTACAGCATTCGAGGAGATTTTCTTCACACCTCAGATCACTGATCAGCTGAGTGAGCTCCGAAGCCATTTTCAATCCTATTGAATGGAAGTGCTCTTCCAGGCGTCTCCAGCATTCGAGGAGATCTTCTTCACACCTCAGATCACTGATCAGCTGAGTGAGCTCCGAAGCCATTTTCAATCCTATTGAATGGAAGTGCTCTTCCAGGCGTCTCCTGCATTCGAGGAGATCTTCTTCACTCTTCAGATCACTGTTCAGCTGAGTGAGCTCCAAAGCCATTTTCAATCCTATTGAATGGAAGTGCTCTTCCAGGCGTCTCCAGCATTCGAGGAGATCTTCTTCACTCTTCAGATCACTGTTCAGCTGAGTGAGCTCCAAAGCCATTTTCAATCCTATTGAATGGAAGTGCTCTTCCAGGCGTCTACAGCATTCGAGGAGATTTTCTTCACACCTCAGATCACTGATCAGCTGAGTGAGCTCCGAAGCCATTTTCAATCCTATTGAATGGAAGTGCTCTTCCAGGCGTCTCCTGCATTCGAGGAGATCTTCTTCACACCTCAGATCACTGTTCAGCTGAGTGAGCTCCAAAGCCATTTTCAATCCTATTGAATGGAAGTGCTCTTCCAGGCGTCTCCAGCATTCGAGGAGATCTTCTTCACTCTTCAGATCACTGTTCAGCTGAGTGAGCTCCAAAGCCATTTTCAATCCTATTGAATGGAAGTGCTCTTCCAGGCGTCTACAGCATTCGAGGAGATCTTCTTCACACCTCAGATCACTGATCAGCTGAGTGAGCTCCGAAGCCATTTTCAATCCTATTGAATGGAAGTGCTCTTCCAGGCGTCTCCTGCATTCGAGGAGATCTTCTTCACACCTCAGATCATTGATCAGCTGAGTGAGCTCCGAAGCCATTTTCAATCCTATTGAATGGAAGTGCTCTTCCAGGCGTCTCCTGCATTCGAGGAGATCTTCTTCGCACCTCAGATCATTGATCAGCTGAGTGAGCTCCGAAGCCATTTTCAATCCTATTGAATGGAAGTGCTCTTCCAGGCGTCTCCTGCATTCGAGGAGATCTTCTTCACTCCTCAGATCACTGTTCAGCTGAGTGAGCTCCGAAGCCATTTTCAATCCTATTGAATGGAAGTGCTCTTCCAGGCGTCTCCAGCATTCGAGGAGATCTTCTTCACACCTCAGATCACTGTTCAGCTGAGTGTGCTCCAAAGCCATTTTCAATCCTATTGAATGGAAGTGCTCTTCCAGGCGTCTCCAGCATTCGAGGAGATCTTCTTCACACCTCAGATCACTGTTCAGCTGAGTGAGCTCCGAAGTCATTTTCAATCCTATTAAATGGAAGTGCTCTTCCAGGCGTCTCCAGCATTCGAGGAGATCTTCTTCACTCTTCAGATCACTGATCAGCTGAGTGAGCTCCGAAGCCATTTTCAATCCTATTGAATGGAAGTGCTCTTCCAGGCGTCTCCAGCATTCGAGGAGATCTTCTTCACACCTCAGATCACTGATCAGCTGAGTGAGCTCCGAAGCCATTTTCAATCCTATTGAACGCAGGAAGCTGAAATTTGAGAGGGAAGGTCAAGGGAGAATACAGATGGTGGAAGGTGCTATTGGCGGAGAACCAGTGATCTATACAGAAGGGTGATCTATACAGAAAATAATAAACCTTTGAGCAATGATTTGCAGCGTTTTTATCTCATTATTAGTTTTGTTGTTGTTGGTGATTTTTGGACCTATGTCGTATCGGGCACTAGTCTCATTTAGATATGTACGTATAATTGTATAACAATATTGTTGAATCCAACAATACTTGTCATTTGATAGATTTCGGACGATGCAAAGCCCTCCAAGAAGAAGAAAAGTGATTTGGATGGTCTATTCGCTCCGGCAGAAGAATTTGCTGAGTTGCTTGAGGAAGCAGGCAGCTCAAAGGAGAAACAGGGAATGCACTCAAGTGTTTCCAATAAAGATAATTCAGGTAAAAAAATTTTTATTTATTTTTTTTTTTTTGAGAGAGAAAAAACACTTTATTGAACATTGTAGAAGGAATAAAGTTGGACAAGGACTCCAGTAGTTGTCGAAACGTAATGGATTTGCCCAAAGTTCAAATGCCAAAAGTTTGCCAAAAATTCAAATTTATTTATGCCTAAGGGGTTTTTTTCGATTGTGAATTTGTGAGGCGTTAATCTTATGGGAGCCAAATTGCTGCTCCGTCCTCCAGTCCGAGTCCTCGGACTTGTTTCCTTGAGCCTCATGGAAACCGCTCGAATGACGGAGAATTGAGTTTTCACTCGCGTCCACATCATCACTTGAGCGTAGGATTTGGACCATTTTTCGGCAAGGCGTAGGGAGGCATTCTTGAGAAAGGTGTCATACTCTTTATGCAATGCTGCATCGCATGAAATGATGAGTGGCGTGAAAGACCCTCTCAGATCTTCGGCTGTTCTGTCATATTTTGCATGTTTGGCTTGGGCAGCATGGCGAGAGATGGTTGGCCAGTCCATGGAAGTGTTAGAGACTGCCTCGGCATTTATAACGCAGGTATCAAAAAACGCAGGTCTCTCACGGTCCCACACACCATGAACCTTCATGTCTGCTGTAATTTTTGGTTTATTACACTAGATTACAAAATTTGGGGGTGGTCTGGCTGCCTCGTTCTTTCGCCACTTTTCTTAAGGTATTTGGTGCGCTGAATCCGAATCTGACGTTAGTTTTTTTTGTTAATGTCGGATTTTCAAGATATAGCTACTTTTAAGATTTTTCTAGTTCTCACTTTTCTTCATTTTTTAGTGAGCACTCATCTTGCTCAAATCTCCTCAAAAAGTACTCAGACTTATAGGAAATTTCATGTAGAATCCAAATATGTACTTAGTTTTTAAGTTATACTGTGTTAAACCCCTTATTTTCTACAAAACATATCAAAAAACACCGGTTCTCAACGTTTTTTCTTCGGGTGTTCCCTTACATTTTTCCACTTAAAAAAAATTAAGACTTTAAAAAAATTTTTCGGGCTTTTAATTTGTAGGGGGGACACCTCAGAGGAGAATGAGACCAATCGCAGCCTCCTAAACCAATTAATATCGAAGAAATGAGCGTTTTCATGTCACTGAGATGAAAATTCACAAAACCGTTAATTAATTTTTCGAGATAAATATGTGCGTTCCTAAATCTGTTTTCCTCAAATGGATTTTCCTTTCTTCTACATTTTTTATACTTGTCACCTATTAACAGTAAGATCGAAAATAGGTACTCATAGGGGGAGTAAATCACAATTGGGAAACTCTTGTTTTGTTAAGTGATTTTAATTCAGTTTTACAACGAAACACAATAAACTGCAGAAAAGTTAACGGTGTGAATCTGTTTCATGAAGACTCAGATGAATCAATAGTTGGTACAATGTTTGGTTATTCCTCCACCTTAGAGGTTTCATCGCCGGCATCTATGTAGAGAAAATTTCGCCGCCTGAGGTAAATCTCTTTTTAAGGTCCAACAATAGTCCGCCATCATGTGAACGACCCAATACCCTTTGTACCGTTCTTCCATGGTTTTCATATCTTGGTGGAACCTCTGAGGTGGAGGAATAACCAAACATTGTACCAACTATTGATTCATCTGAGCCTTCATGAAACAGATTCACACCGTTAACTTTTCTGCAGTTTATTGTGTTTCGTTGTAAAACTGAATTAAAATCACTTAACAAAACAAGAGTTTCCCAATTGTGATTTACTCCCCCTATGAGTACCTATTTTCGATCTTACTGTTAATAGGTGACAAGTATAAAAAATGTAGAAGAAAGGAAAATCCATTTGAGGAAAACAGATTTAGGAACGCACATATTTATCTCGAAAAATTAATTAACGGTTTTTGTGAATTTTCATCTCAGTGACATGAAAACGCTCATTTCTTCGATATTAATGGGTTTAGGAGGCTGCGATTGGTCTCATTCTCCTCTGAGGTGTCCCCCCTACAAAGTAAAAACCCGAGAACATTTTTTTTAGCCTTAATTTTTTTTTCAAGTGGCAAAATGTAAGGGAAAACCCGAAGAAAAAACGTTGAGAACCGGTGTTTTTTGATATGTTTTGTGGAAAATAAGGGGTTTAACACAGTATAACTTAAAAACTAAGTACATATTTGGATTCTACATGAAATTTCCTATAAGTCTGAGTACTTTTTGAGGAGATTTCAGCAAGATGAGTGCTCACTAAAAAATTAAGAAAAGTGAGAACTAGAAAAATCTTAAAGCTAGCTATATCTTGAAAATCCGACATAAACAAAAAAAACTAACGTCAGATTCGGATTCAGCGCACCAAATACCTTAAGAAAAGCGGTGAAAGAATGAGGCAGCCAGACCACCCCTAAATTTTGTAATCTAGTGTTATTTTCAATAATGAACCTTTGGAATCGGGCAAGAAACACTATTGATAACCCCCACAAAATTTTTGACTGACTTCAAAACCGCCATAGGCGCGAAGGAGGATGTAATCTTTTCGGTGTGCCATGGAATATGGGGTGGGTAGGTCTGGATGTCCAAGTTTTCGATGGCAGCTTAGAGGGGAGCAGGCCTGGCGGGCTAAGATAAATACTAAGGCCCACTTTCACCAAACATTCAAAACGAGTTTAAACCAAACGAGGCGAGAGAAAAACGACGTTCAGTAAAAATCGTCTTTCACCAGAGCGATTTACGAGTTTAAACACCATCTTGGAGGGTTCGAGTTTAAACGGTCGAAAATCGGCCGAATAAACTAGGAAACCTCGTTTAACTACCAATTCAATATGGCCGCGCATTGATTTGTGATTGTTTTCGAAATGAAATTATTTTTGTATTTCGAATTATTTTTGACTTGTCTGACGATGACGACGACGTCCGAGTCGAATCCTGGATCGGATTCCACATTCCGAGATTATGTACGTTACTGAATTTCCGCCTTTTCAAGCCCCGAGTCGTCTAAGTGCTCGACTAGATTGACACTCGCCTCGAGTTCCCGTCATACAAATAAGTTCAACACGTTAATTTAAAATGAATAATGGTTTTTTCAATAACATAATAGTGCAACCTACATTCCTTGGTTGTTTCTATTCGGACCAATTATACAAATAAATTTTTATTGAGGTGAAATCGGGGGCCCTCATCTTCGAGTTTACATCCATCGGTAATCATTCAAATTATCGAAGTAAATTCCTACTGTTCAGAACAAGGCGGCGGCCACTGTGTTTCACTAGGATACATCAAGGAAGGTACTTGAGTCTGGAGAAATACTGCAGTTATTGCGCTCGTTGTGGCTCAAAGTGATAATGTGTAATAACTCAATAGGTAGGTGATGAGAATATTCAGCAAAATAAAACGAAGGGAACCGGAAAACTCGAAACAAACCGCAGGAATCAGCAAATAACAAAAACAAGGAATTCGAAAAGATAAACAAGGCGGGAATCTGCTGATATCAAGCGCAGTAGTGGTTGTTGTTCAACGTTTCTATTGCCCAAATACGTCATAATGTCCAACTTTCATTCGTTTCGCTCAATATTTCAAGTTTAGACAAACTCGATTGTCTTAAACAACGTTTAACATTGATTTGGGTTGGTGAAAGACGCTCGCCATCTTGCCGGGTTTATTCCTTCAGATTAACTATTAACGCGTTTAGCTAAGCAAGTCTAGAACAACTTTTGGTGAAAGTGGGGTTAAGTGTGATAAAAATGATTTACATCAAGCGGTGTTGAAGCTTAAAGCAGTGGCACCCAACATCAGGGTCATGGCTGCAACGGAGTTATGACGCGGGAAAAGTTCCATGGAAATTTTCGAGTTGGACATCTCTGTAGTTATAGTCCTCATATTTTCCTATCCATGTGGAAGACTGATCCACAGTTGGGAAACTGATATAAAACCTGTTCGGAAAATGATCCATGTTACGAATAGTGATTTGCAGTATGAAAAATGATCCATGATATACCAATCTCTAGTACATACTAGTTAGGTTGATGCCTCCCTTTATCTAGCAGATTGTGTTCAATATCGATATTTATGTATCATATTTGTACAAATTCTCTTCTAAAACCATCAACGTCCCAACTCATCGACTTTTTGTTTCCATTTCAGCACCAAAGCAGCTCGATTGGGAGAAAAAGAGGGACATGTGGGTGCGTGAAAGAGGTCATTTCAAGAAAAAATGGAAGAAAGGAAAACCAAATAACAAAGGCGGTTACAAACACCCGAAAAAACAAAAACACTAGTTCGTTTTCCATTATTTTATTTTGTAAATATAAAATTGTCAGTCGATTTTTTAATCTACGTTTGAGCCTTGAAAACTTCTTTTGCTGCTTTCTGGAAGTGTTCGAGTTCAACTCTGACATCAACTCCTTGTTCGCAGTTACCGGAAGCTGTAATAATATTGATCAGTTTTAATGTATTTACTTCTTCAATGTAAGCGTATCCTACATTACTGTTGAAACGATCAGAGAGCATTGTTGAGTGGATAACTCGAGTATCAAAGATGGATCTTGGTTGACAAATCTATCATTTTCAAGCCAACTACATCATACAAGAATGTGTTTTTATTTATTTTACTACTCGTTTGGTACTGTATAATTTCCAAGATGCTCGCGGTGACCTTATTTTTTCCCAGTGTAATAATCAAACCAACTAGCACTTCCTTACATCACTGTTCAACTAGACTCTATCTGTGCATCTCTCTCATTTTGCGAGTGAAAAATATTGAGAAGCAACAAAAACTATTGGAGGAGAGGCCTGCCAACACAAAAAAGTACGGTAGTTTTAGGGGTTTTCAACCCTAAAATCCATGTTCTGTGAAAACATTGAGATCAATCATTGCGCAGCACGCTGCCAAAGTTGATTACCAAATCCCTTCTTTCCGAAGTATAATCCATTATTACGACAGAGGAAAAAAAAAACAATACTAGCACATGGCCTGCTAAAACCTTCTAATACCAAGTTAGGTAATTCTAAACGGTAATGACATGAAACGGATAACTTCCTTTCAAAACATTCATCAAAATGCATGTACCTATGATGTCTCTTGCCGCATGCATCCAAGCTGATGAACACAGAGCGTAGAGGTTAGCTCCCGTAACAGATCCAGGTACAAACTTCACAACTTGGCATTGTATGTCTGGATCCACACTGAACCTGAAATTAATAGAATTTTCTAATGGTGAAATCATAGTGCATTAGGAAAAACACTGACAGTCTAGAAACCAAAAATCTTGAGGGAAAGCGCTCTAGCAGGAATTTCTACAAGTAAATAACAAGTACTCAATTATTGCTCAAGTATCTATTGGAGAATCCGTCGTAACCAGCAAATACAGGAAACAAGCGCTTTCGATGTAAGTACTAGTCAATCAATGGTCGTATTTTTAATGTTTGGGTGAAGGGATTGGAAAGGGAGGGATCACATCGATAGCTTAAAGCACAAAGGCGTTATGCGCAAAAATGGAGTTTTGAGAAAAACGCAAAAGAAATTATCACTAGTGCAAAATTCCTAAAATAATGGCTATTTACACTATATAATGGATATTATTACTACCTATATAATGGTTATTTATACTCTTTAATTTTCTCAATAAGTTTTTAACCTATAATCGTCAAAAAAGTCAATAACAGTTTTGTTGAATTTGAGATTTCTGAAATTAAAAGAAATAGAAAATTAGGGAGAGATCGCATCGATACGTTAACCCTTTAGGGACTAGTGCTGTATATATCCATTGGCCTAAATCTGCTCTGTAGGCCCAGCGACGGATATATCCGTCAGCCTCAATCTGCTCAGGAGGCCCAGCAACGGATATATCCGTCAGCTCCAATCTGCTCTGTAGGCCCAGCGACGGATATATCCGTCAGCTCCAATCTGCTCAGGAGGCCCAGCGACGGATATATCCGTCAGCTCCAATCTGCTCAGGAGGCCCAGCGACGGATATATCCGTCAGCTCCAATCTGCTCAGGAGGCCCAGCGACGGATATATCCGTCAGCTCCAATCTGCTCTGTAGGCCCAGCGACGGATATATCCGTCAGCTCCAATCTGCTCAGGAGGCCCAGCGACGGATATATCCGTCAGCCCCAATCTGCTCAGGAGGCCCAGCGACGGATATATCCGTCAGCTCCAATCTGCTCTGTAGGCCCAGCGACGGATATATCCGTCAGCTCCAATCTGCTCAGGAGGCCCAGTGACGGATATATCCGTCAGCCTCAATCTGCTCAGGAGGCCCAGTGACAGATATATCCGTCAGCCTCAATCTGCTCAGGAGGCCCAGCAACAGATATATCTGTCAGCCTCAATCTGCTCAGGAGGCCCAGCGACGGATATATCCGTCAGCCTCAATCTGCTCAGGAGGCCCAGCGACAGATATATCCGTCAGCCTCAATCTGCTCAGGAGGCCCAGTGATGGATATATCCGTCAGCCTCAATCTGCTCAGGAGGCCCAGCGACGGATATATCCGTCAGCCTCAATCTGCTCAGGAGGCCCAGCGACAGATATATCCGTCAGCCTCAATCTGATCAGGAGGCCCAGCGACAGATATATCCGTCAGCCTCAATCTGCTCTGGAGGCCCAGCGACAGATATATCCGTCAGCCTCAATCTGCTCAGGAGGCCCAGCGATAGATATATCCGTCAGCCTCAATCTGCTCAGGAGGCCCAGCGACAGATATAGCCGTCAGCCTCAATCTGCTCAGGAGGCCCAGCAACAGATATATCCGTCAGCCTCAATCTGCTCAGGAGGCCCAGCGACAGATATATCCGTCAGCCTCAATCTGATCAGGAGGCCCAGCGACAGATATATCCGTCAGCCTCAATCTGCTCTGGAGGCCCAGCGACAGATATATCCGTCAGCCTCAATCTGCTCAGGAGGCCCAGCGATAGATATATCCGTCAGCCTCAATCTGCTCAGGAGGCCCAGCGACAGATATAGCCGTCAGCCTCAATCTGCTCAGGAGGCCCAGCGACAGATATATCCGTCAGCCTCAATCTGCTCAGGAGGCCCAGCGACGTATATATCGGTCGCCTTTTTTTTTCTACAAGAATGTGTCTGTTTCTCACCTCTCCTGCATAAAAATAAATAAATAAAAGAAATTATCACTAGAGCAAAATTCCTAAAATAATGGCTATTTACACTATATAATGGCTATTTATACTCTTTAACCCATAACGCGCCAGGTGCTTCCAAATCCTCCCTCGCGCCAGGTGAGTATGGTATACTCATCCATCACGATACTCATATTTCACGCCTCGTTTTTTAATAGTTTGACTAACATTCAATAAATTGTATACGGGCATAAATAAAAACGCAAAACCAGCATACTATAGCATACTCTACTTGTATATAACTTGTAACTCATTATTTTCGTGGAAATAGACAACGTTCTACTCAACTCTGTTTTCATTCACCATTGCTGGAGTAGGAATAAAAAACATCTTGGCGAAAAAAATATTAAAGAATTCATAGCCTTGGCTATTTTTTGTAAACTCAAAGAGAAGACTAGTGTTATTTCTAACTGCAAAACTAGAAAACGAAAAAAAAAAATTTTTCGGAAAAAGTTTTTTTTTCAGTTTTGAAAGTTGCTGTACCTAGTACCTACCTGTCTTTATAACGTATAGTTCGTAGGGAGTTATCTTGTTCCCTGTAAACAATTTATACATGTTTTTCGAGAACACTGAAGACAAATAGGATTATTACATTGTTCACACTTGTAATTGGTGTATGGACGCTTTCGGTAGGGACACAGGGAACAATATTTTTTCTTCTTGAGGTCTTCTCTAAGGTTCCCCTATAATTTTACATGACTCTTGGGTGCCACGTGAGTATGCCATACTCACTTTTTATACACCGCTCAGGTGCCAGTTGAGAGTGGCATACTCATTAGGTTTCAGAAAAATGATACTTGAGGTGAGCAGGGTCCATTCAAGGGGGTGGCTCTAGCGGCAGTTGACGCGGTACTAATTCCCCCCAATTTACATTGGGTCCTCAATCACGACTGTGGCGCAGGGCCGCCACCACAGCAGATCAAAAATCCTTAGTGAGTGTGACATACTCACATGGCGCGTTAAGGGTTAATTCCCTCAATAAATTGTCAACCTATAATTGTCAAAAAGGTCAATAATAGTTTTCTGGAATTGGAGTTTTCTGAAATTAAAAGAAATAGAAAATTTGGAAGATGGATGGACATAGCGCCTTTGTGCTTTAAGGTATCGACATAATGATCGAGTGTCCCATTTTAGTTATAATGGGAGATTCTGTACTTTCAGTCGACAGGACAGACAAAGAACCTTTATATCTTTCACGATGTGGTTCCTCCACGTCATAAATAGGGTCACTGACTGACTTAAGTAGCCTCTCAACGGCCCGATGATGATATCCTTACATCAAAAGCACTTGATTTGCTGGTTACGAAGGGTTATAATTTCAGAATTATAACTAGAACAACTTTACTCACTTTCTCGTTAGGGCCTGCAATACCTTAATCTTGGCTTCATCGTCGTTACATGGGCCAACGTAAACCTTTTTGTCAAACCTGGAAAAAATCGAATACTTAACGCATAATGTCGTCAGTCCATCCAGCATTATGATGTAGGGTGAGCCCTACTTGATTTTCAAAAAACGTCTTCCCAACTGCAGTGGTAAGGAAAACTGTGTTATTTATGATAAAACCTGGACAGGAGGATCATTTCAACTAGAAGTTTCCTTATTGTCGAACATGGACAAAGTGGAGTGGAGTTGTAAGACGCCATTTTCTCCTTCATACATGGGCTAGGGTGGGAGGGAGACTATTAGGTCAAACTAATGATGAGATAATTATACTATGGACGGTATATGTGTATGGAGAAGTTGACCTTGAAAACCCACTGGATGGGTGCTTGGACCCCTCACTTCTGCCTCTTCACGGTCCAGCTGAAACCTAATGTGCGAACCAATTGGTATGCGAACTATCTGTTCATAGGAGATCCATAAACGCTTTGAGTAAACTTAAAAATGAACCCTCAAGATGAACTCAAATTTCGAAATTTAATGACATTTCAAATAAATGAATTAGAAATACTGTTGTGTTGAAAACTAGCTCAAGATAAACCCTTTTATTTTCCGCAGATCAGTCCAAGCGGCTGAGACACAAAATGTCTCACCAGAAAACGGTGATATTCCAAGAGCCCTAGAAACGACATAAACTTGCCTTCCAGGTCGTAATAAAGCGGGGTCTAGAAGATCTGGGCGGTTAGTTGCACCTAGGATGAAAACATCCTCATTCTCAATGGAATCTATTTCAGCAAGCAGTTGAGATACCACTCTGAAAAATGAGCATAAGATGAGCGTCACGTACAATTTATAACTCCTAAATAATTTATAGTAAGGCGTGAATCGACCCACCTGTCCATTACACCACCTGCATCGGATTTGTTGCCACGATTTGGTGCGAGAGAATCGAGTTCGTCGAAGAACATGATGCACGGGGAAGCCTCCTTGGCACGTTGAAAAACTGGAAGGACGACCCAAGAACTATTAAGATTGCAAATAATGAGGAATATGTTCTGATTCAATAAATTGATCTATACAGGGGGGGTCCATGTCGAGGACTGGAAAACTTCGGGAGTCGATTCTACAACTAATTTAACACGTTGGAAGGGGATCGCGTCTATGTCACGCAAATCCCGGGGTCCCTGCGGCTGGCCGCGTCAATGTCACGCAAACACCTCTCGCAAAACAGGTTCAAGAATATCTGCTCCTGTTCTTTCATTCTCAGTTTTCTTTTCTAGCTTTTTTTCGTGATAGATGAACATATTATGAGTTGAACGGTTAAATCCGGAGCTGAATCGGTCGAGGTTGAAGGTAATTGAGCAGTTATCTAAGTGACAACCACAGAGTAATGGAGACAAGTTAACAGAGAAGAAAGCCAACGTTAAAATGGTGTGCAAGCATTTTTGAGGCTGCCTCAGTTGCGCTATCTACTTTCAGCTAGGATTAAGGAACTACTATGGAAGTGGTGGGGAGGGGGAGGCCACACTCTTCATACCGCTTCTTTTCAAATCCTTTCAAATGACCAGAAATTAGAGGTGGGTAGGAAATCGCGTAACTGGTTAAAGTCACCTATTACCGGAGAGTCACCGTTCCGTTTGTCACCTATTACCGAGCAGACCCTATTACCAACGGACTTGCAGTGACAGCAGGTAAAATAACTCTCCCTTCCTCCATGCTCCGAATCACTATCTCAAATTATTTCACTTTGACCCCTTCGGAGCTTCTTGAATTGTCACTGTGTGCGTTGTCACTACAGTGCCGTTGGCGCTACTCGTCACTCCGTAGTGGTTGGCGCTGGTTGTCACTTCATGGGCAGTCGGCGCTACTTGTCACGGTGTCACTCTTGGAGCTCCTTGTCACGGTTGGAGCTCCATCGTTACTTGTCACTCTTACCATTTGTGTAGCGTGATCAGGTGATCGGTTGTCTCTCGTCCCTCACGCCGTACTTTCTGCGGCCCGGGTTTAGGACTCTCGCCTTTAGTTTGACTCGTGTTGCCCGTTTAGTTCGATGTTTTTCGATAGTTTCATTGTTTTGTGATTAGTTGAGATGAATAAAAAACCGAAATCTTCTCAATTATGGGCGATTTTTAAGCTCATTAAAAGGTCGAAAAACTGCCAAGTGCGACCTATGTGGTCAAGTTTGTATGTAGTTTCAAAACTACCATTACCTACAAATTAAAAAATATAATTCGTAATAATTTTTTCTATTTGCTCATGTTCCTTCATTTGTTTCAATTAGAGATAATATTGAGGTGAAAATGTATGTTACCTACCAATAATGATCGACTGTGATAAATTCCATTTTTTTCTTATTTATTCCATTTTACCTACCAACGGAGGACTATGATGACCCTGGGACCACGATCGATAAATTAATTATTTCTGAGCTCTAAACATATTAATCTGATTGCTGAGTGTCTCATACTAGTTGCTTAAATCGGTAAAACGTAATATACAAATATAAATTTTTTCTCAATGAACAGAACCAATTTTTTATTAGAAATATGAGACCGATACGCTAGTTGCGTCTATTGGGGCAAGAACTCTCGTTACGGAAATCACTGCTGGTAATGAGTCACTTTACACCGAGCAGCGCCGCAGTTCCAGGATGCGCTTCTCTGTCACCCTATTACAAAGTCACCTATTACTGGAACCTATTACCGGCCTGTCACTGTCACGTTGTCACCTATTACCAAAAAGTAACCGTTTCGCACATCACTACCAGAAATTGATAACTTTTCTTTTCATCATCATTTAGATTTGCAAAAATTACTTGGAAAAACCAATCGAGGCGAAAGGTATTTTCAGAGTTCCTCATGCAATTGTTGTTGTCCCTATCGCCAGTAGTTCAAATATTCAATTGACAACTGCCACCTGAAGAAACGTTTGAAACCCAGTGTATTATTGAAAATCGCTCGATTTTTTCGTACATATCGCGAATATAACTGAATGTTATCAAATTAATTACTTAGATGCAGCCGGTAACGCACCAAGGAGAAAAATATGTGACAAATAAGGTGACTTGTTGTGATGAGGTAGGGAACAAGTGATCATGAACGCTATCTGTTGCTTTCCGCTATAACTACGTCCTGGAGTTCCACCAATCAGAACGCTTCTCAGGCTCCCACATTCAGCTTTCAGCCCAGTGGTGACACCTTATCTTTGTGCGCTCCTACGGTAATTTCGTTGTTTTCACATTTTTCATTCATTTTTACGGAATGATTCTCTCTTTTAAGGTTGATCGACATTGTTTAATTGTTGGTTGTGTCAATAATCAGCTCGATCCTCTCATAAGTTTCATACTTTCAGTTCGTTATCGTAAAAAAGACCCAGTGGTTCGACTCCAATTTTTTTTGTGTTTGACTCGGTTTTTTCTGTTTTGAATCTTTGCCATAGTACTCTACAAAGCTCCCAAAAAAGAGAAGACTCGTTCTCTTTCCTTTCTTTGTAACTAGGTATTATATTGTCGTACATGATTGATTCCTACCTATTTCTATGCACCATTCTGAGCCAACTTACTCACGTAGGGGTTGATTTCCCATTCAAACTGGAGCATCTTTACACTACCGCTGGCCGCGTCACGTTGACGCCGAGAATAAATTCTCAGAATTCTCAACTTTTTTTATGTCAAACATTTTGGAAAAATATACTTTTAAATATATTTTGCTGCTATAGCGTTTCGGCAGAAACAATTTCTCCGCCACAGGGGACCAACGCGCTTTTTTTCCCGCGTTAGTAAGAAAAAGTCTCATACCAATGAGGAATTTCACCATGTCAGAATTATCTATTTTTGACCCCAAAATCGGATTCAGCACCTCGAAAAAACCCTACGGCAAACTTGAAGCCCGTACTTCCTAATTTACGAATAAACAAAACAGCGTAGAAAACATAAACGTTTAAAAAGAACTGGGAGGATGACGTCAACCTGGAATAGTTCATGTATGGCCGCTTGAAGCGCTGAGATCGTGAAATCTCACTTTGTATAGTACTCGTAGGCAACATTTCACAAAATCAGTAAAGATCGAGATCGAAGAACTAAAGAGAAAAAAATAGAAAAAGCAAGATGAAGTAAACGAGGTTTCCCCTGCTTTTGTTTGATAACTTTCCTCTATGATAACATGATTTCCTCGTTCCATTTGGCAAGAAGGGGAGGAGACGGCGATCCTCATTGAAATCGGATGGAAAATGTGGAAGTTATGGCCGTTATAAGGAATTCACGTTTGCGCATGCGCAGTCGCTTCTATCAGTCCGAGGATGATGATTTTCATAGGGGACCATCTAAATACTAATCTGTAACATCCCTGAAAATTTCATTGAAATCGGATGGAAAATGTGGAAGTTATGGCCGTTATAAGGAATTCACGTTTGCGCATGCGCAGCGGCTACTATCAGTCCGAAGGTGATGATTTTCATAGGGGACCATCTAAATATTAATCTGTAACATCCCTGAAAATTTCATTGAAATCGGATGGAAAATGTGGAAGTTATGGCCATTATAAGGAAATTCACGTTTGCGCATGCGCAGTCGCTTCTATCAGTCCGAGGATGATGAATTTTCATAGGGGACCGTCTACACACCAACCCGCACAATCCCTGAAAATTTCATTCGGACAATGACTTTGTATAGTTATGCCCGTTACAGGGATTTCATGACAGACAGACAGACACGGAGCCAAAATTGTTCAGGAAGGTCTAAAACGCAAAACGCGAGTGAAAATTTTGATTTTGGAGACTTTTTTTTCCATCTTTGAAAAGTGAAATCAAAGCTTCCGCTACCTTGGTAGACTCGGAAGCAATATTTTACAATCGAATTTAGGGAAGAAATTTGTGTTAAAACGCGGAAAAACGTGGATTATTTCAACGAAATCGACGTTTCCAGTAGGTCGATTCTCTAACTCGTTATGGGATAATAGCGACACCGAAGTGTCGTTATGATAACAATAACGATTAATAGCGACGATCGCGATTCTGCAGACGCGAAATAGCGACAACTGTCGCTCAGTCGTCGGTATTTCGGCCGAAAAGTGTCGTTACCATCTCGACGGCTCGAAACCCCCCGGTATGGATTACGACAACCGTCTTTATGAAAAAGGAGCTTAAAACGCTCTTTAATTCCTAACCTATTCGAAGACATATTTCAGTTTCTGAGTTGCTGTGTGCATTTCCGTATTGTAGGTTATTCGTTTTGTTACTTAATCAAATCATTTTGAGAATAAAATTGATACATTCGTACATAATTTATGGTGAATATTTTAAAAATAATATCCGACCGTCATAATGAGCAGTTTATTCGCCGTTTTAATTTGTGTTACTTGATTTTTTCCTACAATTTTATTAAACAAAAATCATAGTATTTATATTATTTCTAGCTGTTAATTCGTATAGAAATTCATGATCATAGTAAAGGGAGTATTTTCAATGGAATTGAGTTTTTGACAAACTATCAACAGCATTTTTTATATCAACATTGAATGATGATAAAAATAATTATACTGTCATTTTCGGAAATTGGTAGGTAAGTACGTAAAATTAAAATAGCTAGCTTATAAAATAGGTAGATCCTAGTTGAATTTTTCAATATTCTATAAAATGTGTGTCAGCATAAAAACTTCCTAAAATGAAGAAAACCCCTAGAATTGATAATTTGTGGCTAAAATAATTGTGCTGATAATGCTCTTTTTTATACCAACTTACTTACCTGCTACCTATCACCTGAGAAAATATTTACCACGAATTTACCATTGTTTATATCCGTAATTGACATCGACGGTAGGAGAAAATATGACGTGGTTGATGATAATTGTAACATAAAATTGACTTCAAGAAATATGAATGTGAAGGTAGACAAATAAATTACGTCATGAATCTTACGTTTTATTGAATACAATGATATTATGTTCATTCAGTCTTATAATGTACATGAAACTTTAAAGACTAAAACAGCGATTCATACATTTTGAAGTGATATTAGGTTTTTATACCAGTGAGAGTAAAATAGATGTCTATTTTGTTCTGAAAAGACATCGGGAACTCCGAAATGTTCGTTAGTAGCGGGTAGGTACTTGTTTCCCGGAATCTGTAACAATAATGTATACCGCACACAATTAGGCAGTTAGCTATGGTCTTCTCACTCAAAGTAGTTGAAAGTACCAATAAGTATGGATGTGTGAGTATGTATAAACGATAAATAACAAGACGATTCATTACCTTGTAGTAAGATGGACAGGCAGTTGATCATTCGAAGCATCGTGGACGGACGAAATTCACACCAATGTGACTGATGAATTCGATTTATGAAAAGGAATTCTTTCCATTTATCATTATTCCATGATACAGAAGTACGAATCACGAGAAAAATTCCGTTTTTACGCGTCATTCCTTTGTATATTCAACACGGCAAAAAAAAAAAAAAAAATGAATCCGACATTTTGCAAACTGCAGTGATCTTCAACTACCCGTGATAACAATCACCTGATATCAGTCCGTCTTCCCATTGGCTAAAAATCACGCGTTGCTACCTTTCGCTCGCTCTAGATCGAAATATTGTCGGATCACATAGCGACGTCGTTATTTTGAAATGCAACGACCAAACTTCGCTATGCCCGATTAGAGAATTCCAATGTCGTTATCGACCTGTCGTTGCACGGGAGGGATACCGAATCCGACGCCATAACGTCAACCAAATAGCGAGTTACAGAATCGACCTACAGGAGAGGATTCGGTGATTGGGAGGAGCGGCGGCGATGACGACCTCGGAGTCAAACACGTTTTTCCAATCCGACGTTTTTGAGTTGAGGTACGTGAAAAACCATGGCGAAGGAAAACCCTAACGACAACAAACAAAAGAAGGAAATTTTGACAAATATTACTCTACAACTTGATTTTTAACCCATCAGGGCCCCGAAAACAGTTTTTTGTAGGCACTACAAACATGGGAAATTGTACGCCCCTTCCAACGGTGTCCTTATTTTCACATTTTCACGGTAAATTAAGGTAGTTAAGTATTAAATGAATGGGGTTAGTTCCGCTAGTTATAAGAATACAATCATTATCTACGTACCGTATTAGAGAAACCGTCGTAACCACCAAGTCGAGTACAGGAGGCGAGCGCTTTCGATGTAAAGACATCATCTTCAGGCCGTCAAGAGAGTACTAAAGTTCGTCAGTCCGTCATTCTATTTATACAGGGTGTCTACACTTTCGATGGGCATAACTTCAGGGTTCGATTCTACAAGGTATTTCCAACAAAAAATGTCTCTTAGCAATTTTCTTTTAACCCACTCAAAATTCCTTTTTTTTCACTTTTAAGTTTTTCTTCGCGTTTTCGACCTTACCGCACTGATATAGTCATAACTCCCTCATTTCCCCTGAAAATTCGATTCTGACTACACCGTTAGAAAGAGCGTTAAATTTCTAAGCTACCTAGTGCAAAATCAAAATATTTCAGCAATCAATAGTCCAAAAAATCAAGTCAAAAAGCCAACTTTACAAATTTTGTCTAAACTTGACTTTCTTCGACCAAAGTTTTCACTCTAAATCCCTGCCCATTTCGATGAGCGCTCTTCGGACAAAACATACTCAAATTGTCAGCTTTCCAACGGTCTATCAATGTTCTTTTTAACATTCAAATTGGAAGAGTAAATGAAGTTTGAATGTCAAAAAACGTGTGTTTTACAGGAAAATCCAGTGTTTTAGGCGGTTTATGGTCTCCCTCGATCTCAAGACGGCTTGGTGAGTTTGGTATCATTTTTTATGTAATTTTTTACGCTGAATCCAATAGTGATACTCCCGAATAATTCCGACTGCTAGAAGTTGGATTTTTCGAAGAAAAAATTGGTTTTTCGTACATAAAATACGCATAATTCGTAGATATGGTAGTGAGCATGAAGTAACACAGTTCTACTCAATAAAAACACCGAATTTCTAGCTTATTGAAGTTTTTTTTTAGTTCAAAGGTGTTACTTCATGCTCACTACCACATTTACGAATAATGCGTATTTTATGTACGAAAAACGAAGGTTTTCTTCAAAAAATCCACTTTCTAGCAGTAGGAACCATTCGGAAGTATCACCATTGGAATCAGCGTAAAAAATTACGTAGGAAATGATACCAAACTCGTCAAGTCATCTTGAGGTCGAGGGGGACCATAAACCGCTTAAAACACCGGATTTGCTTGTAAAACACACGTTTTCTGGCATTCAAACTTGATTTACTCTTCCAATTTGAATGTTAAAAAGAAAAATGTTTTCTCCGTAGAGCGCCCATCGAAATGGGCAGGGATTTAGAGTGAAAACTTTGGTCGAAGAAAGTCAAGTTTCGAAAATGTTTTAAGTTGGCTTTTTGACTTGATTTTTTGAAACTATTTTATTGCTGAAATATTTTGATTTTGTACTAGGTAGCTTAGGGATTTAACGCTCTTTCTAACGGTGTAGTCAGATTTGAATTTTCAGGAGAAATAAGGGAGTTATGACCATATCAGTGCGGTAAGGTCGACAAAGCGAAGAAAAACTTTAAAGTGAAAAAAAAAGGAATTTTGAGTGGGTTAAAAGAAAATTGCTAAGAGACATTTTTTGTTGGAAATACCTTGTAGAATCGAACCCTGAAGTTGTGCCCATCGAAAGTGTAGACACCCTGTATAGTCTGGGTGAAAGGGAGGCGAAAGGAAAGGGAGCCACGTGGTAACAAGACCACGTGGTGAAAGGTTATTTGTCTGTCATGTCAAGTGTACATTCACCACGTGCATTCACACCAAGTACATTCACCACGTGGTCTTACTTAAATTAGTTGCAGAATCGACTCCTGAAACTATCCGGTCCTTGCCAGGGACACCCTGTAGAGCGACAATGACAATCAGGTGCAGCGAAATCGTCCAATGCTCTCTGTACAAGATGTTTCTTAAGTACCTAATAGATAAATATTTTCATCTCCGTTACATGAAAGGTGAGAAAGAAAACCTTAAGCGTCGTCTCCGCTAAAAAAATTAAAACCTTTGTGTAATAATTTGCAGCGTTTTGTTAAAAATGTTCGGTAGGTGCGTATAGTTTACTTACTTTGTCTAACATTGGCTTCGCTCTGACCAACGTACATATTGAGTAGTTCAGGACCTTTGACTGAGACGAAAAACCGTCCACACTGGGAAGCAACAGTCCTAGCGAGAAGCGTTTTGCCTGTTCCAGGTGGTCCATGTAACAATATTCCCGTCCGTCGAACACTGGGCATCAGCTTGTTGGTCAGTAAACTGTTGAGTACTTCCTTCTTGATTTCCTCCACACCACCAACGTCCTGCCATTCAGAATTCGCCACTTTGTCCGAGTTGGAGAGACTCATTCTTTCTAAACAAATGCACGAGTCGTTGAGAACTACCATTCGACGGCAAGAATGGATTTAGTGAATGTAATTCCAACAACAGGTTTTTATTTTACAAAAACTTACCCAACCCCAACTTGAGTTCGCTGATTGAACACTCAAACGAGTCCTCGTTCCCTCCTACAGGCGTGGAGCTCGAGCAAATCAGTCGTTCCAAATCACCCAATAAGAAGGAAGAAGTTTGATTCATCAGATATCCTTTAGACTCGGGAGTCAAATGTATATTATTCTTCGCCGCTAACCAGTCCAATAGATGTGTTTTTTCGTTCTCCTCAGGTCGGTCAATTGATAACCGTTGAAGTGCCAAAGTGATGAAGTTATGTTTAAAACTGTCGACGTGCGACGTAGAGAACACCACTATTACTGGATACTTAATTTGAGCAGTGAGAGTGCACAGAGTTTTGGAGAGAACGGAAAATATTTGGGTGCTGTCAACACCATCTCCATCCGACGATAATACCTAGGAAGGCGAACAAGACATAGATGAGGCAATGAGTCATGTGTATACGATAAAAAATATCCGACCATAGTAGTCAGTAAGTCGTGTCTAGATCCAGCAGAATGATATAGAATATACATGGTGTAACAGTATGAGAACGTCAACCCAAAAATTTTCGATTCTACAACTAATTTCCGATCGAAAATGTCTCCTAGCATTTTTCATTTAACCCCTTGTTTTTCCAGGTTTTTTCAATTTTACGATTATTTTCTTGTTTTGACCTAAAACTTGTAACGTATTTTCTTGTCACTAAAACGTTCGTAACTCCCTTTGGATACAGTAAAAAATTAAAACTTTTTATACCGTTGGAAAGAGCGTTAAATTTCCTATCTTCCTGATGGAGAACCAAAGATTTTCGAATAGGCTAAATGGGTGAAAAATGAACTTGAAGAGGAAAAATTGTCAAATCTTGCAAATCCCAACTTTTTTCAACCGCTCATAAGTCTCTGCTTTCTAGCGTGTAAATGCTTGCTTGTAAGCCTAAAAGTTTCACCAGAAGCTCTCCTTTCCAAGGTTTAGTCATTTTCATTTTTAAACTAGGATTTCTTAGAGAAATTTGTGTTTGAAAGCAGAAAAACGTGAATTTTCTCAACGGAATCGGCGCTCGGGCTACGGCAATTTGAGGGGTTGCCGATTGGAGGGCGGCGCAGGAGCCAGCGAGGCCTCCCGAAACCCTCAGATCGCCTTAGCCAGAAAAAATTCACGTTTTTCCGCTTTCAAACACCAATTTCTCTAAGAAATCCCACTTTAAAAATGAAAATGACTAAACCGTTGGAAAGGAGAGCTTCTGGTGCAACTTTTAGGCTTACAAGCAAGCATTTACTAGAAGAATGCTTTCTAGCTAGAAAGCAGAGACTTAAGAGCGGTTGAAAAAAGTTGGGATTTGCAAGATTTGACAATTTTTCCTCTTCAAGTTCATTTTTCACCCAATTCGCATATTCAAAAAACTTTGGTTCTCCATCAGGAAGATAGGAAATTTAACGATCTTTCCAACGGTATAATTAGATTTAATTATTTACTGCATCCAAAGGGAGTTACAGAAGTTTTAGTGACATGAAGTGAAAAAAACAAAAAATATCTTTAAATTTGGAAAAATCTTTAATATCTTTAAATGTCTTTAAATTTAAACTTGGAAAAACAAGGGTTTAACCGAAAATTGCTAACAGGCATTTTTGATTGGAAATTAGATCCAAAGGGAGTTACAGAAGTTTTAGTGACATGAGGTGAAAAAAACAAAAAATATCTTTAAATTTGGAAAAATCTTTAAATCTTTAATATCTTTAAATTTAAACTTGGAAAAACAAGGGTTTAACAGAAAATTGCTAACAGGCATTTTTGATTGGAAATTAGATGCAGAATCGAAATTCTTTGGGTTGACGTTCTTATAGTGTTACACCCTGTATAAGGGACTTTAGTGGCTCCTTCCTCAACTGAGGGGTTGCAAAGTGCAGGAAGAACCATAATGACGCATAGAATAAATTTGAAGATTCGCCAATATTTGAACAAATTGTGTTGAAAATAAAGTAGCACAGCTGCTATCCTTAGCCATAATCACGTGTGTAAATCTTTTCCTATGAATTTTTAAAGTTTCGACTGTTTATGACGTTTCATTGGGGACCATCTACAACCTCATCCACATAATCCCTGACAATTTCATCGAAATCGGGTAGAAAATGTGGAAGTTATGGCTGATACAAGGAAATTCACGTTTGCGCATGCGCAGTGGCTACTATCAGTCCGGGGATGATGATTTTCATAGGGGACTATCTACAACCTCATCCACATAATGCCTGAAAATTTCACTGAAATCGGATGAAAAATGTGGAAGTTATGGCCGTTACAAGGAATTCACGTTTGTGCATGCGCAGTCGCTTCTATCAGTCCGGAGATGATTTTCATAGGGACCATCCACACGCCAACCCACATACTCCCTGACGATTTAATTGAAATCGGACAATAACTTCGTGTAGTTTTGCCAGAAGAATTTCATGCCAGACAGAGAGACACGGAACCAAAATGGGGTATTTCGATGGGCCAGAAATTCAGGTTTTTGACCTCAAATTTGGATTCAGCACCATTGAAAACCTCTAAACTCCAACTTTTTACCCACTGATACTATAACATGTGGTAGAAAAATTGAATAAAGAGATCAAACGTTAGAAAAAAGGCGGGCCTTCATGAACGCATACACACTACACCGCGGGCGTGTGTGTGTAGTATTTTGTAGCATCCAAGGCCACGAGGCGATCAAGACCGCACGGGATTAGTGGAATGTCTCAATCCAAGGTCAGCAAGTTAATACGTCACAACAAGTCACATCATTCAAATCTTCAACTTTCATTAGCTTCCCTAATTTCTTCTAAATATTTTCTGGATGAACAGACCCAATTACCGTTATTCCTGACCCTTGCTCTTTTGAAATTTTTTTTTAAATTGACTGAAATACTCCATTGTTGAAGAAGGCCTGAAGCGTAAAACGCGAGTGGCATTTTAGATAACTTTTTTTTTTTTCCGCTCGAAAAGTGAAAGCAATGTTTCCGCTACCTTGGTAGACTCGGAAGCAAAAATCCACCTTACCGAATTCACAAAAGAAACCAATTACTATTAAATAAAAAAAAGCAATCTTCTCTCTAGAAGTTCTAAGAAGTAACATGTGCCAAAATTCTAGCTCGGAAGAACCCAAGCAATTAAACTTGAATATCTTACTGGGTGTATCCAGCAAGATGACTGTTCGTGTTACTGATTATCAAGAGAAGTTAGTAGATAACATGATTGTGAATAACCAGTATTAACGTTGAACTTTTCCAACTTCGATCACTGTATGTCCTAGGTATTATAGCATTCATGTTAAATTGCTTCAGAGTCTACCAAGGTAGCGGAAGCATTGTTTTCACTTTTCAAGGTTGGAAAAAAATATTCTCCAAAATCAAAATTTCCACTCGCGTTTTACGTTTCAGGCCGTACCGAAAAATTTTGGTTCCGTGTCTGTCTGTCATGAAATCCTTGTAGAGGGCATTACTAAACGAAGTATTGACTTTTTCAAACAATCGAAGGTGATAAAAAGCCTTTAAAGTTGTCGTTTCTCTGGAGTAAACCAACAACTTTAGATGATTTCAACGTTCATTGCCGCTAGAAATGTTATAGTGCATAATGATTGGGGGGGGGGGGTTCATCACTTATCAACTGGTTTAAATTTACCTAATGCTTATCAAATGGGACGTCCAATGGAATGCATGCATCACTTAACAATGTTTTTATTTCTTTTTTCTTGTTAAATAGACGGGATATACCTCCACAATAATTTAATTGATGATTTTACAGTTTTTAAAGAATTGGAAACACTCCCAATTGTTTAAAATGATTTCTTAAGTACTTTAAATAGCTATTTCTTAAGGTACCTCAAAAAAAAATTCTTTTTTTTAGTTTGATAAAAATCAAAGTCTTATTGTGAATAGATTTAAAAATGCCTGATTTGACAATTGAATCACCCGAAAATAATTAATCACATATTTTGGACTAAATCCGAACACACAAAACTAAACTCACTGCTATTATTCTGAAAATGATTTATTCTACAGAAACTGCACAACCTCATATAGTACAGTTCCGTGGAGGAAGTCGATGAGGCATTTCTCCAACAACTTATCGGTCTACCACAGAAACTTTGCATCCCTGTGGCGCTCCCTAGGTGGCGGATCCGCGAACTATAACGATCGAGTCAACTTTCCATGGCGAAACCTCGACACAGAAATTGGAGCTGTGAGGCATTTGATGTTCGTGAAGTGCCACGAAATTTCAATTTCGGAAACGCACAAAATCTGCAGTAGGAGGGGAATCATGTCACTTTTGAGGAGAGAAATTCCTGAAAAAATTATTGTACGGGCAGGAATCTGCTTGATGATAAGAGATAAGTAGTTCTATGTTCTCCAGAAGAATGCGCCAAAGGGATGCTATGTTTCTGTGGTACACCTATAGTTAACTTAGGTTAGAACAAGATGAACAAAATATTGACAATGTACAAAAAAGGGACGCAGAAATGAAACTTACAACTTGATGCCAAATGTTTTTGTCCATGATAAATTAACAAATTTTCAGACCTTATCAGGTCTTGCTTTAGAAGAAAAAGAAACAAACGAAAAGTCAACTTATTTGGACTGTTTAAGGAACTAAAACACTTACTTATCGAAATCCGAGGATCAGTTGGCATTAATTTTGTCAAATGTGAAAATACCACAAGAAGCTTACCAGATTGCTCATGGACCTTGCCTACCATACACTGATAATACGGCAGTGTTTACGTTAAAACACTGATAAGAATTCCCAAAACCTTCACCAAAGATTCCAGAGAGAAGGGGCAAAGGCTCATATTTTCGTTAAACCTCCACCCTTTTGGTTTAATATTTTCAATAATGAACCTTTGGAATCGACCAAGAAAAAAATTTTTTTTTAACACCCCCTCAAAATTTGATGGTTTACGTTTCAAGGTACGTAGAATCCAAAAATCGAATAAAAATTTGGCCGTCCGTCCGCCGTACTTTTGCCACTTAGCATTGACCGATTTTGATGAAATTTGGTATGTAGGCTCCATTTAGGGTCTAGTTGTGCCCCGAAGATTTTGGTTGATGTAGGTCACTTCTAAGGGTTCCAAAATGAATTTTGAAAACGCCCTAACTCAAAAAATTTTGATATACAGGTATTGTTTTTCCTTCAATTTAAGATTCTATGTAATTTTTAGAATTTTTTTGAGACCACCCGGAGCTTTCTAGGACAAACCGTTCGCTCACTACGAGAATTTAAAGTTTGGACGTACGATAAATCAGAAACACGAGTGTGAATCGCAAAAGAGGCCTGATCTCCGTTCAAATTAAAGCTGACCGAAATGCGATCGATGTTTTTCTTCATGTTGGATGGTTGGTGGCTTTGCAGACGAGTGATCTATATAGAAAAATAAAAAATAAACCATTGTGTAATAATTTGCAGCGTTTTTTGAAAAAATTTTGAAAGAATTGGGGAACCTGAGCTGCCCTTGCTTGCTTAGAAGGAACGGTATGAAGATAAGAGAGCAATTTATAAAACTACCTCCTAGTTCACTTTGTTTCATTTCATTGATTTACCTCACTATTGAATAATTCGACGATGCATGGAGCGTTGTTCTCAATCAGCTTGGAGAGGCTCTTCGACGATGCTACGATGTGAGACTGTACGTTGGATACAAGATCGTAACAATCAACGCTGAGAAAACCTAGTCCAGTGAAGTTAGCAACAACCGAAAGAAGAAGAGTTTTACCACACCCACTGGCTCCATTTAGTATGAATATAGGATGCAGATCTACAACTCAAAGGAACAGGTTAAACATTTAGTACGAGAGGTAAATTCGCAATAAATGTGAGTTGAATAATTCAACAGTAGACGTACCATGCCTGACTTCGTGAAGAAAAGGTTGTGTCCATGATAATATCCTCTGAAAATACACCCCCATCCCAGGTGGGACTAGTGAGAAGGTAGTGCTGATTTCGGCTGGAATAAATCTCTTAAATTGACTAGGAGGAGCGAAAGTTGAGATGCTCTCAATCTCATACACAGCTGTTGCGAGGGACACGATGAACACACCATCGAACTCTTCCTTAATATCCTCACCTTGAAATAAATGTAACATCAATTTTATAACGAGAAGAAAATACGATCACGGGTGAGCATATAACACATGGATGGTACTACAGAGGGCATCAGATAACGCAACAAAAAATGTCCAACGTACCTACAGCCTAGTTATGTTGCTTCAGAGTCTACCAAGGTAGCGGAAGCATTGTTTTCACTTTTCAAAGTTGTAACAAAAATATTCTCAAAAATCTAAATTTTCACCCGCGTTTTACGTTTTTTTGAACAGTTTTGGTTCCTTGTCTGTCTGTGTGTATGTCTGTCATGAAATCCTTGTAACGGGCATAAATATACGAATGAGGAATTTCACCGTTTGCATTTTTCCTGAATAGTTAATGGTGTGGGGTAGATGAAAATCGGGTTGATTTTGGAAAACAAGTCTCCTGTTATTTTTGGGAGAATCAAAATTTATGATTTCAAAAAATAACCAGGAAAACGGACCTCTTCAACGTGAAGCGGAAACGCTTGCCTATTGGCTGTTTGGATCGCCGTCTCCTCCCAGTTGCCCGAAGGTACGACAAAATCGTGTTATCTAAGAGGAAAGTTATCAAACAAATACAGGGGAAACCTAATATTCCCCATCTTGCTTTTTCTATTTTTTTCTTCAGTTTTTCGATTTTGATCTTTACTGGTTTTGTGAAATGTTGCATCTGAGGACTATAGATTTCAAAATCTCAGCGCTTCAAGAGGCCGTACATGAACTATTCCAGGTTGACGCCATCCTCCCGGTTTTGGTTTATTATTTTCAATAATGGACCTTTGGAATTGACCAAGAAAATTTTTTTTTGAACACCCTCTCAAAATTTGTTGGTTTACGTTTCAAGGTACGTGGAATCCAAAAATCGAACCAAAATTTGGCCGTCCGTCCGCCGTACGCGGCACTTTCCTCGCTTATCACTGACCGATTTTGATGAAATTTGGTATGTAAGCTTCATTTGGGGTCTAGTTGTGCCCGAAGATTTTTATTGATGTAGGTCACTTCTAAGGGTTGAAAAATAAGGTTTGGAATTTTGAAAACGCCCTAACTCAAAAAATTTCGATATAAATGTATTGTTTTTCCTTCAATTTAAGATAGTTATGAATTTTTAGAGACTACGCGGAGCCCTGTAGGACAAACCTTTCATAACCGTGCAAACGTGATTTCATTGTAACAGCCATAACTTCTACATTTTCCATCCGATGTTGATGCAATTTTCCGGGATTATGCGGATTGGAATCACAGACTGAGTACTCGCCGCGCAAACGTGAATTTCCTTGTAAAGCTGGGTTCACAAGAGCGCGGTCAACGCAGTTGTGCGACGAGGCGGTTACGCGTTCGGGACGCGGCGGGTGTCTAGAGGTTCACATGGTCGCGGTTGAGCGACAGTTTTTCGACTTCCATTTTCCCGCGCTTCACTTGAAATCCTATTATGTTTTGAATCCTAGCTGGTTTGAATCCTATCATTTTATTTTCAAATTGTGTTTCAATTCAGCTCGTCCGAACTATATTAATCACTATAAAGTCACCAATGTACCTTTTTTAGAAAAATTACCAAAGTACATTTATTCTGTACCTACGATGTTCCATTTCATTTTTAAATGCATCAAAGATGAACAGTATTTTACTGAATCGAAATAGATAACGTTACCTACCAACTACAAAAATCGGAATTCTGATAGCTTTATTTTATTTGTAATCATTATTATCAAAGTGAATTATGATGTAGAATATTCCTATGAAATGCGTAATTTTTATGATTTCGTTGTAGGTGCTAATTATGCAAAAAAATCTTGGAAATCACCTCATCAATTTGGTGGTTGAAATTCTCATCAATTTGAGTATCCATTACATAAATAAATCACAGATCATATTTATTAATACTTGTCGACCCCTAACATAAACACACAGCTCTCTTCTCTCCTAAACTAATTCAATTACAATTTAACTAAAACTTTGATTCATTTGGGATCAAGCTTCCGGAAAAATCACAACACACCAGTTGATACCCGTGCTGGAAGAAGTGGTGATAACAAGTCTTTATAACAAACAATGTAAACAAAGGGCGAGCGGTTACGCGTCGAATATCAGAATTTTTGAAACGCAACAGTCCACTTCAAAAGTACTCAGGCGGCTGAGGCGCCACCAATCAAATAGCCGAACGCGTAACCGCCTCTTCGCACAACCGCGTTGACCGCGCTCATGTGAACCCAGCTTTACAGCCTTAGGGCCGTATTCACAAAACGCACTTAGTGGGGCTTTTCACTAAGTGAAGCCTGAAATCTCCACTTAGAGCCGTACTTTAGAGAAAACGCTATTCACAAACCGAACTTAAGAAGAAGCGTCACTTCAGCTCCACTTTACCAAAGCTGAACTTTCGTCAAGTTACACTCTCCGGGTAAGTTTGGCTCCTACCACACTTTACTGGCCCTTAGTACAGCTTTTGACAAGAATTGCGTCTATTTTGCTTGCTTCGACAGCCGTTTTACGAAGTTTTTCCGTTCGGATTTAAATGGAAAACGACTACATGGAATATTTGCAGTATCTACGGAAAGGAGACGTGTACAAATTGTGCCAAGAAGGCGAAGAGAAAGCGAAAATGGATTCGAGTGTAGGTCAGAAGACCTTCCGTGCACGTCACAGGTAAACAATTTCCTTCTTTTCCTGTTTACAGCTACCTTTGAGCACTTATAATTGTGCTCAGTTCATTTCAATTTGAGGACATTATGTTTCAAGTGTCCAAAATGTAGTCAGATTTATGTGAATTCTATTTCAAAGAACCAGTAGGTAAGCCCAAATTAACCTTTCATGTCGGCCTTTCCTCAGTTTTCCATCGGGTCTTCTGGTCTTCAAATTAGTCTGACCCGGACAATCGTTTGCTGATCACCAACCGGTTATCAATGTTATCACTGAATATTCCCATTGGTCAATAGGAGCGAGTCGCCCTAAGGGTTACCCTTTCGGAAGTTGAACTTCCTTATCAGTTGAACTTAAAGCTGATCTAAGAGCAGCTACACTAAAAACGATTGTGAATAGCGATTTCTCCTCAAGTTTCACTTTGGCCTGATGTATCACTTTCGGAAGTGCGACTTCAAGTTTCACTTCGGCGACTTTTGTGAATACGGGCCTTGATTTCGGTGTGCAAGGTCCCACTCTTGTGGTGGAGTTCCTTCCAAAATCAATGAGTAAGCAACTAGACATAGCTACACATACTGATGACTGATACTGATGACCGATTCGCGTGAACTAACTTGTCTAGGTCTAGCAAAGTGTATTAGAAGAGAGGAAAGCTATCACAGGTTCCTGGAATCTTTTCTTGCCCATATTCAAACGTTTGAAAGAGATGAAGTAACATGGACACGTCATTGTACGATGAAGCTGGGCACTCACAAAAGCATGCGATCATCATAAAGATGACGGTGGGGCTGAATGGGTTAACCCTTAACTGCACACAATTTCCGATTTTCTTGAAAAAAAAAAGAATTTCATGTATTTTGGCCCCCTGAAAACGAAAGTGACAAGGAAAAGTCCCTAAATTACATAGTTTGACCGATAATCCCTAATTTATGCCCTTATCATATATGATAGCACGAGACGATGATTTCATATGTGATATAATGCGAGCAAAATGGTTGAAAGAAATACATGAGACCAAATAGGTTTTCTCGCATAATGCTATTTAAAAATCACATTTATAATGCTATAAGAAAGCATAAATGCTCATTTGGAGTTTCTATCACCTATTTAGAAACTTACCTAGTAGGATTATGTACAAAAATCTAGTGATATATTGTACATAAGACATTTTTTCAAAGCATTTATTATGATAACTTGTATGTATGTAATTAAAAAAAAGGCCTGCAGGCAGCAATAAATTTTCCTCTTATCATTGGCCAGACTATAGACAAGAATAGTTGAAGACTAAACAATAAGACTTATTCTACTTAGTAGACAATTTTTGACAAGGTGGCTTCGGCTTCATGTGACATCTCCCACGACCACTCTAACTCCTCGCGATTGGCGACATGCATACATACATGCATGTACATACGGTTGGGGTTTTATGTAATTAGATTCTTTTGGTTCCATCTCTGTCCACATATGTGAAGTGGTTAGGAACCATTTCTGAAATATACTAGTAGGGATACCTAATGTGAAATTTATGCTGAAATCAAATAAAATTTATAAAATCATCAAAAACATAAAATAAATTTATATTTAAAAAACATCATGTGCAGCAAGTGGCTTGTATCACGTTTGAACGAAATGGTAATGCAGTGGAGAAGTCCACGTTCTATCATATATGAAATTCACCCAGGTCCTCCTCCTTGAGGAGATATCATGATGATGAGATATCAAAGCAAAAGCGCAGTTTCCATAAACACTGGAAACTTGATCGATTAGTTCTTTTCATATTTCATTTCTACATATCTTGAGACAGCATGCAGTATTTTTTTCAGCCGAAAATCTTCAAAAATGTTGTTGTAAGAGGCACAGCAAAACAAAACTTCTCACGCGTGTTGTCAACTCGTGATTTCTGCTGATTTAAAAGAGGTTATAACCTTACAGGAGGGGTTATGGATATTCTTTGATTCTTATGAGATCTAGCGGTAGTTGACTAAAGTAAAAATAGGTACCACAAAGAGCTCGAGAAGACCACCAGAATGCTCTTGTGCCTCGTTTAAAGTTCCATATCATATCTAGGCAGGGGGGGAAAACTAGTATAAGTCAAAAAATGATCAAAATGAGTTAAGTCATTTATACATTCTTAAAGGTCTTTCCCACTTGCTGGTAAAAGTAGTTTAGGTCAAAATCAGTGTTGTAGCCAGAAAAACGCAGGGTTACCAACAGTATAAGTCAAATTAAGCCATAAGACGTTATAATACTAAGGGCCGGTTTCACCAACATTTTGATCGGAGTTCGAGGGCCGATTCAACTACTGAACCGAGAAAACGGGTTTCACCAGAGGCGATCAATGCCTTCCTCGGTTCATCCGGCGTTTGGCGCTGATCGCTCAATTTTGGCTGGTTAATCGGTTTGATCTTCGTTTAAAGCGACGGACGTGGACGCCATTGTTATTTTTCCTATTCCGTCGAGCTGTTTTTCGTCTGTGTTTTGCTGGAGTTTTTATCATGTCACGAGCTTTGGTGCGCACCTTCTCGTAGGTATCATACGGGAGTGAGAAAGGACAACGAAATTGTGAACCATTTCATTATTCGCGGTCCCTAACAAATCCATCGCAGGACGTCGCTATTTCAGCCTACAAGTTTCGTTACCATCTCAGATATTTCCGTTTCCCAGTTGCTGTGTGCATTTTACGTACCTATTGTGAGTAGTTGCTTTTGCTGATGTTAATCATTATGAAAATAAAACTGTTACATACCTATATGGTATCTGGTGAATACATATTTTTTCGCAAGATCCCCTCTTCATATTTCCTTTTTTCTCGTTAGGTGTTTACTAAAGATTGCTTACTTACGTCGTTTATATTCTTGTATAGTTGTTTGATTGAATGATTATTCTTATTAGGTATTTGATTACGCATTACCTATGTCAAACAATTATGCCGAAAATTCTTTTCTTATTATTTACCTACGAATTTATTTTTGTTTGCACCATAATCAGCATAGGTAGGTAGGAGAAAAAAGAACCGATTTGTTGCAACATAAGATTGACTTGGAGAAATGTGTAGGCAGATGAACAAATCAATTCATACGTTTATTCATATCACGTTTTATTGAATACAATAATTATAATTGTAATTCATTCATTCTTATAAAATGCGTACATAGAATTTCACACAAGTACCGATCGTAGTAGTATTTCATGAATGCTGAAGTGATAATGGGTTTTCTTGACATGAAGAATGAAATTCACCTTATTTGTTCAGAAAATACGTCACACAGTTCGTAGCCTGTTATCCGAAATCTGAAACAAAAATTTGCATCCGCACATTATTAAGCAGTTAGCTATGTCTACTAGGTAGCTCAGAGTAGTTGAAAGTAACGGTGAGTAGGTACCTATATGGTTTAGGAGTCATGCAGTAAGGCACATTTGTAGAAAAACCCAGAGAGCCTGGAAGAGGGAATCACCAGGGATAAAAGTAGGTAAATGTACTCACGTTGATGAAGTAGGTAGACGTCCAATCGAAAATCTGAACTCCAACAATCATAATGAACTCATGAACAACACAAATTATAGCGCTGAAAGAGGATAGTTGACGTATTGATGAAATATCGCGGATTGAATGAAGTCATAACTATCGAAAAAGTGATTCTGCGGGAAAACTGTCACAAAACAATGTCGTTATCTCTCGTATCACCTGCCAGATCAGAGTTGTACGACGATTTTCGATGCTTCGATGGTGAAGAAGAAGTTTACCAGAGATCAACGAAAACGCCGTTCCTGAGAACCCGTTCAACTTGGTGAAACCGAAACAAATTTTGACTGGAGATCAATCTCAGTTTACTTTAAACGCAGTTTTCGTCGAACGGAGTTAATGGATTGTTGGTGAAACCGGCCCTAAGAGTATAGGTCAACTTATAAGTTGACCTATTGTAAGTTGACATAGTATAAATACTATGAATACCGCCAAGTTACTCTTTAGTTTACCGTTCAAAATAGTATATGTCAGGTTATATTAGTATGACCACAAACATTTGGTTGGAAGCCCTGACTTGAACTATTAGGGCAACACTGTTTTCTATTGTACTTTGCCCTTTTCTGTTGTTTACTGTTCGTGTTTCTGTTTTGAGGTTTTGTCAAAATTCGTATTAAACAGTAAGTGGTACCTAAACCTGTGTGAAATGGGCCATAGACGCCCAGCCATAGATTTAAGGCGCGCCTAGACTAACCCGCAACACTTTCCGAGCCACGCGGCCACATCATTCCCTTACAACAGAACTTCTTATTCGCCCAACTTCTCGAATCCATCAAAAAACGGATCTCCACTGAAATATTCTTAAAGGTCTGACATGAATGAAGCCTGTAGAACTATAGACAACCAGTTACAACGGTATTAATTCGTGCTTTCGACAAGATAGGTAATAGGTAGATACAACAGTATGCAGAGTTGAATATACTGTTGAGTAAATTACTTTTTTATATCGAAATTCCCACACACCATTTTTTAGTATAATGTTAAGGATATGTTACTCTAACATCCACCAGAGTTTGGAGGAATTTGAAGATGACCATTTTTGTAAAGTGCGAAAGTGTTCGAAATTTCCACTGAAATCAGCTATCACCCAAAATCGGGCGTTCATAACTTTTCTCCTACTGATCCGGAATCAACCAAATTTCAGTATAATATCCACCAATTATATAAGAAACATATCCCAGAATCTCGTGCATGTAGCTCAGTCGTAAGTACCCAGCCATAGATGATTTGTGCGAGAAAACGTGTGTTGCGGCATCAGAACAGGTGGCACACCAACTTCTCACATCCATTACTATTTTTAATCGAAATTCCCACCCACCATTTTTCAGTATAATGTTGATGATATGTTACTCTATCGTACTATTAGATGGAATATTAGTAGTACCACACTATTAGATGGAAACACCCTATCTCCTGATGAACTCAATAAGTAGGTAATTACCAAGGTTGTTGAATTTTTTTGTCAATACCTACCAAACATTAATTAAGTTTTGTTACTTTCCATTACTCACAATAGGTAATAATAATACTATCATTTTCACTCGTGTTCTGTAAACATATGTTTTGAATAAATTGCTCGGGCCTGTTTTCATACAATTTTTATAGATCAAATCCCTGTCTACTTCTAAACAAATACTGTGAATAATCAAGAAAAGTTTGATGTATGGAACTTTATTACAATCCTAGCTACTGTCTTGTTTCTTACTGTCTATATACATGGTAAAAGAATAATCAATTCTGTGTTTGAGTTGAATTTTATCTTCGAATTCAAGTGAAATTTCAGTAATTTAGGTACGATGATGACTGGTTTTAGAAACATAAGTCAATTTTTCTTAAAGGTCGAAACAGTATAAGTCAAAAATTACAGCGAAACAAAAAGTTATTGGAAAATGCACTAAATGCATCTTTGGTTCAACTATCAAATAGTAATTTAAAAGTAAAAAACCAGGGGTATCTGGAACAACAAGCAGGTAAGAAGAGTACAAACAGAACCATATTCAGGCCCACCACAAAAATGGCCTCCCCTGTAAAATTAGGTTTATTGACTTATACTAGTTTTCCCGCCCCGCCTAGATATATGATAGCTGGTGCAGTTAAGGGTTAAACATGGATACCAGAAATTCTGACTGCAACTCGTAGAAGTATGCACCTATTAAGGTACTGCTAGATAGAAGGTACTGCTCAGGTACCCCATCGAACTGATTTTAAAGTTAAAATAAATTATTGAAGGGTTGTAAGATTTTTTAAAACTTACTATTGGCTTCCAAATTGATAACTTTAAACCGCAAAGCGTCTTTCATGTTAAATTCACCGGTACATCTTCGTTGATTGGCAATGTCTACCGTCACTATGTCACATTTCTTCAAGAACCGAGGGGTTCTGAAATATATCTCCAATGCTCTCTTGGCATCGTCGCTCTTCCACGATACCATACTACTCTTCAAAAATGATATCACTAGTTTCTTCGCCTCCGGATAATCGTGAGAGTTCAGTAATTCCGTTATTTTGAAGGCAACAGGGGCACTGGGATGGAGGCTCCTGAATGAATTGGTATTCAGGTTTCTGACGTTGAAGAGGGTTTCCGAGTACATAGCGAAGGTATTACGGGGTAATAATTTGCACTGTATAAAACTGAAAGTCCTCTTGTATTGTCTACTCCCGTGAGAAAACGTAATCGTTCCCCAAGGATGTGTTGATGGAATGTAGCTGTTGTGGATGATTGTCTCTGAAGCCAATAGTTTGCTTTCGAACTGCCCGTCACCTTCATCCAATAGCAATATCATGTTTTCCATCATAATCAGAGGTAGGCCAACAGCACGGAATCTGCAGAGTTCCCATTGCTTGTATATGTCGAGAATGTAAGCTCTTATGTGAGAGAGTACAGTTGAATCGGCATTCAACAACGTGTAAACGAAATCAAAAAATCTAACATACTTCTGAATTAGTTCTTCTCGCTTCATGATTTCTCATACTCATAATTCATTTCGTTTTGTAATGACTCGCGAAATTTGATAACACGCGCACTTGTAAATAATTTGTAAACAAGCATGGAAGTGTCCTCATCTCAGCTGTTCTGTTTCCAATTGCTGTTTTGACAGTTTAGTATTTGTTTTGCAGGTCGGGCGTTAGTATTCTTTCAATTGAAGGCGCCCTATTCCTTACTGTTGCCATCCCTACGAATTTAAGAGACAAATCAGGCTTTTAGCCAAAATTTGGTTTCAGGGAAATCTAATTTTTTGGAGAAAACCATAAATTTATGGTCTGAACCCTTGTTATTGTAGTTTGGTCTGTACCCTTGTTTTTGAGTGTTTTATGTCAATACTTCGAAAACTGATAAGCAGAGGAAACGTCTTCTTCTTCTTGATCTCGGGGAACTCCCTTGAGAAGCCATTGGCGAGTGCCTGTGCTCCATGTACCTTGGAAGGACTCATCCATGCATGGAACTGGCCTCCAGCCCCCCTGTGAAGCCTGATAGGTGGAGGGGAGGTCGAAGGTAGGCTCTTAGGGCGTGGCTTATGGAAAACCACCTGAGAACTCCAGTGTTCCTCCAACACACTACTAACGGAGTCCTAGCCTCAGGTGCAAGAGGTCTGCAGTTCGAATCCCAGCAACGAGTGTAATAATATTGTAAGCTGGTGCTTTAGTCTGTTTACTTATCAAACTGGATGCCAGTGCTGAGGACAATTTTCAACACTGCCACCAATTTGTAAGCCTCTACTTTACTTGTCTATGTAAGCCGGTGTGCTTTACTTGACAAACTGGATGCCAGTGCTGAGGAAAATTCTCAACGCTGTCACCAATTTGTAAGCCTACTTGTCTAGGTAAAGTCGACAAATGAATTTAGTTACCTAGCCCAAGTAGCAACTGAGTAGGTTCCTGAAGGGAAACTACTTCGTGTTTAACTGTGAAATGGGGGAGTCAAGAAAAGACCGAAACAACTTAATTCTACGTTAAATTTAGGATAATAAATGGTAATTACCTGTGAAGTATGGTAGCTCTTCGAAGGTGTTGACTCCTGGGTTGTTTGAATACTAAATATAATGCTGTTAAACCTGAAGGGTGTTTTGTTTTACCTCGGACCTCTAAATGTGTCCTGTGCCAGAAGGGCGTGTCCTTCGTGTCTTTTGTGTCTCTTGTGTCTTTTGTGTCTAAAACACAAGTGACCCAACCGACCACGAGGATGTGTTCTTTTGCAAGTGTGTCCTAAGGACACGACCTGATGGGTCTGAAATGAATTAAAGTTTAAATATTGAAAATTGAAGTTATTTATTTACCCCTAAATACCTCAGCTGATATGATGCAGGGTGAACTGAGAGAGAACACAAGATATGGAGTAAAATACCAGGTAAATAGGTTTATTCAAAGACACAAGTGTGTTGGTAACAAAATAGGACAAGCCTGAAGGGCGAATACTAAAATTGACAAGAAATACGAATGAGATCATGATAATATCATATTATATTAAACTATATTATAGTTTAAGACTAGGATTTAACAAGGTTTCCAAAATGACAATACTTTCCAAATTCCTTTTCCGATACAATTTCCAAGCTGTGTCTTCGCCGTGTTCTAGTGTGTCTTTTATAGTTCGTGTCTTTTTTCTATTACAAAATTACAATCTTTCCACTATCAATTTTCTACTACTCTCTAGAACTTTATTCACTGTTTTACATTTCACCTGCCTAACTATTTTTGGCCAAAAATGAGTTAGATACTTAGTTTGTGCACTCACGTGTTGGGCCCGAAGGTATCCTCGACGATCTTGATGCGGTTTGATGAAGTTCTCCAGTCGGATGTCGATGAATCCAAACAGAGGGATGATGGGGACTACTCCTCAGCAAGTTCAGGGGGTAAATACTCTCGCGCTGACTTTTAGAGAAAAGGGACAGGGGTGACTTTCTGCCGAAACGTACTCGTCGCGCATTTTGGGGAAAAACGTTCAGCCAGGACTTACTAGTTTGAGCTCTGGGGAAGGTGTGATGGCCCCCGCAGGCCGTTGGATCTCGAGGGTTTCCCCCTCCCATTTGTGACGTCATCCACGGCCTTCCTTTCCAAAATCAGGCTGCCATTCGGGTTTGGCTGAAGCCCTGCTGCTGTGGCGGACATTGGTGGTTTGTTTCACCCCCCGGCATTCGTGGAGGAAGTAGTGTTCGGATGCCTATGGTGGAGTTCGGCGTCCTTATCGTAGGGGGGCGGACCACGCCCCTGTAGAGCTGGCCCAGATTACCCCTCCACAGTCCTTCGCTGCAGGTGGCTCTGTGGGGGCGGCATCTTGGGGTTCAGGAAGGGAGGTGTCAACCTACCCCAGCCCCGTCACCTTGTTGGTTCCAGTGAGCAGGGGCTCACATCTAGGTAAAAGTTGACAAAGGAATTTAGTTACCTAGTCCAAGTAGCAACTGAGTAGCTCTTCGAAGGTGTTGACTCCTGGGTTGTTGAATAATAAATGTAATGCTGTTAAACCTGAAGGGTGTTTTGTTTTATCTCGGACCTCTAAATGTGTCCTGTGCCAGAAGGTCGTGTCCTTCGTGTCTTTTGTGTCTAAGGGCCGTATTCATAGTCCCGACTCAAGTCCTAGCTTGCCCTCAAGTGTGACGGTACAAGTGGAGTCTACCACTTGAGCAATTCATAGACGTGCACTTGAACGTCGAAGTGTCAGCTTCTACTCAAGTGTACGGGTTACTCAAGTGCGCACTCACAGTATTCATAAACCAAAATTGACCACAAGTCGAGTTCGAGGCCAAAATCCCAAGTGAGCTCCTGAGGTCCCTCAAGTGCGAAACCCTACTTGGGGATTTCACTGCTGATAATGGAAATCGAATGAAATACAACGTAACTATAACATTTTAAAGTAATTTAATAAACAAAAATGTAAGCCTCGTTGCTTTAGCCTGTGTGCTTATCAAATTGGGTACCAGTGGTAGAAGGCAAATCCCACCGCTGCCACCAATTTGTAAGCCGGTGTGCTTTTACTTGGCTTGACAAATGGGATACCAGTATTGAGTACAAGTCCCAACACTGCCACCAATTTGTAAGCCCGCATGTCCAGGTAAAGTTGACAAATGAAGTTAGTTACCTGACCCAAGCAGCAACTGAGTAGAATCCTGAAGGGAATCTACCCTGTGTTTGACTGTGAAATGGGGGGAGTCGAAAAAGACCGAAACAACTTAAATCTACGTTAATTTTAGGATAATATAGGGTAATTACCTGTGAAGTATGGTAGCTCTTCGAAGGTGTTGACTCCTGGGTTGATAAAAATAATAATAATGATGCTTTGAAACCTGAAGGGTGTTTTATTTTACCTCGGACCTCCAAGCGTGTCCCGTGCCAGAAGGGCGTGTCCTGCGTGTCCTCTGTGTCACTCGTGTCTTCGTGTTCGAGACACGAATAACCCAGTTGACCACGAGGTTGTGTTCTTCTCAGAAATTGTGTCCTAAGGACACGACCTGATGGGTCTGAAACGCAATAAAGAGATTATGAAATTTGACTTAGTTATTTTACCCCTAGCTACTGATACTGATCTGATGCAGGGTGAACTCAAAGATAACTACAGAAATGGAGTGAAATACCAGATAAGAAATTTATTATACAAGTATGGAATGCTTTGATATACAAGCCTGAAGGGCGCAGTTTCTGACGTTTCCAGTAATTAAAACAATAGACAATTTCACAATGAAGACAAAATGGTACAAATAGTTAACTTTCTTACAAGCAATACCTTCAGTGTCCTTTCTCTTTACAATTTCCAATGCCGTGTCTTTACCGTGTCTCCGTGTCTTATCAATAATTTACAATTTGAATCTTTCTCGTTTTCCGTTTTACAAAGCTTTACTGTACCAAATTTTCAATCGATTCAATTCTAATTTCTACACTGTTTTGTCACCTGCCTAATTATTTTGGCCAAAATAGATTAGGTTATATTTGTCTGTGCACTCACGTGTTGGGCCCGAAGGTATCCTCGACGGTCTTGATGCGGATGATTTTGTAGGGATGATGTCTCGAATAGTTCAGGGGGATTTCCTACCACTGACTTTAGAGAACAAGGGATGGGGGTGACTTTCAGCCGGAACTTAGTCGTCGCGCTTTTGGGGGAAGAACGTTCGGCCGGGACCTACTTGTTCGAGCTCTCAGGACGGTGTGATGGCTGACGTGGGCCGCCCGGTCTAGAACGTTTCCCCCTCCTCTCAGTCACGTGATCCACGGCCTCCTGTAGTCCTCAGGCTGCCATCCGGCTTTGGTCGAAGCCCCTTGCTGCTGCTGTGGACACAAGCAGCTGGTGTCTTTCTTTGGTTTCGTGGTTGAATCAGGGCTTGGACGCCTCAGAGGGTGTTTGGCGTCCTCATCGTAGGGGGGCGGACCACGCCCCCGTAGAGCTGGCCCGGATTACCCCTCCACAGTCCTTCGCCGCAGGTGGCTCTGTGGGGGCGGCATCTTGGGGTTCAGGAAGGGGGGTGTTGTTGCTTTACCCCAGCCCCGTCACATTGGTCTCATTCGTGAGCAGGGGCTCACATCCCTCGCCCCCCCGGGAGCCAGGGTCATCAAAGATGACACTGGGTACCGGCAATGGGTCTGAGGGATGCGCCTTCCTGAAGGCCAGCTCGTAGGCGTGGCGCCTGCAGCCGCGACAGTTGGCAGGGTCCCTCTTCAGTCGGTGGTCGGAGTCGCATGTGGGTAGTTCCTTGCCCTGGCGATGACGGTCCGATTGTGCCGATGTAGGAGGTCTTCCGACGAGTCCACTTTTCGTTGTTCAACCACAAGTTTCACCCTACCCAGATAACATCCCAACTGGGAAACGCTCGAGAAACCCCTCACCCCATCCACATCAGTACTCCGGCCCGAGCGGCCAGGCGCACTGAGGCAACGCAAACCTCCAATTTGACTTGACAAACCAATGTACGTCAAGTTAAATTCAACATAATTAAAATTTTATGACCTGAAGGGTCCAATGAAATTTAGCGACCTGAAGGGTCTGACAGTTTGTGTCTGATGGCACGGGCCAATCCTCAGTGTGTCTGAGGCGTGTCCCGTGTCACCATGTGTCTCGTGTGTCTCGTGTGTCAGTCTTTTCCCAAGTGTAGCTTTTTATAGTCAATAGGATTCCTACGCTCCCTCAGACCATACGGACCCTCGGGTTGATAGGGTCTTTGCATTATTCGCACGGGGGTAGGGCTCGGATTACTCACTATTGATGGAACATCAGTCGGCACCTCCGTCAGGTCGATGACGGGATCAGGTGGTTCGTTCTCCACTTCCTCAGAATGATTCCGCGGGGTCTCTTCGGTCGTTGACTCCATGATCAAAGGTTCAGGTTGGGTTTCCTTGGGGGGGCTTTCCGGCGGTCGTTCTTGGATCTTACTGTTATCAGGGTCCATCCTGCATACCACTCTCGGGGTTTCCTTTATCTCATCTTCCTCCATAGCATCTTCGACGTTGTCGTGCGTGTTCTCAATCAACACCCCTTGCGGTGGCTAAGGTTGCAAATTCTCCCTCTGGTCCGGATCCATAAAAGCCTCATCTGGGATTCCCAGGACAAAAGCAGGCTTGAGGCGATTAACGTGTACCGTATTTCGTCGAATATCCGGCAAATCGCGGATTGCATAGGTTACCTCAGTATGCTTGGCGGTGATTATCCACGGACCCAACCAGGGGCTCCAAAACTTTTTAACCGTGCCTGCGGGGGGTTGCATCTCCCGAAGGTATACTTGATCCCCGGGTTCAAAAGTACGGGCGTTCCGTCGTGAATTTATAACGGCGCTGCGCTTCTGCCATGCCTCATGAAGACCCTGTGCAGTCGCCTTACGGGCAATTTGCAAGTTCCTTAGCATTACATTTTCGTCGGTCTTGGTGGTCAATTCCTGGAGTGAGTTATTCGGCAGCCTCAGCTCCCGTCCATAGGTTAGGAAGTTTGGTGTGAAACCCGTAGTCTTATGTGGGGTGGCTCGGTAGGCAGCCAGTGCCATAGGTAGTACCGCTTCCCATGTAGTGGTTTTCTTGGTAATCTTGGCGATTATGTTGGCAAGTGTCCTATGGAAGCGTTCGCATACCCCATTCCCTTCCGGGTGGTAGGCCGTGGTATAGATGTTGCGGATCCCCCATTCCTGACACAACCTTTTGGTCGATTTCGCGGTAAATGCCGTTCCCCTATCAGAGACTAGTCTCTCTGGCACTCCATGCACGGGAATATATTTACTGGCGAGAACCCGTGCCACCGTGGTCGCGGTACAGTCTGTGGTCACATATGCCTCCGCATATTTAGTGAAATGGTCCACCATTGTCAACAGGTACTTAACACCGGACCCAGCCGTCAAGGGGCCAACAAAATCTATCCCCACAATTTGGCCCGGTCGACTAGGCAACAATGGCTTCTGGATGGGATTTTTTAGCCCGGGCGGAGTATTCCTCTTCAAGCATGTGGCGCAACTCTGCACATACTCCCGCACATCTCTAGCCAGTCCAGGCCAGTGCCCCAGGCGCCTTACCGTTCTCGTGGTGACCTCCGCACCAGGGTGACCAGCCCATTCATTCTGATGACATCGCTGCATCAACCATGTACGCAGGGAACTTGGTATCAATGGGACCCACTCATACTGCCCATCGTGTCTAGTCCTCATTTCCCAGACGCCTCCCGTTTTTCGGATCCGCTCCGGCTGACTACCCAGCGTCACGGTCTGTATCCACGGATCAATTTCTTGTGCGGCCACCATAAGCTCTCGGGGAAAGTCCAGGCTGACCGAAGCGATATTCATACGGCTGAGTCCATCCGCGTGTCCCATCTGTTTACCGGGGCGATATCGCGGCACGAAGTCGTACTCCCCGAGTCGCAAGACCCATCGTCCAATTCGGGACGTCGGATCTCTCAAGTGCATGGCGGCTGTGAGGGCCATATGGTCAGTCTGAAGCTCGAACGTCCGTCCCAGCAGATACTCCTGGAAATGTCTGACGGCCCACACAACCGCCAGCAGCTCCCGCTCAGGCACCGAGTACCGTGTCTCTGCCGGATTCAGCTTACGGCTGGCGTAGGCGATAGGTCGCTCCTCGCCCTCAAATTCCTGCGAGAGCACTGCCCCCTGGGCCGATCCCGAAGCGTCTGTGGCCAAGATAAAAGGTTTTGCTAAGTCCGGGTACGCCAACACTGGTTCGCTCGCCAGGCGGTTCTTAAGTTCATCGAACGCAGCCTGCTGTTTCTCGGTCCACTCAAACGGAACCGATTTTTTGAGGAGGTCAGTCAAGGGTGCCGAAATCTCTGAAAAATTGGGTATAAACCTGCGGTAGAACCCCGCGAGCCCCAGGAATGACTGCAACCGTGTAGTCGTGGTAGGAATCGGAAAGGTTCGCACCGCATGCGTCTTTTCTGGTTCCGTCAATATACCCTCCGGGGTGATTTTATGCCCCAAAAATCTCACCTCGTGCTTGAGAAATTCACACTTCGGTAAATTTACCTGCAGGCCCGCCTCTCTCAGTCTTGTAAACACCCGATTCAAGGTTTCCAAATGATCCTCAAGAGTTGAGGAATAGACAATCACGTCATCTAGATACACCAGGCAGTGGTTGCCCAACACACCGTCCAACACATCGTTCATCACCCTCTGGAACGTGGCCGGGGCCTTCTTGAGCCCGAATGGCATTTTGTTATACTGAAAGTGACGGCCCAAAACGGAGAAGGCGGTTTTTTCTCTTGACTCGGGATGCATGGGTATTTGGTGATACCCCGAAATCAAGTCTATCGTGGAGAACCACTTACAATTCCCCAAAAGTGAGAGGGTTTCCTGTAGCCGCGGCAAGGGATACACATCACCCTTCGTTATCTTATTAAGTTGGCGGAAGTCAGTGCAAAATCGCCACTTCTGTCCCTCTCCCGCTGGGGTCTTCTTCTTAACCAACAAAATCAGGGCGCACCACGGGCTCGTCGATGGGGCCACCACCCCAGCGGCCAACATATCCTTTAGCTGTGTCTCGACGACGTCCCTCAACGCATGTGGGACGGGATATGGTTTATGATGTGTAATGGTCGACGAAGTCGTGACAATCTCATGGGACACGTCAAGGCTACAGCCCTGTCCCGTAGGAGGGTCAAACAACTTCTGGAAATGAAGCATTAATTCTTTGGTGGGACCGAGTTCTTCTCCTGACAGATGACTCAATTTTTCTTCAACAGCTCTCGGAAAGTCAGGACGGGCCTCCTCCCACTGGTCGGTCGGAATGGTTTCCCACTCGTCAAGCATTTCCGGATGTACCTCTCCGTTGGATTCCACGTCCGCTACCATTCCCAGTATAACAGGCTTTGCCTCCGGCAACAATGGAGTAACCATCCGGTATTCTTCTACTCTGTCATCGGGTTTGTCCATTGGATCCTCCGCGTCAGCCTCCTTCGCTGGTTCATACGGGTCCGCCAATGGTACATCCGGAATCGTGTCCACGACCGTTTCCCGCGGTGGATTCAACTGCGCCTCCTCAGCCCAATCCTCCTTCTCGTCTTGTTCCCTGATCCGTGAGTTCGTTGTAACCTTCTCGGTTTTCTCTGCCCTTGTTCTTCCGATTAGTCCCCGATGCTCACTCCAGATATCCTCCTCCAAATCCGACCCCAACTCCATCGCAGATGTTTCCCGCACCCACCTTTCCACACTCCGGTGCCATCCGACCTCCTTGTATTCGATGGCTTTTGTTTTCAGTTCGCTCGTATCCATTGGTTGATATGAGGTCCCCTCCTCTGCGGCGGGCGCATCCTCTTCCCTCTTCCGTGTTTTCTTTAATGGCTCTTTGGGTAGCGCCGTGGGGGGCGTGTCTCGTGTCTTGCCCTGAGGTGTGTTCGTTTTTCCTTCGTGTTTCCTCTTGGGTTGTGTCTCAGACACCCCGCCGGTAGGCGTGTCCCGTGTCCTTTTGCGAGCCACCTCTTGGGAATTTGGTTTGGCGGCTGATAACACAGGGGTGCTAGGGAGGGGCGGACTCGTGCCATCATGGGGTTTTTGGCTATCAAGTGCGCTCAACTCCCTCCCCCGAGTCCTCAGCACCGCACCTTCCCGGTTACATCGTTTCCGTGCCTCAATTGCTCTCACGTGCTCCCTCTCATCGTTTCGTAGTTGGAATTTCATGGCAGGGCCCATCTCGAGAGTCAAGGGTATTTTACGCAGTACATCCAGCCCTAGAAGGTCCAGGCTGGCATTTTGGTTGGCAAACACAAGGAATGCATGGTCAAAAGCGTACCCGTCGATCTGTGCTCGAATTTTTTGTTTTCCCGCAAAGTGAAGGATCGCTCCATCGGCTCCCCATGCTACGGCATTAGTTGGGTGTAATGGTATGCCGGACACTGGTCGGGCCAACACCGAGAGGGCCGCTCCGGTGTCTATGATCATGTCGCGCTCCTCCGTTCCTAATTTAACAGTGATGCGCATTGTCCTCGACATCGGTGCTTCGACAGCAGGGATGTGCGACTCTACCAGGGGTTGTTTGTATTGTACGGCCTCCCTTATGTTATGGAGTCTTATAATCTGTTGCAGTACCCATAGTATTTGTTTCTGATAGAGGCGGATCTCTTCAAGGGATTCTTTACTTTCGCAGTTATGATCGGGACGCTCATTATTAACCGCAGCGAGGTTCCGTGGTTCCCCCACCTCCATGGTGTCTCCGAGTGCCCTCTCTATGTCCTCGGCTTTCTGAAGTGCCTGAGTCACATCGGTTGGCCGGTTGGCAACAAAGTGAACCCCGATAGTCCTCTCAATTCCTCTGATAAAGGCGTCAAGCGTCTTCCTCTCCACCCATGCGTTCCTCTCGTGTCTTCTGAGACAGTCTCCTTCCTCTCGTACCGCACAACGTGCCAGGCCGCGCGCTCTGTCGGCGAACTGCCTCAACGTTTCGGACGGATTACGTTTGATTGTCCATAGTTGAGCTGCGGCTTGTTGTGGGTTTTCTCTTTGAAACCATGTCATCATGTCTGCTTTCACCACTGTATAGACATTGTCAGCGTCTAGCGTGTCATCGCGATCGATCAAGTACTGCTTGGCCGTGCCTCGTGTCTTGGTCCTCAACAGCCGATATTTCTGCTGTTCCGTCAGATTTGCTGTGATAAGGTCAAAATTCGCGAAAAATGAAACGACACTTAACGCGCCTACCACATCTGGGTCCCAAGGCTCGATTTCCGCCATAACAGCTCGCGGTAAGTCATTTTGTTCATTTGTGTGAGAGGTGGTCGTGAATCTTTGTAAGAGAAGATTCATTTCTCTCATGGTCTGGGTCATGGTTTCCACGACTTCTAGTCCCACCGTAGGTTTTGCCTGTGGTGCCTCGACATCAGTGTCGCTGACATCCACGTCATCGATCGGAATTGTATGATCGTGTTTTCGTGTCCTTGGTGAAAAGACGTTAGTCGGTGTTTTCGTCATGTCTTTGTGTGTAAACATTGCAATTTAGACAAGAAATATGTATGAAACGGGAAAAAATGCCCACGTTTCGTCAAAATGCAATAAAAATGAAATATAGACAAAAATAGAAATTTCTCGAAGCTTTTCCCAGATTTACAATAGTCGAATGCACATCCTACCTATTAGTTCACCTGATCAGCTTTTGGAAATTTAATTGTTGTTCGGTTGAATTTAATTTCACAGTAAACACGTGGCTAACGAATAATATTTTATTTGTGTGAGTTCGTCGCAAGGCTAACTCGCGATCAATCCCACTTGCTGCCACCAATTTGTAAGCCTCGTTGCTTTAGCCTGTGTGCTTATCAAATTGGGTACCAGTGGTAGAAGGCAAATCCCACCGCTGCCACCAATTTGTAAGCCGGTGTGCTTTTACTTGGCTTGACAAATGGGATACCAGTATTGAGTACAAGTCCCAACACTGCCACCAATTTGTAAGCCCGCTTGTCCAGGTAAAGTTGACAAATGAAGTTAGTTACCTGACCCAAGCAGCAACTGAGTAGAATCCTGAAGGGAATCTACCCTGTGTTTGACTGTGAAATGGGGGGAGTCGAAAAAGACCGAAACAACTTAAATCTACGTTAATTTTAGGATAATATAGGGTAATTACCTGTGAAGTATGGTAGCTCTTCGAAGGTGTTGACTCCTGGGTTGATAAAAATAATAATAATGATGCTTTGAAACCTGAAGGGTGTTTTATTTTACCTCGGACCTCCAAGCGTGTCCCGTGCCAGAAGGGCGTGTCCTGCGTGTCCTCTGTGTCACTCGTGTCTTCGTGTTCGAGACACGAATAACCCAGTTGACCACGAGGTTGTGTTCTTCTCAGAAATTGTGTCCTAAGGACACGACCTGATGGGTCTGAAATGCAATAAAGAGATTATGAAATTTGACTTAGTTATTTTACCCCTAGCTACTGATACTGATCTGATGCAGGGTGAACTCAAAGATAACTACAGAAATGGAGTGAAATACCAGATAAGAAATTTATTATACAAGTATGGAATGCTTTGATATACAAGCCTGAAGGGCGCAGTTTCTGACGTTTCCAGTAATTAAAACAATAGACAATTTCACAATGAAGACAAAATGGTTCAAATAGTTAACTTTCTTACAAGCAATACCTTCAGTGTCCTTTCTCTTTACAATTTCCAATGCCGTGTCTTTACCGTGTCTCCGTGTCTTATCAATAATTTACAATTTGAATCTTTCTCGTTTTCCGTTTTACAAAGCTTTACTGTACCAAATTTTCAATCGATTCAATTCTAATTTCTACACTGTTTTGTCACCTGCCTAATTATTTTGGCCAAAATAGATTAGGTTATATTTGTCTGTGCACTCACGTGTTGGGCCCGAAGGTATCCTCGACGGTCTTGATGCGGATGATTTTGTAGGGATGATGTCTCGAATAGTCCAGGGGGATTTCCTACCACTGACTTTAGAGAACAAGGGATGGGGGTGACTTTCAGCCGGAACTTAGTCGTCGCGCTTTTGGGGGAAGAACGTTCGGCCGGGACCTACTTGTTCGAGCTCTCAGGACGGTGTGATGGCCGACGTGGGCCGCCCGGTCTAGAACGTTTCCCCCTCCTCTCAGTCACGTGATCCACGGCCTCCTGTAGTCCTCAGGCTGCCATCCGGCTTTGGTCGAAGCCCCTTGCTGCTGCTGTGGACACAAGCAGCTGGTGTCTTTCTTTGGTTTCGTGGTTGAATCAGGGCTCGGACGCCTCAGAGGGTGTTCGGCGTCCTCATCGTAGGGGGGCGGACCACGCCCCCGTAGAGCTGGCCCGGATTACCCCTCCACAGTCCTTCGCCGCAGGTGGCTCTGTGGGGGCGGCATCTTGGGGTTCAGGAAGGGGGGTGTTGTTGCTTTACCCCAGCCCCGTCACATTGGTCTCATTCGTGAGCAGGGGCTCACAAAAATAATTGGAATACCTTGAAATAATGCAAAATGTTATATTTTAAACAAAATTTATGCTTCGATGGCATCGCCACCAACACTTCTATGGTTTATTTATAAAGTGATTATGAGAATTCATCGTTCATAATTTCAATAGTGCTCTTGATTCGCATACAGTTCCAGCAATGAAATTTGTATAGTGTAATAGGTGGTTTTCCTACGTGGCCGATGGATTAGAATTTTGTGAAAACCTAGCTATTACATGCCCTTGCGCTTACTGACTAGGGTAATTATGATCCACTTACCGTGGTGGTGATCTACGGTTTTCGTCGGCAGGGTGTGGCGTCGGAGTCGTTGACTAGGTGTTCCTTGGAATCACCGAAAAATGACCTCCCGCTTCGCCTAGGCCTTTGTGAGGTAAGTATGTTCCCCTTAGTTTGTGAATTATTGAACTTAGTTATTGCTTTCTATCAATGTTAACTATTTGTCTTTTGTTTCAGGTACTCTTCAAGAATTGGACTCCTTCAGGTAAGTAGCTATTTCTAGAATAACCCCTGACTTATCTACGCAGTTCAGCAAGACTCGAATAAGGTAAGTTGATTCTATTTTCCTAGTTATATCTGCCTTCGTTTTACCAAGCACCAGGAAATTGATCAGGTAAGAGTCAATAAAACTACAATATTTGAAATATATCAAACGTAAAATTGTCTAATTTCGAGTAGACCAAAATCAATAGGAACTTCAAATGTAACGAATGCTTTGTGCAATAAAATATGAAATAAACATCAATGAAAGTGTTATGATTTGTAACGAATACCTAACTATTCATTTGTATCGTGCTATTATTTGTATCGTGGGAATAAGATACCCAAAACGAGGTTCCGGAAGGGGTGCCTCTCAACAATTACGTCGCAGTATAACGAATGAGAAAACAACAAACAGGTAAGTAGAGAATCAATTACTCTTTAGGTAACTATCATGTATCAAAGAAGACCTAGGAGGAGTTTTTATACAAAACAATATTCAATAAAAAAAAATGAAGCTTTTAAGCGTACCGGTTAAACCAAATCAGAAGCGTGGCGTCGGTTGGAGGTCCAGAGGAATGCGGGGGTAGATTCGAATCCTAGTCGGGAGCCCGTTTCGTAGGGCGAATCGTGTCCAAACGTCTCCGAAATACGAGGTCGAATGCCAATTTATCAAAATGGAATGTTCAGGTGGGCTCTAAATTCACAAAAACTGTTCAATGTTCACAACTCTACAATCACTGGTTTCGAATCCTGCTCCAGATCTCGACTTGGGGTGTGTGGGCTCTAATATGCAAAAACGTGGCAGTGAGAAGCTCTGTCTAGATGCAACTGCCACCATGGGGTGGCGTCGCAACGGTCGTTTGCCCCTCCCCATTCACTCCCCCACTCCGCCAGTGCCTTGTCCCCTTCCGTCCAGTGCTGCCATCTACCCGGCCCTCGGTCTCCTCTTCCTTATCCTTACCCTCGCATGGAAGGCCCTTGGTGGGTTTTTCTATGGAGGTAGCCGAGTGAACCATGGAGATATCCAGAGCCTGTAGCGATGTGGTGGGGACCAACATCTCTGGGAGCGGCCCATTACAATAGTGATTTTGTTAATAATGATTATTGATGAGTGGGATGGCGAGTTCGACTATTTTTTTTTAACTAGACGTTATTGGGAGGACATGCGTTTTTCCTCTATGGCGATCTCGTGTTATTTTGTAAACTTTATTTCTGGTACCAACTAATTTTGCTTTTACTCGTATCGTGTCCTTATAGTTTAATTTGTGGTTTTAATTAATAATTTTTTTACGCATAATGAGTGGGGAAGGTCAAGTGAAGTGCGAATTTCTCTCCGAGGATTTTGCAAACTTCAAGTAGGTATATACGGCGTACATATTTCCTTCAAATAAATCCTTGTAGGTATATTATTGTATTCCGTACCTTCTGTAATCTACCATCAGCTCTTCTGAATCTCGTCAACCATACACTGCAAGTATTTCATGTGAACCTTCTCATCAGTATCGTTTCAGTTCAACACATCACGCAACAACAAACAGGGCCGAGGAAATCGATGGAATTTGGTGGCCGGATCATAATAATGTGGAGTACTACCCGTTGTCTAGATAGGTACACTATAGTCGCACTGAAGGTTCGCGAATTCCTACCTTTTTTCACAGTTCTACGAATAAAATAAGACAAATCTGGCAATATACACGCGGAAAATCAGCAAGGCTAGTACTATCTATCGGAAAGATGTGTCAACGATGTTGTCTTGTTAGAAAAGAATTTTTGCGCTTAAAACAACCGAATTTTCTGGCCGCGAGATAGCATTGATAACAGGAAAGCATCAAAACCCTGTCCTCCCGATACGTCAACTCGTCAAGTGTTTTTCTTAGACACAAGTTCAGAACACCGTTACTGTCAATGTAAATGAAAAGAATGAAAAAAGATTAAGGAAATACTGACTGGTAGAATTGTAAATGTGCGTTTTCCAGATGGAGGCGATTGTCTTTTTATTTGAAAACCCACTAAAACAAATCCTTGCGCTTACGATCTAGTATGAATGCGAGTGCACTTACTGTGTTTCGTGAATGGTAGGTAGCGGTTGGCAGTGAGCGGCGTCGGTATCGTTGACTAGGTATTTCCTTTTGGAAATACCGAAAAATGATTTACTACGTCGGAAGTGACCAAGGTAAGTATAGATCTTTATAACTCTTGCTATTATTACGTATTTGTGTATAATTTGCTTGTTATTTGACTCTAACTATTCTCCTTTTGTTTCAGGTACTTCAGGACTTCGTGAAATCAGGTAAGTGAACTATCTTCGACTACTACTCATGTGACTCTACTTCCGCTCTGGTTAAGGTAAGTAATTCAGGTAAGTATTTAACCACTTTACGTTATCTTGATCCTACTACGCTCCAGGAAAATGTTCAGGTATGTATTCAATGACTCAGCAACAAGTACAGGAACGAATGATAAAACTTCTATTTCAAATATAGAATTCAACAATCAAATAAGAATCAACATAAAACAATAAAACTCAATGGTTTGACTTCAGAATGGTAAGGTAAGTATCGTGTACGTAAATCTCCCTGAAGGGGGTTAACCTTAAATGACCACGTGGTGGGTCGTGTTTCGAAGCAATATGTTACCAAAAGTAAAATCAAAGACCACGTGGCGGGTCGTGTTTCGGAACAAGATGTTATCGAATCAAGCAAATATCAAAAGACCACGTGGTGAATCGTGTTTCGAAACACCGTGTTATCAAATTCAAATAAAGTCCTTTTGGACAACAAAAGTACAATTTAACTAGGTCCTAGGAGGAACTTTGCAAAGAACATATACAAAAGAATATAAATTTACCGTAATTGACTACTTTGAGAGAGAGAGTTCGTTGGGAAGTCCTTTGGGGTTTTGCCAGTTTTGGGTTGTTGGGGTAGGGTAATAGAGGGTGTTTTTATCTCTTCGGAGCCCTTCTTATCCCTACCCAAGTCAAGGTCATGCGTCCCCGTCGCACAACCCGGGCCCCCTGGGATAAATAGAGGTGGTCCTATTAGGTTTCCCTGATGGACCCCTCTTGAAGTTCCAGGGGTGGCTGAATGACCCTCTGGCGATCAGGGAGGGGACCCCTGTTAACGGGTTCCCTGACCCTCCATAAATGAAGCGCCCCCCCGTTATGGAAACAACAGAAGAAGAGCCTCATAACCCCCGCCAGCCCATTGGCTCGCGGGGTATTAGGGGAGGCGCTCAGAGGCGCCCCAGGCAGGGGCGTCGGCCATCCTCACCCTCTTCCTCTTCCTCATCATCCCTACCCTCTTCCTCTTCCACAGCCTCTTTGAACCACCAGTGTGCCCATTGTGAGCGGGCGTTCACTACCAGGTCTGGCCTTGGTCTCCACATCAGACGGAAGCATCCTGTTGCTGCTAATGATGCTATTGATATTGAACGAATACAGCACAGGTATGCTTCCGAGGAGTTGCGCAGGATGGCGGCAGATGAGGCGGTGGCTGTGCGCAATGGGGTACGTAATATTAATGTTTATCTGAATGAACGTTTTCCCACGCGCACAGTCATTGCCATCAAGAATATCCGCCTGAAGCCCCACTATAAGCAGCTTGTCCAGGAAGCTATCCTGGCAAATAGCAGTGGGGCTTCTCCCGCATCTCCTATTGCTGATGTGGAGCAGCAGCCTGCCATTCAGTATCCCTCCCCCGGGACCTCCGGTCTTCTTGCCGATCTGAAGACTGAAGTCTTGAGGCTTGGGGGGCAGGTAGGTCGTATTGAAGGCTATGAAAGCACCTACCTGCAGGATCTGGTGAGGCGGGCTGCTGAAGGGCTGGATAACCTGGAAGATGAGGTTGCAGCCTATTTAGGGAGAATCTTCCCGCGGGTTGGGGATGCGACCGTGACGCAGCACCAGGGGGGACCTCCTCCCAGAGTGGTGTTGCGTGGAGGTCGCAGAGCGGCTAAACAAGCGAGATGGCGGGAGTACCACCGGGTTCAGAGTTTGTGGAGGAAGCATCCGGCGCGTGTGGCTGCGGAGGTACTGGAGGAGCCTGGGGAAAATCAAGTTCAACCCCCTCTCCAGGAGTTCGTGGATTTCTGGGAACCACTTTTGAGTGCTCCCAGTCACGACCCTGGGGAGCGTGTGGTTCCCCCAGTCTCCACCAGGGATTCCTTGCGCAGCATCTTGTGCTCGACGGTGCTACTTGACGAGGCACACAAGTGCCGTGTCAAGAACTCCACTTCCGCTGGACCGGATGGTGTTTCTGCCCGACGCTGGAATAAAGCACCAAAGACGATTAAGCTGCTCATCCTCAACCTGCTCCTCCTTGCGGGAAGACCCCCGAAAGCATTAACCCGTACCCGGACCGTGTTTATCCCCAAGAAAGGGGGAAGTGGGCCTGGAGGCTATCGACCGATCTCTGTGTCCTCGGTAGTCTTCCGCCACTTCCAAAAAGTACTGGCATCTCGCCTCCAGGTGGCTGGTGTCATTGGTGATGTCCAGAGAGCGTTTCGGCCAGCGGATGGCACAGCGGAGAACCTTACAGTTCTCCAAACTGTCATTTCGCTGGCCCGTATTAAACGTCGGCAACTCCACCTCGCCGCTCTGGACGTCGCTAAGGCCTTTGACACAGTCAGTCACCTTGCCCTGACCGATTGCCTTCGTGGTGTCGGGGCCCCATCTCGGTTAATCGAGTATGTGGCCTGTCTGTACCAGGAAGGCGTGACGGTCCTCGAGGCAGGAGGTGAGGTATCAGGGGATATACGGATCGGGCGTGGGGTACGCCAGGGGGATCCCCTATCGCCACTCCTCTTCAACCTGGTCGTGGATACAGCCTTGGGTAAGCTGCCCACTGAAGTAGGGTTTGATCTCGCCCCTGGGGTGCGAGTAGGAGCATTGGCATTTGCCGATGATGTTATCCTACTCGCAGAAACCCGTGAGGGCTTGCAGATCGCCCTCAATGCATTTGCTAAGCAGCTAGCCAGGTGTGGACTTGTGGTTAACCCCGATAAGTGTGGGTCGGTCTCCTTGGTCCCGTCGGGTCGCCAGCATAAGGTGAAAGTTGTGGATGGGGGTTTTGTCATAGGACAATCCCCCATTCCATCTCGATCCGTGCTGGAGGTTTGGCGGTACCTTGGAGTCGACTTCATGGGGGTGGCCACCATTACTACCAGCCGTGTGGACCTTGGTAGAGCGCTAGCTCGCGTTACCAAGGCTCCATTGAAGCCACAGCAGAAGCTGCGCCTCCTCCGCACGTACTTACTGCCAAAGCTAACCTATGGGTTAGTCTTTGGCAGGCTTACGGCGGGGAGGCTGCAACAATTAGATCGAGAAGTTCGCTCTGCTGTGCGCTCTTGGCTGAAGTTCCCTCCTGGTGTCCCAAGTGCCTATTTTCACGCACCGGTCAAATCCGGTGGGCTTGGCATTGTGTCTCTCTCGGCATGTATCCCTTCACTGCGCCGCCGGCGCCTGCTAGCCCTTCAGGGGTCGAGCTGGGAGGTCGCCCGTGCGGCTGCTGATCTTGATTTTGTCAGGCAGCAGTTAGCATGGTGCGACCGAGCAACACCATCTGCTCCAAAACCCAGTTCGTCTGCTGAGTTCGCTGCTGCGCTGCATGAATCGGTGGATGGTAAAGAACTCCGACAGTGCTCCGAAAGCCTTGTCTCATCCCAATGGGTAGATTGGGCTTCGGAGGGCATTGGGGCCCGCGACTACCGACACTTTCACGCCATCCGCGTGGCATCTTTGCCAACTGCGGTGCGGTGTTCGAGAGGTAGTCGCGGGACAACGCTACCCCTTTGCCGTGCCTGTCGGAGTGGAAATGAACACCTGTATCATGTGGTGCAGCTGTGTCCACGAACTCATGGGGGCCGCATCCTACGTCATGATGCGGTCGCCAAGCAGATAGCAGGTGCATTGTCATCTAGCGGCTGGGATGTTGAGAGAGAGAGATTGTATCACATGCCAAGTGACCAGGGTAAGAAGCCCGACATTGTTGCTGTCAAGCCCGACCAGTCTTGCATTATCCTGGATGTCCAAGTTGTCAATGGCAGCTTGGACATGGAGCAGACTTGGCGGGCCAAGATAAGGAAATATGACAGAAATGATTTACGGCAAGCAGTGTCGGAGCTAAAAGGAGTGGCACCCAACAACATCAGGGTGATGGCTGCAACCTTGTCGTGGCGCGGTGTGTGGTGCGGGAAAAGTGCCACGGAGTTGCGTGAGTTGGGCATCTCAGTAGGCGTACTCCGTGGTATCACCACCCGTGTCCTGCTCGGCTCATATTTGAACTGGTGGTCGTTTTATAGAGGCACTTCCCTTCATCCTTCTCTCCCACCCCCACCTTCCTCATCTTCCCTCATCCCTAGGGCCGGCGTCGGGTGAGTCCTGGGCGTCCTCCCCATTATTTTATTTATTTATTTATTTTATTTTTATGGCGTGCCCCCTCCGTCAAAAAAGACATTTTGTCTTTGAGGGGAGATTATTTAAAAAAAAAAAAAAAAAAAAAAAAAAAAAAAAAAAAAAAAAAAAAAAAAAAAAAATTGTCCAGTATCTTCGTCGGAGTACTTGGGAGGGCGAATTCGTGCACCAATGTCTCCGGGGGCCCGAGGATCTGGTTCCAGTTAATCAAAAAGTTTCTTAGCACACAGCTTTTGTCACACAGACTATCAATCCACACAGTTCTTGGTCACACAGACTATCAATCCACACAGTTTTCGGTCACACAGACTTTCGTGAGAAGTGCGTAGCTCTGGCCAGACACGACTGACGCCACCCCGATGCGCAGTTCCGACCGTCTCCTCCTCCCACGTGACCTTCCCCCACCCCTCGCTATTGTTCCGTGCTGGCCTGTGAGGTGCTGCTTCCTGGCGGTGCAGTCGCTCCCTCTACTTCCATGTGCTTGCCAGTGCATGGAAGGCCCCTTTTCAGCTTAAGTTTCGGGATAGCAGCTGGTGGCTTCTGTGACCGCCCGTCACACTCCTTCCTTCTCCGGAGGCCGATGCCCTCATCGGGTTTACGCTTTCCGTCTGGGGTTACCGGGGGCAGGGGCAATGGCCAGCCTGGCCTCGATTCTATGAGTGCTTGCTCATAACGCCAACGGCGACATCCGGCACACTCCACAGGTCTGGTTTTGCGATGTTCTTTGAGCTTGCACGGCATCGGGTGATCAGGGTGACCCATCGGGAACTTCTTACATTTTGACACGAGCCTGTTCCAAAACGTTTTACAGCTGAGGCAACGGAACCCTGTGATGATCCTATCCGGTTTCTGGCAGATGGGACAGTCGCTCAAAACGACTCTGGGTGTCAGGTCCATCGCTGCTTCTCGATTCTTGGGTGCGATTGGCGAGAAGGGTGGTGCCATGTCTTCTTTGGGTCCCGATTCCTTTGCCTCTTCATCATACTCCATTTCCGACTCCAGTTCTGATCTTGGTTCGGGTGTCGACTTAGCATTGGTGGGTAGCAGTGATTCAGCAGGATGGGATTCACTTAGGTCCCATGGTTCGTCTTCGTATCCTTCCGCATTTAGCTGTTCTTGTAGCGTTCGCACTTGATATTTTAACATGGCCACGTCACGTATCGCGGCTTGTGGTTGTTGGCGATTTGTCAGTGTGGTCGTCCGCAAACACTCCGCTAGCTGTGTCATACAATCATTAATGATGGCCAATTGTCGAGGCTTCCCCTTGAGTAACTTGGCAGTGTTCCCAATGATGATTATCACGTCCAAGGTGTTGTCCTGGTCTTCTACATCCTCCCCTAGCTGGCCTATCTCCGGATTTAGCTCCGGTGCAGTCATGGCAGCCTAACTAGTTCCTCCTGCAACAGAACATGGCCGTAGTCACCACCTTGTTTAAGACTCTTTTTAAGACTCGCACTCTCCTCTCTCTCTTTCAGGTTGTCCCTAGACCCGTCTCCGAAAGTCCCCGCAAGGATTCGAAACCTTACAGAATGGCGGTGGCCGCCCGAACCCAGAACTCCCCTTCTTTCGGTCTGAAACGACCAGACCAACATCGCGGCTTCTCCCTCCAGTACGGGTCACAGGTACTCGGATAAACGTCTTCAGGTAAGTTTCTCTTTACTTTATTTATTCATATTTATTTACATTGTACATATTTAACTATTAACATTTATTACTTTTTACTTATTTACATTCTTATTTACAGGTACACTCAGGACTCGGGACCTACTCCGCTCCATGGTGTCTCCACACGCAGTCCAGGCAAGGGGTCTGGTGCAGGTTATGCTTCGGCTCAACCGGTTGGGATGAGGCCTGGGGATCGCTAGTTTTAGCTTCGGCTTGACTCGCCTCCCCGGGCGTCGCTCCTCCTAATAGTTGTATGGTTGAGTCAGCGTCCATGTCGGAGATCCCATCGTCGTCCTCTATCTCCACCCACTTCTGTTCGTCCACGGGTCCCTCCTCTGGGACCATCTCCTCTGTGCGGGCCGGGGTACTGGTCACGCCACAACTCGGCCGCTGTTGGTCGGAGTTCCACCCCGGGAATAGGTTCGGACAGCGCCGAAACCGCGGCGCCGGTATCCAGCACCATTTGATGGTCGGTGTTCCCCAACTTGACAGGGACCGAAATCATCGGCTTCGTGGTGAGCGCCACAGTCGTCTGGAAGGCGACCAACTCGTCGCCTCTTACCTCCTCTTCTGGTTCGTCCGCTGGTGGTACGGTAACTGCTGCTGCGGGTGCTGAAGTGGCCGCTCGGTATGGTGCATTTGCTAACATCCTCTTCATCTCCAAGCACTCAGCTCCACGGTGTCCTTCGGCGCCGCAGAATTGGCAATAATCGTCAAAAGTGACTCTGTGAGGGCACTTTATCGGGAAGTGGGTCATGTCACCACAGAAGCAGATGGGTACCGTGGTCTTGGGGAGGTCGGCCTCCAGAGAGGGGACCTCCGCGGTAACCCTCCTCCATGTGCAGGACTCTGCGGCGGTGTTCGATTTTCACCGGGACTGCCGCGGTTTGGACACCTGGCCGCAAAATGCCCCGCCTCTCCGCATCCATAGCACTTCTTGGGTTCCTGGTTGAGTATCCCGGCTACATCCCATCTAAGCTCGGGTTCGCGATCCTCCCGATCAGTTTCCTCCCATTCTTCGGCCCTTTTGACTGCCTCTTCCAGAGTTTCGGTGGTTCATCCTCGCAGAAATAAACTGATCTCTTTGTCCACCCCTCGGATGAACGCTCACAGAGCTTTCTGCTGAATCCACGCTCGCTTTCGTGCCGGATGAAGGTTCTCCTCCGCTTCTACAGCGCACGACGCCAGGGTTATCAGTCGTTCCGCATACTTTCGAAGAGGTTCTCCCACTTGTCTCTTGGTCGTCCACAGCTTTACATTGGCTTGTTCGGGGTTTTCCTTTCCATACCAGCGCAGGATTTGGGCTTTTAAGCGGTCATAGGGCTGTTTGCCTGTTTCTTCTATTAAGAACCACTTTACCCCTCCTTTCAATCGGGTTCTCAGGAACTGCACCTTTTGCGCTTGCGTCAAGGTGGTAGTGGCTTGTTCCACCTCATAGAAAAATTGTTGTGCCGAAATGCATCCGGCTTCGTCGGGGTTCCACACATCCACTTCCATGAACAGCGACCTCGGAAGTCCGGTACCCTGCTCTTCGGGTTTCGGAATTCCTCGCTGTGTGGGAAAGAAGTTTCCCAGTTGCGCCATCGCAGCGGTGATAGCTTCCATCATCTCGCGCGAGATCTCCGCATCATCTCCTCCTTGGGCCATCTTGGAAGTTTGGGTGTGAGAATATACAAGAAAATAAAATTTGGAAACGGTGAAAAGTTTTCACTTTTGTCACAATCGATATTTGTTTTTCAGAGTAGTTATTTTCGCGAGAACGAGTGTTTCGCGAGAGCTCACGGACTCGGAACGGTCGTTCCGAACCAGTAGCAGAACGCTGGGTGGCTGCTCTGATCCAGGAACAAGTTTCTGTACTTGCTCGAGTTTCAGTAACAGTTATTTCGAACCGTTCCCTTGACTCGGGAACAATGGTTTTCGGAACGTGTTATCGTTTCGAAACTCGTTGGTTCGAAACCTGGTGTTTCGAATCGTCGACCCGAAACCTGAAGACCCGCCCGGGAGTCGTTCCGATATGGTGTGTATCCAGAACTCTCAAAACCAACGAGAAAATCGATCCGGATCGTCCGATCAAAGAGGACCCGGAACGCGACAGTCCGCCCGAAACTTTCACGGGAGAACGCCGCTGGGACAACCTGATATCTCGCTAGTTTGCTCACACTCCTGTTCCTCGTCTCTCGAGTGGTTTTATGTCTACGGCCGTATTCCTTGTTTTTACAGAAAAACAACGTCCTAGGCTCGTACCTTTTCAATATACCAAACAATTATACTGCAATGAAATGCTGAATCAACAACCTAGTACTGTTCCTACAACAACTCTGACCAATCTCCTGGGCGTTTTTCTACTAGTCGGGCGCAAGGCGAACTGAAGGTTCGTGATAGTTGGTACCTATCAAAATCACACCGCGTGCCACCAAATGTAATTGTGCGTTTTCCAGATGGAGGCGATTGACTTTTTATTTGAAAACCCACTAAAACAAATCCTTGCGCTTACGATCTATTATGAATGCGAGTGCACTTACCGTGTTTCGTGAATGGTAGGTAGCGGTTGGCAGTGAGCGGCGTCGGTATCGTTGACTAAGTATTTCCTTTTGGAAATACCGAAAAATGATTTACTACGTCGGAAGTGACCAAGGTAAGTATAGATCTTTATAACTCTTGCTATTATTACGTATTTGTGTATAATTTGCTTGTTACTTGACTCTAACTATTCTCCTTTTGTTTCAGGTACTTCAGGACTTCGTGAAATCAGGTAAGTGAACTATCTTCGACTACTACTCATGTGACTCTACTTCCGCTCTGGTTAAGGTAAGTAATTCAGGTAAGTATTTAACCACTTTACGTTATCTTGATCCTACTACGCTCCAGGAAAATGTTCAGGTATGTATTCAATGACTCAACAACAAGTACAGGAACGAATGGTAAAACTTCTATTTCAAATATAGAATTCAGCAATCAAATAAGAATCAACATAAAACAATAAAACTCAATGGTTTGACTTCAGAATGGTAAGGTAAGTATCGTGTACGTAAATCTCCCTGAAGGGGGTTAACCTTAAATGACCACGTGGTGAATCGTGTTTCGAAACACCGTGTTATCAAATTCAAATAAAGTCCTTTTGGACAACAAAAGTACAATTTAACTAGGTCCTAGGAGGAACTTTGCAAAGAACATATACAAAAGAATATAAATTTACTGTAATTGACTACTTTGAGAGAGAGTTTGTTGGGAAGTCCTTTGGGGTTTTGCCAGGGTCGTCCAGTATCTTCGTCGGAGTACTTGGGAGGGCGAATTCGTGCACCTATGTCTCCGGGGGCCCGAGGATCTGGTTCCAGTTAATCAAAAAGTTTCTTAGCACACAGTTTTCGGTCACACAGACTTTTGTGAGAAGTGGGTAGCTCTGGCCAGACACGACTGATGCCACCCCGATGCGCAGTTTCGACCGTCTCCTCCCCCCACGTGACCTTCCCCCACCTCGCTATTGTTCTGTGCTGGCCTGTGAGGTGCTGCTTCTTGGCGGTGCAGTCGCTCCCTCTACTTCCATGTGCTCGCCAGTGCATGGAAGGCCCCTTTTCAGCTTAAGTTTCGGGATAGCAGCTGGTGGCTTCTGTGACGGCCCGTCACAGAATGGAACTCTACTAACTGGGTAGGCCCTATCACAAGAAATAACTTCACAAATTTCACAAAAACAAGTTCTGTATTAACTGAAACTTCCAGACTGTATTGACTGAAAAACATAGACGATAAACATATTGTTTAGTAATGCATGCATTCCAGGGGACGTCCCATTGGATAAGTATTGGATCAGTTTAACCAGTTGGTAAGCAATAAAACTGTTTCACTCGATGTAATTTATCTATTACTTTAGGCAAGAAATAGTGACCCCCCCCCCCACCATTATCCACCTTAACATTTCTAGCGGCATGGGAGCCTCGAATCTGAAGAGCATTTTAAAATCCATGATCTACGATACCCAACATGCAAATTCGAGTTCACCCCCCCCCCTCCACCACCGCCCCAACGCCAACAATGGTGCCAGTCTGGCACCAAAGCGAAAATACGTCGTAACATTGAACTTTCATCTATTAGGTTTAGTAGGCAGTCCGTCGAGGTTCACATCCGTATTCAAGGTGAAACACAAAAAAAGACTATTCGGAAAGAATATGCGGTTTATGGCATCATGGCACCATGTCCTGGCGCCATGGTGGCAACACTATTAGTTCCATGGTGGCACAGAGAATAATTCATGAAAATCCGGAGGTATAATGAGAATTTTTCCTCAATTTCAAAGGTTGGGTAAAATTAGAAAGCAGTAACGGAATCAAAATATTGAAAAATCGGATATTTTGTGAATATTATCCCCCCACTCGCCCACTCCCCTTGCGAATTTTGGTACTCTGGTGAAATCATGTACAAGTCGGAAGTTATTTGAGTCAAACAAAAAAAGAAACACACAAATCGGTTGGAAATTGAGGCCTGGGCAGATTTTACAAGATTACCCCCGCAAACGCACGTTTTTAAGCATTAACCCCCCCTTTCCCCCCTCAAAAAGCAAAATTCAAAATTCCGACGCCGTAGTGCACAACTAGATAGTTTTCCGCCTCGAAGAAAAAAAGAACCACGAAAATCGGTTGAAAACTAAGGCCTGTGTAGACGACACAAGATTATGCCCAAAAACGCAAGTTTTTTGAGCATTAACCCCCCCTTTCCCCTCCTTAAAAGGCAAAATTCGAAATTCCGGTGACGTAGTGCACAACTAGATAGTTTTCCGCGTCGAACAAAAAAAGAACCAGGGAAATCGGTTGAGAACTAAGGCCTGGGCAGAGTACACAAGATTTTGTCACACACACACACACACATACACACACACACACACACACAGACATACACCTATGGTTTTTTTTCGCGGATTTGGATTCAGAATGGTCTAAAACGGATTACTGTGTGGTTATTTTTTTTTCTGTTGAGTGTTGTCCAACTTCACCCCAGATCGATCGCATAAGGACGCCCAAGTCTTACTGTGGGACGTCCTAAAAACCAAGTTACATTTTTACAAAATACATGATTCACGACTCGACAGAACTTCAAGAACGAAAATAAATACTCGAACTGAAAATTACTGTTTATTTTTTGTTTTGCAAAAAAATAGTGCGGGAAACACGACAGAAGGCCAACAAAACAATTGGAAATGTTCCATAGAAAAAACATGGATACTTCAAAATATAGGACATGGAGTCTCAATAATCACAGCAAGGGCTGCCAACTTTTGAACAATTCAAGCCGAAGTGTGGGCTGAGTGGAGTCCAAGTGCACTCTTGACTTTCACAAGTAGAGGGCACACTTGGGAGCCAAGTGTTCACTTGACTTGGACTATGAATACCGACTTTTGAGTGTAGGGAGGGACTCCACTTGACTGAGTGAGAGTAGAGACTTGACTTGAGTCAGGACTATGAATACGGCCCTAAGACACAAGTGACCCAACCGACCACGAGGATGTGTTCTTTTGCAAAATGTGTCCTAAGGACACGACCTGATTGGTCTGAAATGAAATAAAGTTTAAATATTGAAAATTGAAGTTATTTATTTACCCCTAAATACCTCAGCTGATAAGATGCAGGATGAACTCAGAGAGAACACAAGATATGGAGTAAAATACCAGGTAAATAGGTTTATTCAAAGACACAAGTGTGTTGGTAACAAAATAGGACAAGCCTGAAGGGCGAATACTAAAATTGACAAGAAATACGAGTACGAATGAGAACGTGATATAGTTTAAGACTAGGATTTAACAAGGTTTCCAAAATCGACAATAGGTACTTTCCAAATTCCTTTTCCAATACAATTTCCAAGCTGTGTCTTCGCCGTGTTCTAGTGTGTTTTTATAGTTCGTGTCTCTTTCTCTAGTACAATTTACAATCTTTTTTCTATCAATTTCCTACTACTCTTTAGAACTTTATTCACTGTTTTATGTTTTCAACTGCCTAACTATTTTGGCCAAAATGAATTAGGACAACTTTGTTTGTGCACTCACGTGTTGGGCCCGAAGGTATCCTCGACGATCTTGATGCGGTTGATTTGGAGATCTCCAGTGGGATGATGATGAATCCGAACAGAGGGATGATGAGGACTACTCCTCAGCAAGTTCAGGGGGTAAATGCTCTCGCGCTGACTTTTTGAGAAAAGGGACAGGGAAGACTTTCGGCCAGAACGTACTCGTCACGCAGCAGTTAACAGGGGAGAGACTTTCTGCCGGAACGTACTCGTCGAGCTCTGGGGAGGGTGTGATGGCTACCACTGGCCGCTGGATCTCGAGGGTTTCCCCCTCCCATCCGTGACGTCATCCACGGCCTTCCTTTCCAATCAGGCTGCCATTCGGGTTCGGCTGAAGCCCTGCTGCTGCGGCGGACATTGGTGGTTTGTTTCACCCCCGGCAATTCGTGGTTGAAGTAGTGTTCGGACGCCTAAGGTGGAAGTCGGCGTCCTTATCGTAGGGCGGACCTCACCCCTGCAGAGCTGGCCCAGATTACCCCTCCACAGTCCTTCGCCGCAGGTGGCTCTGTGGGGGCGGCATCTTGGGGTTCAGGAAGGGAGGTGTAAACCTACCCCAGCCCCGTCACCTTGGTGTTGACAGTGAGCAGGGGCTCACAATATTTTGTGTTCTTTTCATCACTCCCGAACCTACATCTTTATTTATTATAAAATCATTTTCATAAATTGTTAGTATAAACATGGGAGGTTGTTTTCAAACACTATTCTTCTTGGTACATAAATGAATATTTTTATTTCTATCAGTACTGTAAGCCCCTGCTCACTAACAACAACAAGGTGACCTGGGCTGGGGTAAACCAACACCTCCCTTCCTGAACCCCAAGATGCCGCCCCCACAGAGCCACCTGCGGCGAAAGACTGTGGAGGGGTAATCTGGGCCAGTTCCAGGGGGCGTGGTCCGCCCCACTGCAAGGACGCCGAATTCCACCTTAGGCGTCCAACCCAGACTTCAACCATGACCACCAGGGGTGGAACCAGCCACCAGTGACGACCTCAGCAGCAGATGCACAGCCTGACTGGGGTGGCAGCCTGATGGGATCGGAGAGGCCGTGGATGATGTCACACACTGGAGGGGAGATGATATTAACCTGTTGTTTGAGGCAGCCATCTTCACTTCCCCCTAAAAGCTCAACGAGTACGTTCCGGCCGAAAGTTTCCTGCAAGCGCGAGTAGTAAGTCCCGGCTGAAACTCATCCCCCGTCCCCCTTCTCAACAAAATCAGCGCGAGGCTACCCCCTGAATTTTGGCGAGTCGTACCCAGATCATCTTCACCTTGGACAGAATCTCCTTGTTGAGGATCCCTTTCAATCAATCGCATCAAGATCGTTGAGGATACCTTCGGGCCCAACACATGAGTGCACAAACTAAGTTACTAACTCATTTTTGGCCAAAAATAGTTAGGCAGGTGAACCATAAAACAGTGTAGACGTACTGAAATGATAATCAAATTTGGGAAAGATAAAGGTCGTAAAATTGATTGAGAAAAACACGAATTGTACAGGGTGAGCCATGGAAATTTACTAATTATGAAAAAATCGCCGTTCGGCCTGGTGGGGTTGTAGAAGGGGGGACAATGGCCCATTCGAAGGCAGAGCTCCTAAAGTTTTGTTACCTGTACGGTTAGTTGCCACCATGCTTTGGACGAGAGAGCAGTGGACGTGTGCCCTAGAAACCTTTTTTACCAATGATCGGTCAGTTATTGCGACCCAACTAGCCTTCCGTGCGCGCTTCGAAATTCGTCCTTATGGAGCAGTTCCCGGTCGAAATTCGATTCTATCTTGAGCTACCACATTTTGGGAGACTGGAAGTGTTGCCAGAAACCGAACTGGACCTCAATGGACCTCCAGAACCCCAGAAAACGTTGAGAGAGTGAGGCTGTCGGTTTTGCGCTCCCCCCGTCGTTCGGCTCGCAGACAGCTGCTCTGGGGATTCCAGGCACAACTGTTAGACAGATTCTTCACGATGATCTTCAATTTCATCCCTATAAATTGGCTGTAGTGCAGGAATTGAGCGAAAGGGATTTAATCGCCCGCCAAACTGCATGTGAATCACTGCTCAAAAACCTGCGATCGTTTTCTTCAGCGATGAGGCCCATTTTCACATTTCTGGCATTTTTTTTTATGGGGCTACTTAAAGTCAACTGTTTATAACGATCGTCCACGAACCCTAGAACACCTAGAAAACAACATTCGCCCCGCCATTGCCGAAGTACCCGTCGATATGCTGATCAGAGTGGAGAGAAACTTTAAAAATCGTTTGAACCAATGTTTAAACAATAGGGGCCATCATTTGATGGATGTGATTTTTAAACCCATATGAAAAAAAAATTAAGGAGTTGTCCTTTAAAATAAAAATATAAAGATATCTGCATTACTTTTTTTTTTTTTTTAATTGACCTTTCAAATAAGTAAGTTTCTGTGGCTCACCCTGTATAACAAAACACGGAAAACACAGCAAAAACACGGCTTGTAATTTGATTGAGAAGAAGTTGAAGGGTATTGTTCATTACGGAATTTTGTTCTAAATCATCTGTTGTCAATATTAACGATCTCTTTAAACATACTATTTGTTGATGCAAATCGCCCCTCAGGCTTGTACTTTTCTAACTGCAACATTCTTGTCTTATTGAATAAATATGTTTACATGGTATTCTAATCCATCTATTTGTCGTTTCTGAGTTCACCCTGCTACAGCCCAGCTCCGTGAATTAGGGGTAAAATAAACGATAAACTCAATTTCAGTATTTTATTTAACTTTCAGACCCCTCAGGTCGTGTCCTTAGGACACAGTACAAAGAACACGTCCACGTGGACTTCCAGGTTAGCTTTGTGTTTAGAACACGAAGGACACGCCCTTCCAGCAGAGGACACACTTAATGAGGACTAAAAAATTAAAGAGCGCATTAAACATTCAAATCGATTGTTCTCGAAAACTAGAGGTCGTAGCGCATTCCGGTTGGCGGCGTTGGATTCAGCGTGTAAAAATCTATCTGAAACCATTGTCAAGATTGAAAAAAACTTGAAGGATTCAAAGTTGAAAATGCAATTTTTTAAACATTCAAATCGATTTTACTCGAAAACTAGAGGTCGTAGCGCATTCTGGTTGGCGGCGTTGGATTCAGCGTGTAAAAATCTATCTGGAGGAGGATCTCCGTAGGAGGTTTTTCGAGGTGCCGAATCCGATTTTGGGGTCAAAAATAGGAAATTCCGACATGGTGAAATTCATCATTAAAGGTTGGACCTACGATAAATCAGAATACGAGGGTGAATCGCAAAAGAGGCCTAATCTCCGTTCAAATTTTAGCTTACTGAAAAGTGATCGATGTTTTTCTTCATGTTTGTTGGTGGTAACAATGGCAAAGCCGTTGTTGTGTTCGGCGTGTCGGCGAGTGAAGGAGCTGACCTTCTCGCTGCGGCGTTTTGTCGTTGCTTTAACACCTACTCAACCTAAGAGAGACTTTCCCTAGCCTAACATTCAGTACTGTCGCATCGGCGGGTCAGACCCATACCGGCATGCGGAGTACTGGGAGAATTGGGCTAGCCCGACAATCCCCGGCGTTTCAGAGAAACTCACCAGCGGGAAGGCGGGATATTTACTTGGTTGAGCCTACGACTTCGAGGAGATACCTTGATGAAGGAGAAGTTGGAGAGCGAAATGAACAAGACGAGAACTTGACTAGATTGGCATGAGGGATCATCCCTGAGTGAGCTTATATACTCATGTGGATAGTTCGGGAGAGAGAGAGGTGGAAGGGTGACGTCATGTTGGCGGAACCCCCGTACCTCGTCTCCCCTAGCGGGTGCTGACTCACTCTGGGATCCTCCCGGTAGCTTCTTTATTTAAGAACTAATTACTGATTATATGTGGGTCATAACATAGGTCCCCCTAGTTCTTAAGATATAGAAGGTTTTTACAGAAGAAAATTTTTTACAAATTTCGAATTTTGAAAATGCAGAATACAATTTGGTTAAAAAATGATGAAAAATGGCTGTATAAAAGTGAGGCTGACATGTTGTTTTCCGAATCGTTGTGCCGAGTAGATGTAAAGGCTGCAAATGTTGTCCGCTTGAATCTGGGCGGCGATGATGATGGCAATCGTCGTTGGCCGTCCGGGGTGCGATCGGCGTGAGTTCCGCCCCCGACGTCTACGCGCCTGTTGCCGTACACCTTCGTTGGAGGGTGTAAGTGATATGAATAAAAGTTGCCCGGACCGAAGTTTGGAAAATAATGCCCGGTCTCTTCGACCTCTACGTCGGCGAGACTTCGGCCCGGGTCTTTGAGGAATGGAAATAGGAGCAGGATATATTAAGGAGCGTACTGTGGACGTTATGATGTCGGAGAGATGTTCGGAAGTGTGAATCTCTCGCTGTTGTGGTTCCATGAGGTTCGGGATATATTCCTCGAACTGTCTTGCGTTTTTGGCATGGTAAAAACGGGCTACTACGTCAGCCCTTCTCTTGAAGTGCGGGAGATCAATGGGCGCGACTTTCCATGCTGGCGGGTGAACGTTCCGTGGAGAGTGCGTGACGTGTTCGCAGTGCGCCGTGGTGGTAGTTGATAGTTGTCTCCTGTTTGCCCTGCGCCTTATCGGAAGCCTTGATAGCGGACCCTTGACCGGCGGTGACCGCTGCATAGGTCCGCTTCTGTGGTTGGAGTAGGATGGCTGCTTCGCCGGCTTCTTGTTGTTTTCGTCGGGCAGCGAAGCTTGTTGAAGGAGTACTCTTGTAGGCGGCCGCGGTCGGTCTGGTGCGGCTGGCTTCTTCGTCTTGAAGATCTCCTGTAGCTCTTTCTGAGTAAAGAGGAGGTTCATGGTGCTCGTCGGGTTTCCGCTCGGAAGCGTGCTTGTTATGACGGAGGTCCGATGAGTGTGAGAGCTGAGAGTTGAATGATAACTCTGTAACCGCCGCGGTGGGTATATCTTCTACCATTAGAGTGGGGGTAGACCCGTGGGCTGGCCTACATCTGTGGAGGGAGACGGTGAGCTGTCTCCCCTCCATCTGAATAGTGGCGGTTTTGTTATCTTGTCGGATGACGTCATATGGTCCTGAATAAAGGGGTTTTAGCCCTTTTTTCATTCCCTCCTCCCTGAGATAAATTTTCGACATGTTTTGATATGAGGTAGGGAAGGAGCGGTTTAATTTCTCGGGCTGGACGGTTGTAGGTTTTTCTCTAATTTCCGTAGGTGGAGGTTGAAAGATGTCGGCTGGTAGACGTAAGGGTGCGCGGAAAATCCTTTCGGCTGCGCTATACCCGTCGGAATATCGAATCGTTGTCCTTAAACCGAGTAGTATGGTCGGCAGGTCTTTTGACCAGGACGGAGATGTTGCGGCCGTGCGTAAAGCATTCTTCAGATGGCGATGCCATCTTTCAATTTTCCCGTTGGCTTCGGGATGATACGCCGTCGTTCGGATTCGCTGTATACCGAATTTGTTAAGAAATTCTGAAAATTCGGAACTTTCAAACTGTCTTCCTTGGTCAGTAGTAAGAAGGAGAGGACAGCCGTATCGCGCGATCCAATTCTTGGTGATGTTATCAATGACGGCTTTCGTAGTGATTGATCGAAGTGGTACACATTCAGGCCAACTGGTGTTTCGGTCGATCATGGTAAGAAGGTATTTGTACCCTTCTGATTGTTCCAACGGACCTACGATGTCTACATGTAAATGAGCTAGGGCCGGCGCAAATTCAAATTGTTGTGGGGTAGTTTTCGGATGTCGAAATTCTTTATATTTAGCGCAGCGTTCGCAAGCTAATACCCAGTTGCGTAGATCAGTATTCATTTTAGGCCAAAATGTTCTAGCTCGAATTATGTCCCGTGTGGCTCTGATTCCCGGGTGGCTGAGAGCGTGATAATGGTCGAAAATTGCGCGGCGCAATTTGGTTGGAATGAACGGGCGCGGACATTCGCCTGATACGTCGCACCATAATGTTGTGTTAGTGGATGGGACAGTTGTTTCTTCTAATCTTTTGTTGGTGATTAGATTTCTGAATTCGGCTGATGTGTCATTCCGTTGTTCTTGGGCAATGGAGGCGCCTGTTGGGAATGAAGTCAATTCATTTAGTTCCGGATGAGATGGCCGTGAAAGTGCGTCGGCCACTACATTGGACGTGCCCGGAGTGAAGCGAATATCTGTCGTAAATTGACTTATAAATTCCATCTGACGTAGGCGTCGAGGTGAAGCTGTTTTCCTATCCTGATGCAGCGAGGTTGTTAACGGTTTGTGGTCGGTGACAACATGAAATTCACGTCCCTCGATAAAGTCTCTGAAGTGTTTGATTCCTTCGAAAATGGCGAGTAACTCTCTGTCGAAGGTCGAGTACTTTATTTGAGCGGGCGTGAGCGTTTTTGAAAAAAATCCTAATGGAGAGGATTTTCCATTTATGGTTTGTTGTAGAACTGCTCCGATCCCGATTTCAGATGCATCAGTTGTGAGAGATAGGTGTCCTGTAGGTGCTGGATGAGCTAACATTGCCGCTTGTTGTAAATCGGTTTTGCATTGTTGAAATGCTTCTTTACGTTTAACCGTCCATTCAATTGATCGTTTGTCCTTCTTTTTTGAAGGTTGAGGGATAGCCTCGATCAATGGTTGTTGATGGACGGCTGCATGTGGGATATGACGGCGGTAGAAATTAAGCATCCCTAAAAACCGTCTTAAATCCGTTACTGTTGTGGGTAGCGGAAATGTAGAAAGATTGTCCACTTTTTTGGGAAGTGGTTTTATCCCGTTTGTATTGACGAGGTGTCCGAGACAGATTACTTCTGGTTTTGCCAGAACGCACTTTTCTTTGTTGACTGTAAGTCCTTCGTTAGCGAAAATAGTTAGGACTTGTTGTACATGTTGCTGGTGTTCGGCTATTGATTTAGATGCGATTAGGATATCATCGAGGAAGCAGAAGACGAAATCGAGACCCCTAAGGATCTGGTCCATATACCTTTGCCAAGACTGTGCCGCATTTTTGAGCCCGAAATTCATCTTTTTATATTCGTAGAGGCCAAAAGGTGTTATAATTGCGGTTTTTGGTATATCTGCCGGGTTGACATCGATGTGATGGAATGCTCGTGAAATATCCAGAGTCGAGAACACTGTGCAGCCATGTAGGTGCGAGGAAAAATCCCGTAAATGAGGAACTGCATATCGGTCGCCTACTGTTCGTTCGTTTAATCTCCTATAGTCTCCGCAGAAGCGCCATGTACCATTTGGTTTAGGCACGGCGTGTAAGGGACTGGCCCACGGGGATTTAGATGGTCGAATAATTCCATCCTTAAGAAGTTTGTCAAAACTTTCTTTTGTTTGGCGGAGTTGTTCAGGGTGTAAACGGCGACTTTTTGCTGTGACGGGCGGTCCTTTCGTCTCGATGAAGTGTTTTACTGATGAGAGGAGTGATGATTTCCTTTGTGCCGGTTTATAATTAGCCAGCATTTTGGTAAAGGCCGGAGGGGTTGCCTCCGTTGAAACCCCGGTGTTGACCGTATTCACATATCCCTTAATCGGGTGTCGTGCGTGAGGGTTGTAGAGGTGCCTGTTCTTGAGGTCGACATGTAAGCCGAAATAGCTCAAGAAATCTGCTCCGATGATCGGACGTTTCACATCGGCGACGATAAAGGCCCATTCGTACACTTCATTCTCGAGTATTACTTTTGTTCGGTATTGACCGTATGTTGAGATTGCTGTGCCGTTTGCTGCGAAGAGAAGCTGGTCGTTGGTTTTCTTTTTCCATTTGAGTAAGGTGTTTGGTATAATGGAAATGCTCGCTCCGGTGTCGATAAGGAAGGGGATGTTGTTCTTCCTGCATTTTACAAATAGTCGGTTGGATACATCTGTGTAAGGGGTGCCCGCCTTGTAAACAGGCGGGCTTCCTAGTTTTCCGACCAGGACACTTTTTTAAAGGAGCAAGGTTGGTTGCATTTTAACGCCTTCTTTCGGAAGGTAAAATGATACCAACAGAGACCACCTCGTCGTGTTGGCGATGTTGAGCGGCTGCGAGGACGTTGATTCGTTGGCCTTTGGTTGCGAGGTGGCGGCTTCTTCTCGACAACCTCTGTGTGAGGTTGTGGGTCTATTTGATGCAGTGATGCGGATCCCCGAATTTCATAGGCCGCGTCGGCGATAGGTGCAAGAAATTCGGCGTCCTTCGTCATCCATGGTGCTAGGATCGTTTGTACATCGAGTGGTAGGGCTTTTATCCAGAAGGTCTTTGAAAGATCCTGTGGCATAAGGTCCCCCAGCTGGTGTCGTATTTTTCGTAGGAGCTGTGATGGCTTTTGGTCCCCCAAGTGTTGTTGTTGGGTGAGGGCTGCGATCCGTTGATGACGAGAGGGCTCGAAGATTTCGATGAGCCTAGCCTTTAGGTCGTCGTAAGGCGTGACGAGTTGAGCCGCTGTGAGGTCTGCCGTTTGTACTGCGACGTCGTAGGGAAGCAGAGGGAGTGTCCGAGTGAATCTGGCCCGTTGTGTGTTGATATGCGCGCTGGTGTAGGCCGCATCGAGTTGCAGGAACCAGAGGCGAGGGTCCTCCCTGTAGAACGGCGGTAGTGTCAAGGGAATTGACACCTTGGCGGCTTCGGCGAAGTCAGGCATCGGCGGTGGATCGGGGATGCCGTTGTCGTCCATCTCTCTGCGTCGAATAGGTAGTTAAAAACGTGCGGGGTCACCACTGTTGTGTTCGGCGTGTCGGCGAGTGAAGGAGCTGACCTTCTCGCTGCGGTGTTTTGTCGTTGCTTTAACACCTACTCAACCTAAGAGAGACTTTCCCTAGCCTAACATTCAGTACTGTCGCATCGGCGGGTCAGACCCATACCGGCATGCAGAGTACTGGGAGAATTGGGCTAGCCCGACAATCCCCGGCGTTTCAGAGAAACTCGCCGGCGGGAAGGCGGGATATTTACTTGGTTGAGCCTACGACTTCGAGGAGATACCTTGATGAAGGAGAAGTTGGAGAGCGAAATGAACAAGACGAGAACTTGACTAGATTGGCATGAGGGATCATCCCTGAGTGAGCTTATATACTCATGTGGATAGTTCGGGAGAGAGAGAGGTGGAAGGGTGACGTCATGTTGGCGGAACCCCCGTACCTCGTCTCCCCTAGCGGGTGCTGACTCACTCTGGGATCCTCCCGGTAGCTTCTTTATTTAAGAACTAATTACTGATTATATGTGGGTCATAACAGCCGTGTTCTTTGCAGAGGAGTGATCTATATAGAAAAATAATACAACTTTGTCTAGATAATAATTTGCAGCGTTTTACTTTTGGAATTGAATAAGTGCCTGGGTGTAGAGATTACAAAAATAAGAAGAATGCCACTAGAAACATGGAAATTTGATTATTCTTTCCTGAGAAAACTGGAAAAACTGTTGATGAAAAGTGACCAGCTGTGAGAGGCAACCGAGCGCCGCGCCGGTTCTTATGATATTACACTTAACCCAAAAGGAGGAAGGATTGGCAACTGTCTGAGATTGTAAACGAGTTTCTAGAGCATTTCCAAGTCAAATTAATCCTTTTCCAAACCAAATTAATCCTTTTCCAAACATAACGATATAGTTCCGTAAAGCACCTAATCTCAGTAAGTAATTATAACATCAGATCATCATCTTGGAAATGCAACTAAAATTCGTGTAAATTTTCAAAGGTAAAGCAGTAGGTAGCAAAGAAAAGAGATAAATGGCATTAGGAAGGAATACTCATCAGCCTCATCTTCGGGAGCCTCTGAAAATATCGGACAGAAGAATCGTCAATTCTCCACATTCCAAAGCTAAAAATTTCTCACGTTTTGACATTTTATGTCTTTACTTTGGCAAATAAACGAAGAACGCTGCAATTTATTACACAAAGGTTTATTATTTTTCTATGTAGATCACTCATCTGCAAATTACACGGATTTTCAATCGTTCCCTTTTAACCAACATGAAGAAAAACATCGATTGAATTTCGGTCAGCTAAAATTTGAACGGAGATTAGGCCTCTTTTGCGATTCACCCTCGTGTTCTGATTTATCGTGAGTCCAACCCTTAAATTCTCGTAGGGAGCGCACGGTTTGTCCTACAGGGCTGCGTGTGGTGTCAAAATAATTCTAAAAATTCTATACTTTCTTGAATTGATGGAAAAAAATACCTTTATATCATCATTTTTTGGGTTGAGGCGTTTTCAAAATTTCAACCCTTTTTTCAACCCTTACAAGTGACTTACATCAACCAAAAGCTTCCGGACACAACTAAACCCCAAATGGAGTCTATATATCGAATTTCATCAAAGTCGGTCTATGGTAACTGAGGACGGCCAAATTTTTTTTCGGTTTCTGGATTCTAGGTACCTTGAAACGTAAACCAACAAATTCTGAGGGAGGTTTATAAACAAAATTTTCTTGGTCGATTCCAAAGGTTCATTATTGAAAATAATAAACTGTGAGCCGCAGCTCACGATATAAAGCGGCCGAGCAACCACCACCCTCGCTCACCTTCCCGCCTCTCGGATCAGCAGGATGGAGCGGGCTTGTACCGTCCCCGCTCCAGGGCGCCACCACCATCTCAGGCGCCCACCACCAGAAGCGCTCACGTCGGACTGACGTCACCGTCCGCCAATCGCAAGCCGCCGCGAAGCCCCGCTTGGACGCCTGTTGATGGAGGGTGGGGGCCTCCGTAACCAAAAGATCTAGTCACCGCGTGGAGCGGCCATAACGTCCCCGTCCTTGAAGCTTTCATATCCGCGCTCCCTGGCATCAAGTACGAACGAAAATCGAACCCTTGTTTGCATAAAGTGATCGGATCCCCTCGATACCAGTCCGCCGAGTTAGCCCTGTGCCCACGAGTCTGAGTATTACGAGCCAAACCCCTTCCTCCAACGGTAATCTGTGTGGCAAAAACCGTTCGGACCATTCCCCTCAAGAACTTTACATCGCACCACCTCTGGATTTCCTTCGGGCCCCACCGCTGTGAGTGTAATAACTAATCTATACATTGGCCAATGTAATTGTGTTCAAACTGTGTAGAAAAGTAATAAGTAGAGTCAAGTCAAAAGAACATTTAGAATTTTAGTCAATCAGTCGAGTCAATTTCAAGTTGTATAAATTTAGTAGAGTCATTCGTCAAGTCATTTGTAAAGTCGAAGTAAGAAGGAGAAAATAAAAGAAACGCACAAAAATATTTGTAAACCATTTATTTGCTCATAAATTGTATTTGCTTGCCAACAACATATTAACGTAGAGTCAACCTGCTTCTTTGTTGCATTAAAATCGTTCCTATTAGTTGTAACATTGCATTTCTCATTTCACTACCTTTATTTCCGTAACAGACAGGTTTTTCGTGTGACCGCACTCTTTTAGTGCGATCACACCATTTTAGTGCAAAACACATCATTTTAGTGTGACGCATCCTTTTAGTGCGTGCACCGTTCACCGTGCACCGTTCCGTTTTTCGTGCATTTATAAATCCCTTCAGGAAAGCACCTTCAGTCCTTCAGACCAATAACATAATTTAGATAGGTAACAGTAATAGACCCTTCAGGTATAATTTTGAGTATTCAGAGCCTTCAGCTACCTCCGAACCGCTACAGCTGTCTACCAGGTAATTATTTCATTTTTTATCATTTAATAAAAGTAAATTCAATTGCCTAATCACTTGTGTCAATATAGCCTCTCAACCTATATTTGGGTCAGTTTCAAAAGGGCTTACTCGAGAATCCTCAATTCAACAGTGAAGCCCAAGCTTACAAAATGGTGGCAGCGCGTTAGGATTATCACATTCGAAAATTACCTTCAGTAATTAACGAATGAGATTAGGATTGCAAGCTTCACTTGCAACGAACTCACAAAAAAGTAAAAACGTAAGCAAACTAACCCGACACGAGTATTTCGAATATATTCGAAAGCAAAAATCAAAATAGGAATTCAAGCGAACTGTCTGAAACGGAAGAGGTAGAAATAGGTAGGATGTGCATCCATTTTTGTTATTCTTAGGAAAAGTGACACCAGCACTCCCTACCCACCTTCCGTTTGCTGAATTGCCTTGTAATTGTGACAGATACAGACAGACCAAACAAACTTTTCTTTCCTTCCTGTGAAAGTATTTTACCGATTGTGACCGTACCAACCAAACCTATCTCGCAAACATGTCGCTTAACTTTGTGAGAGACAACGATAGGGATGATGACGACACACCGTCAACGGCAAATACCGAAGCCGTTGAGGTGATGACCCAAACCATGAGGGAAATGAACTTACTCCTTCAACGGTTACACACGAGTTCAACCGAAAACAACCGAGACGAAATTCCACGTTCGGTTTCTTCCGAAATCGAACCATGGGATCCGGACGCAATGGGCGCGATGAGTGTGACCTCGTTTTTCGCGAATTTTGAAATGGTGGCCGCGGAATTAAATTCACGACTTAAATACCGTCTTCTCCGTACAAAAACCCGGGGTGTAGCAAAACAATTCCTGATTGACCGGGATGATTCGTTGGATACGGATAACGTGTACGAAGCGGCAAAGTCGGATATGATCACGTGGTTTCAAAAGGAGAACCCCCAGCACGCAGCCGCACTCTTGTGGACGGTGAGACGAAGTTCAGGCGAAACACTTCGCCAGTTCGCCGACAGGGTGCGTAACATTGCACGCTGCGCAGTAATGGAAGAGGGGAAAATGCTCCGCCGGGCCGAAAAGAACGAATGGGTCGAGACGAAAACGTTGAGCGCATTCATCCGAGGAGTAGAAAAACAAGTAAGCGCGTTCCTCGTGGCAAATCGACCACGCTCACTCCAGGAAGAGCTGAAAAAAGCCGAACAACTCGAGGAAACCCTCGAAACAACACCCGACCTTGACGAAAAATGGGAATTGGCGGCCGTTAGCGGGGACCGAAGATGCTACAGTTGTGGCAGCCTGGATCATTTCGCCGCAAAGTGCCCCAAGAAGATCGAACCCCTTCCCAGGTACAATCGAAGAAACGACGAGGATCGACGACGTGAACGATCGGAGGACAGAACCGTCGACCCAAGACCTCCGCCTCGTTTTCCGTGCATGTTCTGCGCGGACCTCACGCACTACCCAATAGATTGTCCGTTCAGCCCCTATATGGCCATCTTCTGCAATTACTGCGGTTCAAGAGAACATTTGGAGGACACCTGCTTCAAAAAGAAAGGGCTCCTCCCAGTTTCAAACCCGGAAAGGGAACCAACACGCGCCCTAGAGATAGTGCGGTACAAGAATCCTCCGGGCGACACGCACATACCAGCAGTGGATGCCCCAGTGTCGAGAAACCTAACTGTCATTGCGGAGTTGGGTCCCGAGTCAAGGGAAATGATTATCGACACGGGTGCGGCCTTCTCCGTGCTGTCGTCACCCGTAAAGGGAGTTCCGATGAAACCGACGCGTAGGACCGCGTGGGGCGCAGATGGAGTGATGTTGCCGTTCGCCGGGGAGCAGACCCTGATGACGAGGATTGGAGACTCAAAATTCAAGCATACATACCTGGTGTTCGCGCGGAAAAGTGCAACCCTGGACCTGATCGGATTGGACATCCTTCAGAAGGTCCCTTTGACCTTAACACTGGGTTCAGACATGACCGTTCAAGCGTGCGCGGAAGAGGACCAACTCCCGTACTACCCGTACGAGATCGACTCAGAATGGGAACCTTCGGAGATGGCGTCGCGGCCGGAGGGGCGGGAAGCAAGGGTGTCTGCAATTCGCGATCCAAACTGCGGACCGGACACCCCCTTCCCCAGTACCCTTTCGGTGGCCACAGCCTCTCCCGAGAAGGATCGTCGATCGGGTAACGAAGAAAGGACGCCTGCACAGGAACCGAACCCCCGTATGAAAAGAGTGTCTTATGCGGAGCCCATCGAAGAAATCGTATCCGAGGTGAACCAGGCAGACTTCCCCGAAAGAAATGAATACGCTAACCTCCAACCCCACACGACACCAAGACAAGATCGCATGGAAATCGAGGCGTGCGCGCACGACGAAACGCACGAGCAAGATGAAGAGAACCCTGATTTCAGATACGAAAACCGTATCGACGCGCCTATGGATCCTGATTTATCCAATGATCAGGCAGAATTACCGAATGACACTGAAGGGGAGTACCCCGAGACCAGCAGAAAGGAAGCCGGGACCATTGGAATCGTCGGCGGAAGTAAGCCGCGAGAGAATGAACGCGGGAGACACTATAAACCCAACCCCGAATCGACGAACCATCAGAGAGGGCCCGCCGAGGGGAAACCTCCCGAAAATAGTACCGTGATGCTGAACTTTCCCAGGGAAATGATAGCCGCCGCACAAAAGCGGGATGATTGGATTCGAACGATAGTACCGCTCCAGGAACCAAATGGCCTACGCCGGAAGAACGGCGTATGGGAACTGAAGGTGAAGCCTACGGGTTCGAACGCATGGGTCCCACTCATACCAAGATCCATGAGAGATTGGCTGATCAACCGATGCCACCGAAGTGTGGAGTTCGGTCACACGGGAGTCGAGACCACCAAAAATATGGTGAAGCAATTGGGAATATGGCCGAACCTAGCGCATGACGTGCGCGAGCAAATCAGACTCTGCGGAACGTGCTCCCGACGAAATAAACCGCTGGAACCCAAAACGGAAAACCGAACGTCCACCTTGGTGCACGGAGTCCCGAACGATGCGTTCGCAAACCCGTCCAAGTTCGAACCGCGCACAAAAACCGTGCACCCCTCCGTCCACCCGCCCGAAAGGAACCAAGAAACGCGGGAAAAGGATTTACCCGATGAAAACGAGAAGCCATCCTGCAAAATGAAAACGGGAGGACCGACACCGTCGACACCCCATAACGCTAGACCTCCCGAAGGAACCGTGGAGAAGGCTGCCGAACGCACGGGAGCTGTCAAGCGCACGAGCACGCTTACCGTATCATGTCGATTCGAAAATCCTGTCGATCGGAATCCGACCTTAGATGAAAAGAGTATCACCCATACAAATCCCCCTCTCAAGGAGGACGATGATGCAGTGGAAAATGCCCCAATCAAGAAAAGTCGAAGAGAGATCAACAGCGGCGAACCCAGATACGTGCTGCGAAGACGAGCCGCCCCGTTAGATTATCGTCACCTTCGCACGGAAGGAAATAAATAACTTACTTACATACTAATGGGACAGACTACCGACAGAATGTACACATTGTTAACATTATCATTTTTAGATCCTTCAGATCGCAAGTTTAACATTGGATCCTTCAGATCAAAATACTAACCCGCGGGTTGTTGTCGCAGGGGGTGCGAGTTCTCGCGCACATTTTGAGCACAATTTGCATGCAAATCAAGGCCGTAGACGTCCCCTTATAAACGATGATCACTTTTCCTAAGCTGGATGACGCATTGGGTTTGTCATTTGTTGTGGGAATAAGATGGCGCAGGAGCAGATCGAAGAATGGATTGCGGATGGAGGACCGCCGAACCCCGACCCAATCATCCAAATTTTGAGAGAGAGAGTTGGTGAAGAGCAGGATAGGGTGTACGATCGACCGCCTGGGTTCATGGAGACACTGGAACCGGCACCCACCCCGTTCCTCCAGTTGGAAAGCCTGTTAAACTGTATCCGGTTTGCCGACTGTGCTGGGACCCATCTGGCCAGAAGAACTAATTGCCATGCCGCTATGATGACGGTGGTGGAGATGGCGAAGTGGGTGCCATCATACCAGCGGATCCTTGAGGAAAGAGATGCCCTCCTCGACCGTCAACGGAGATGGACCCTGGAGCGTGAGCGCCTGGTCCATGAACTCGATACCACCAAAAGGGAACGTGAGAAAGCTTCCGCACAGTTGTCTGCAGAGCCACCTGCGGCGAGGACTGAGGACTCTGAGGCGACCGCACCCGTGACCGCAGAGCCACCTGCGGCGTTGACTGCAGAGGAAGATGCGGGGGAAGCCGAGGAACCAGCGCCTTCACCGGCTCCAGCCGTGGAACCAGAGGGGGAAGCCAACTCCCCAGAGAGCTCGCCCACCAAGCCACCAGCGGACGACACCCGGCGAAATCGGTCCTGCCGCATTTATTCCTCCTCATCGGAATCAGAGATACACTGGGTTCCAACCCCGATCCATGAACAGGAACCAGATCCGGAAGGGGAAACGGTGGACACCTCCCGCCCGAAGCTTGCCGTGCGACTGACCCGAACAACCGGGAGGAACAAACTGACCTGCCCCGTCTGCACGCGTCCGGCATCGAAACTGTATAGTTTCAGATGCCCCGCGTGCAAGGAGTTTTGGCATCGGCTGCGCGCAACATACCATCAAGGGCGACCCATCCCGACCTGCTCCCAGGACCATTCAGGAAAACGCGATCCCATCGGATGCCGAGGCTGCCGGAGATACCGGTACGAGCTGGCCCTCAGGAAGGCACATCCTTCCGTCCCTCTGCCAGTACCCAGTGTCATCTTTGATGACTCTGGCTCACGAAGGGGCGGAGGATGTGAGCCGCAGCTCACGATATAAAGCGGCCGAGCAACCACCACCCTCGCTCACCTTCCCGCCTCTCGGATCAGCAGGATGGAGCGGGCTTGTACCGTCCCCGCTCCAGGGCGCCACCACCATCTCAGGCGCCCACCACCAGAAGCGCTCACGTCGGACTGACGTCACCGTCCGCCAATTGCAAGCCGCCGCGAAGCCCCGCTTGGACGCCTGTTGATGGAGGGTGGGGGCCTCCGTAACCAAAAGATCTAGTCACCGCGTGGAGCGGCCATAACGTCCCCGTCCTTGAAGCTTTCATATCCGCGCTCCCTGGCATCAAGTACGAACGAAAATCGAACCCTTGTTTGCATAAAGTGATCGGATCCCCTCGATACCAGTCCGCCGAGTTAGCCCTGTGCCCACGAGTCTGAGTATTACGAGCCAAACCCCTTCCTCCAACGGTAATCTGTGTGGCAAAAACCGTTCGGACCATTCCCCTCAAGAACTTTACATCGCACCACCTCTGGATTTCCTTCGGGCCCCACCGCTGTGAGTGTAATAACTAATCTATACATTGGCCAATGTAATTGTGTTCAAACTGTGTAGAAAAGTAATAAGTAGAGTCAAGTCAAAAGAACATTTAGAATTTTAGTCAATCAGTCGAGTCAATTTCAAGTTGTATAAATTTAGTAGAGTCATTCGTCAAGTCATTTGTAAAGTCGAAGTAAGAAGGAGAAAATAAAAGAAACGCACAAAAATATTTGTAAACCATTTATTTGCTCATAAATTGTATTTGCTTGCCAACAACATATTAACGTAGAGTCAACCTGCTTCTTTGTTGCATTAAAATCGTTCCTATTAGTTGTAACATTGCATTTCTCATTTCACTACCTTTATTTCCGTAACAGACAGGTTTTTCGTGTGACCGCACTCTTTTAGTGCGATCACACCATTTTAGTGCAAAACACATCATTTTAGTGTGACGCATCCTTTTAGTGCGTGCACCGTTCACCGTGCACCGTTCCGTTTTTCGTGCATTTATAAATCCCTTCAGGAAAGCACCTTCAGTCCTTCAGACCAATAACATAATTTAGATAGGTAACAGTAATAGACCCTTCAGGTATAATTTTGAGTATTCAGAGCCTTCAGCTACCTCCGAACCGCTACAGCTGTCTACCAGGTAATTATTTCATTTTTTATCATTTAATAAAAGTAAATTCAATTGCCTAATCACTTGTGTCAATATAGCCTCTCAACCTATATTTGGGTCAGTTTCAAAAGGGCTTACTCGAGAATCCTCAATTCAACAGTGAAGCCCAAGCTTACAAAACCAAACATAAGTAAAAAGTTGTACCGTAATTTAAAATGGTGGGTGTGGCACTTAGCTTCCTCGTGTCCATAACCCGATTGTATAGATGATCCGATGCATAGTAGTTAATCTCAAAACACCAATCTCTGAGTACCTTCCACTACCCTCATAGGGGACCATCTACACCCCAACCCGCAGAATCCCTGAAAATTTCAATGAAATCGGTAGAGAATTAAGAAGTTATGGCTGTGGCAAGGATTTCATGACAGACAGACACAAAGTCAGACAGACACGGAACTAAAATTGTTCAGGAAGGTCTGAAATGTAAAACACGAGTGGAAATTTTGATTTTGGGGAACATATTTTTGCTTCCGAGTCTACCGAGGTAGCGGAGGCTTCGTTTTCACTTTTCAAGGTTGAAAAAAATTTCTCCAAAATCAAAATATCCAGTCGAGTTTTACGTTTTAGACCTTCCTGAACAATTTTGGTTCCGTGTCTGTCTGTCTGTCCGTCATCAAATCCTTGCCCCAGCCTTAACTTCTACAATTCTCATCCGATTTCGATGACATTTTCTGGGATTGTGCGAGTTGGGGGTGGAGATGGCCTCCTGTGAAAATCATGGTCCCCAAAATGAAAGTATTTTGTGCTCATGCGCAAACGTGAATTCCTTGCCACAGCCATAACTTCTACATCTATTTTCCAACAATATTCAGGGCTTGTGCGGGTTGACGTGCAGATGGTCCCCTATGAGAGATCTACGCATCGGATCCTCTACAGGGTGTTTCACGAAAAGGTTACACCCCCCTTCATTTTCGCAAAATACAGCGTAAAAAATTCCGACCAACGCAATTCTTCATGATTTTTTGTGAAGATCTCAGGAAAAATACTTTTGCGCAAAAAAGTTGCGCGCAATCGTGCGCAATTGACACTAACTTCTATTATTCAAATGGAACCCCCCATTTTTTATTACAGATTCGGATTCTACGTCAAATTTCATGAGAAATTCATACCCACATCGATTTGTTTTATTGCGCGCAACCTGGCTTTTTGAACGCTCTAAGTTGCGCAACTCCACAATTGCACAAAAATTTTATTTTGGTGAACCCTTAGTGTGGCACATGTTTTTTCATCATTTTTTAACGCTAAATCACATGGTGTCATCCGTTTTTCAATTTGACTGGAATTTTTCAAAATAGCGGCCAAAAATTCGGCTTTTTTAGTGAAAAAATAGCTATTTTTAAATCGTTATGAGTTTTTAGGTAATCTTATTCAGTTCAAGCATGATCATGCTGTCAGTTCTTATTTTTAACTCCACCGTAGACGGCCCAAGCCCGTGGTTTAAAAGGAGGTGAGAAAATAAAAAATAAACATGATTTCGACCTCAAAACTGATGATTTCGTGAAAGAAATGTTAATTTCTCCTCTTAAATCTTGGTTTTTCTCAAAACGGATGACACACTGTGATTCAGCGTTAAAAAATGATGAAAAAACATGTGCCACACTAAGGGTTCTCCAAAACCCAATTTTTGCGCAATTGTGGAATTGCGCAACTTAGAGCGTTCAAAAATCCAGGTTGCGCGCAATAAAACCAATCGATGTGGGTATGAATTTCTCATGAAATTTGACGTAGAATCCGAATCTGTAATAAAAAGGGAGGGGTTCCATTTGAAAAAATGAAGTTAGTGTCAATTGCGCACGATTGCGCTCAACTTTTTTGCGCAAAAGTATTTTTCCTGAGATCCTCACAAAAAATCATGAAGAATTGCGTTGGTCAGAATTTTTACGCTGTATTTTGCGAAAATGAAGGGGGGTGTAACCTTTTCGTGAAACACCCTGTATATCTCTATAGGGTTATGGATACGAGGGAGCTATGTGCCACACCCACTTGGCAGACGTTTTCTCCACACTGGCAGATTGTAACCCTTTTCGACGTTTCTCGCCGTCAGAGATAATTGGAGAGTTTTACTTCAGTCGAGGAGGGCGGTGGGCGGTTTATGAATCAGATGATATGAATAAATCAGAAGCGCCCGCAGGAAACTGAACACCGGTAGCACGATAGAGGGATTGAGGAGGCCGGAGCCGAGCCTTTATGGTAATTATCAACATAAACTTCTCACCTCTCGTACCTTTAAGTGTCGGTGGCCGCTGAGATTTTAACCACCGCATGAGTGGGGGGGGGGGGGGGGCTGAGTGGAGTCCGTATCGGTCCGTATCAGTGGACGTTCTGGGGGTGCACCCTCTATTTCCATTATCACTCCATCGGGTTCGGCTCTGACCCTGGTGTGAGATGCGTCCGTATCCTCCCACCTCACCCGCCTCATACGGGGGGGGGGGGGGGTAATCACCGGTTGAAATATCACCCCAACCTCCCTCTATAGTCCAAGCATATTAGGTTTTTGGTTCCTAAAAAATCCTAACAAGCTGGAAATGGTCTTAATCGACGTTGGGGCACTCCAATATGTGAAAATAGAAGAGTGCGACGATTTTCCTTCGGTGCTTAACTTTTGGGGGCCGAAAAACCTCGAAATTTTAGCACTTTTTTGGTTTTTTTGCAATTTCAACCTAGAAGGAAGCGTCTTACAAAAAAAAATATACTTACTTTTTTTGTAGAAGAGAAGATTCTGCGTTGAATGAGACCAAGAACGTCCAAATCGGTTGAGTGGTTTAGCCACAACCGAGCGTCAAAGTTTGACGATTTTTTCCAACTTGGTGTAAAAGTGAGATACTATCATGTTTTGACGCCGAAGTCACCTTTATTCACCCACGTACCCCATATATCGAGTTTTTTATTATAATAATTATAATATAATAATTATAATAATTATAATAATTATAATATAATTATAATATAATATAATTATAATATAATAATTATAATATAATAATTATAATAATTATAATAATTATAATAATTATAATAATTATAAAAAAAAAGAATGACAAATTGACTTGGCAAAATGAGTAATTTTAGTTATTTCAAGTGAGGCACCTGGACAGCACTTTTAAAATTGTCTAATTATTAGACAATTTTAAAAGTGCTGTCCAGGTGCCTCACTTCAAATAACTAAAATTACTCATTTTGCCAAGTCAATTTGTCATTCTTTTTTATGCCTAAATTGATGTACTCACCCAAGTTTGATAATTGAATATTTGAAAATTAACCACTATAAGACACATGAAAATACAGGTGAAACCAAATTACCTGTGTTCCTTACGTGTTATATGAGAACTGGGGTTTTCAGAATAAATAGACGTAACACGGTTTGTATAAAATGAAAGTAAATATACTGAATTATAAAATTATTTACAAGTATAACATGGTTTGTATAAAATGAGAGTAACTGTTCTGAATTATAAAATTATTTACAAGTATATTTATGCATATTTTTCAATTAAATCTAGCTCGTTTAGGGGCGGGCGCTGCAGAGCCAGAGGGACCGGGGACGGGCGCTGCAGAGCCAGAGGGACCGGGGACGGGCGCTGCAGAGTCGGAGAGACTAGGATATGCTTCTTCATCGTCATCGGTGTCGTCGGGGGTGATATCTGATGCCATGTCGGCTTGTTCATTGAGGATGTCTACCTCCTCGTCAAAGGATGTATAGTGGTCCTCGTCGATAGAGTTGGAGCATGAATGCCCCCTGCAGAAAGTGCATATTGTTGTACATTTTATCGATGATTTTCTGCAGGAACATGCGTTGCCACAGCCCTTCTTGCAGGTGCAGGAAATGTTATTTAGTAGATCTTTTGGGGCTGGGGGCTCGAGTGTGGTGACAGGTTGGAGCCCAGTTTCCTTTGTGTCCCATCCCCACTTCTTCGGATCCATGGCGATTCCCTTCCACAGCTGCACCTGTAAAGATTCAATGATATAATATGTATGTTACATGGTCGTATAGCCGTCAATAGAAATAGCCGTTAAATAGTCTTCAGTAGCAGTTCGTAGCAATTTCGTATAGTTATGTATGTACTCATATATACTTCTATGAAATGTATTCCACAGTAAATTTAATAAGAAACAAACCAACCTGCAAGAAGACCCGAAGGGAATGCTGGCGTGCAGCTGCTGCTGTGGGTGGCAAACTGGCAAGGCTGAAGTTTACTTTTGAGAGGGCCTTCTCAAAATGGTGGAGCCGCAGGTCATTCAAAGTTGTGTTGCTGGCACCCGAGTATACTGCAGCTATGAACCGCGCTCCAGCGTCAGCAACCTGATCAGGTGTGGCATTCTGATCCATGAAAATGGAAACAGTTCTCTGAATCCCAGGGTTCTTTTCAAAGGTGTTTACAAACTTCATTTTCCCCTGCCTGAAAAATGCAGAAGTGCTGTCGCAGCCGCTAAAGGTGTGGAGAAATAGCAGCTGTTTTTTAGCTGGTTCTGAGAGGTTGCTTTCATTGGGGCTGTAAATTGCTGTGCCGATTTTTCCTCTCCCAGGCTTCATCAAATAAACATTGGTCACCTGTGAATCCGAGGCAGAACCCATCACTTCGGCAGTCAACAGGACTAACAAATCGATGTCCTCCCCAACGATTACAACGTTTCCCCCTTTAGTAGAAAGCTCTACTGCTGAGCTGACAATCAGTTGGTCTGCATCCTCAGTGGCCTGAGCAACCTTGATGCCCTCCTCTTTTTGTTCATCTCATTTGAGAGGAAGCGTTCCTTTGGCATAGTGACCTTCATATTGGAGTCAAATATTATGGAGGCTGATGACTGGGTCCTAGCTCTTCTGCTACGTTCAGCACATTAGATACCTTTCTCGCAGCCGTTTGTGGGGTATCCATCAAATACTATTGTAGTATGTGGCCCGTAGTGGGTTTTGACAAATGTAACATATTTTTCAATGATGTCAGAAAACTGTTCATTTGTGTTCCACACCACTCGATGTAAAAGAAACCCTCCATCAACTACAAACTGTGCATTCGTCTCCACATCAGCATGAATTGGATTGAAGACCTTATACAGATCAGATTTTTCAGTTTTTCGCATCCCACCATCATCAAACAGAGTCAACGGGTATGGGGCTAATTCATAAGCAAAATACGACTCAAGTTGTTTTCGTGATTTAGCATGAAATGGAATGCGGCGAAAGATTGTATCAGAACTGACAGGAACTGATCGTGCATTGATCCGGACTGAGGAGTTTACTGATCTTAGAGGCAATACTCTGTTCTTTCTTGAAAACGTCATTTCCTTGAAGTTTTTGCCGATGTTGCGTTCCATACTTTTTGTACCAATATCATAAGCTTGATGGCAATTGATTTCATTTCCTCCCAAAACTCCAGTACTAATGGACATGATGAATTCTCCTCGAGGGAATGGATCATGGGAATCGAAAAAGTTGGAGAATTTCAGTACATCCGCGTTATCTCTTCTCATGCGAGAATTGGTGGTGTCGGTATGCTGCTCTGATGATGTGAAAGACACACCGCAAAAGTCTTCTACTTGTTGGGTAACATCTACAGCTATCGGTATACCGGCAATCCATCTTGCCAACGTACCATCACTAATCCTAATCATAATAATCATCATCACTAATAAAATTGTCTAATTATAATAAAAAACTCGATATATGGGGTACGTGGGTGAATAAAGGTGACTTCGGCGTCAAAACATGATAATATCTCACTTTTACACCAAGTTGGAAAAAATCGTCAAACTTTGACGCTCGGTTGTGGCTAAACCACTCAACCGATTTGGACGTTCTTGGTCTCATTCGACGCAGAATCTTCTCTTCTACAAAAAAAGTAGTAGTTTTTTTTTTTGTAAGACGCTTCCTTCTAGGTTAAAATTGCAAAAAAAAAAAAAAAGTGCTAAAATTTCGAGGTTTTTCGGCCCCCAAAAGTTAAGCACCGAAGGAAAATCGTCGCACTCTTCTATTTTCACATATTGGAGTGCCCCAACGTCGATTAAGACCATTTCCAGCTTGTTAGGATTTTTTAGGAAGCACGGCCCTTTTTTTCCTTAACATGCCTGGACTACTAAGCGGGATTACTGTTGGAATTCGGTGCACCGGACGGCTCGGTTTTCCCCCCGCCATCGTGCTCGTATCAGAACTACCAGCAGTCTTCCTCTTCGAAATGGAGATAAGCGAGCCACACGAGTGGATTTTTCCGGCGGGAATTTTCGAAAAATTAGTTTTGATTTGTTCCAAACGAATGCACACACACCGATTTATTATTTATTATTTGAGGTTTATTATTTCTATACAGATCACTCGCCTGCAAAGAACACGGCTGCCTACCACATACCTACTTCACAATCAAGTTTACTTCGAAGAAATTAACGCTTCACATTCAGTTAGAGAAACACAAAGCTTCCGCTACCTTGGTAGACTAGAAAGCAAAAGTCTGCCAAGTGGGAGTGGCACATAGCTTCCTCGTATCCATAGAAAGTCCATGGTTTGTTTTTGATGATTCCTGCGGTAATCTTTCAATTTTTCAATCCCCTAAACCCAGGCAATAATGAATTCCTAAAATCCTTGAAAATTTAAAATTTAGGTTCAACTTTTTAGTTTTTGCTCTATAAATTTCGCGAAATACTGACCTGGAACGAGGAACGAACGGCGACCGACCGAAACCCCCAGAAACACGAGTGTGAATCACCAAAGAGGCCAAATCTTCGTTCAAATTTTATCTGAGCAAAATGCGATCGCTGTTCGTTTTGGTTTATTATTTTCAAAAAAGAACCTTTGGAATCGACCAAGAAAAAAAAAATTTTTAACACCCCCTCAAAATTTGACGGTTTACGTTTCAAGGTACGTAGAATCCAAAAATCGAAAAAAAAAAAATGGCCGTCCGTACGCCGTACGCGGCACTTTTGCCACTTAGCATTGACCAATTTTGATGAAATTTGGTATGTAGGCTCCATTTGGGGTCTAGTTGTGCCCCGAAGATTTTGGTTGATGTAGGTCACTTTTAAGGGTTCCAAAATCAATTTTGAAATTTTGAAAACGCCCTAACTCAAAAAATTTTGATATAAAGATATTGTTTTTCCTTCAATTTAAGATTCTATAGAATTTTTTGAGACCACGCGGAGGTCTGTAGGACAAACCGTTCGCTCACTAGGTACGAAAATTTATAGTTTGGACGTACGATAAATCAGAAACACGAGTGTGAATCGCAAATCTCCGTTCAAATTACAGCTGACCGAGATGTTTTTCTTCATGTTGGATGGTTGGTGGCTTTGCAGACGAGTGATCTATATAGAAAAATAAAAAATAATAAACCATTGTGTAATAATTTGCAGCGTTTTTTCGAGTTGTACTCAGTTTTGAGTCCTTAGCAAAAAGTGATCAAATTTTGTGATGGAGGCACCCTATTTTTCGAATTGAGTGTGAAGGCTTTATTTCTTCCAAATAAACTTTATTGTGAAGTAGGTGTTTGGTAGGTAGGTAGTATCTGTGGTTGGTAGGTGGTGACAATGGCAAATGTCAGTCCGACGAAGTTCACATCCGTATTGAAGGTGAAACACAAAAAAACTCACGAAATATGCATTTTATGGTGCCGTGGCACCATGGTGGCACCACTATTAGTTGCATGGTGGTACAGAGAATAATGAGGAATTTCACCATGTCGGACTTTCCTATTTTTGACCCCAAAATCGGATTCAGCACCTCGAAAAACCCCCTAGGGCAAACTTTCAGCCCGAACTTCCTAATTTACGAATAAACAAAACGGTGTAGAAAATACGAATGTTTAAAAAAACCGGGAAAATGACGTCATCCTGAAATAGTTCATTTATGGCCGCATGAAGCGCTGAGATCGAGAAATCCATAGTCCCCAGATGCAAAATTTCATGAAACAGTAAAGTTCGAAATCGAAAAACTGAAGAAAAAAATAGAAAAAGCAAGATGGGGAAAATTAGGTTTCCCCTGTTTTTGTTTGATAACTTTTCTCTTAGAAAACACGATTTCGTTGTCCCAATGGGCAACACTGGGAGGAGACGGCGATACGAACAGCCCAATCAGCGAGTGTTCCCGCTTCACGTCCGTTTTCCCGGTTAGTTTTGAAATCAAAAATTTTGACTGTCTCCCAAAAATAACAGGAGACTTATTTTCCGAAATCAGCCCGATTTCCATCTATTCCACACCATTAACTATTCAGGAAAAATGCAAACAGAATTCGGTGAAATTCCTCATTCTTGAAAATCCGGAGGTATGATGAAAATTGTTCCTCAATTTCAAAGCTCGGGTACAATTAGTAAGCTGGAAACCGAAATAGTAAAGGAACCGAAATATTGAAAAATCGGATGTTTTATCAACATGATCCCCCCACTCGTCCCCTCCCAATGCTAATTTTGATACTCTGGTGAAATAGTGTACAATTTGGAAGATTTTTGAGTCGAACGAAAGAAGAAACACGCAAATCGGTAGGAAATTGAGGCCTGGGCAGAGTTTACAAGATTATGCCCGCAAACGCACGTTTTTTAGTATAACCCCCCCTCCCTTCCCCCTTAAAAGGCAACAATCGAAATTCCGGCGACGTAGTGCACAACTAGATAGTTTTCCGCGTCGAATAACCACGAAAATCGGTTGAAAACTAAGGGCTGGGCAAACGACACACTTGTCACACACACACACACACAGACATTCACCTATGGTTTTTTTCGCGGATTTTGATTCAGAATGATCTAAAATGGATTAGTGTGTGGTTATTTTTTTTCTGTTGTGTCAACTTTACCCCAGATCAATCGCATAAGAACGCTCAAATCTTGCTGTGGGACGTCCTAAAAATCAATACTATTTTCAATTGGTGAAAGAACAATACCATTATTTTGAGAGTTTTCGGGCCAGGGCATTTTTGAAAATTTCAACCCTTAATTTTCATCCCTTAGAAGAGACTGACATCAACCAAAAGCTTCGGGACACACCCAGACCCCAAATGGAGCCCATAAACCAAATTTCATCAAAATTCGTCCATGGGAAAATCGGCCGCGTACGGCATTTTGACTTCAAAGACATTCAGGTAATCAGTTCAGTTAGTTAGGAAAGCCTCCTGCGAGACTAATCGATAGAGGAAATAGACTTTTTGAGTCGATTTGGTGTTCGCTAAGGGCCGGTTGGTGTTGGTGCGAAGTTTCTAACATCAAGTGGAGAGAATTTACCCTGGTGTTTGTCTGATACACTTGATGCTCATTCCCTGAAATATTGTGATTATTTTTTCCATCCCTCGGCAAATCTGTATAACTCGTAGGTATATTTGGAGCTACTGCTAACTGTTATTTCCAAAGTCAACAGTTTGACCTGCGTTGGAATAAATGTAGTAAATCTCGTGTGGTTTGTTTTCCAGAATCCCAAAAAACCCAATCAACTCTGTGTTTTTATACTTGACTTGAAACCTGCACAAGTTACCACTGTGTCTGAGATTCCAACCACTAAACATATTGATTGAGAGGACGGCAGAGTTGCAAGGTCCCAATTTTATTAATATGATGTTCTCGTGATGTCGTGCGAGCCTTATTCCGATTAGGCTTGTCTGTCTGTCTGGCGGGTGCTTCTGTTCGCCGCGCTCTATTCTCTCGGACTGCCTTCTATATTCGCCTTCTGCACGTAATTGCATTTGGGTAAGATACAATTTGAGAGAAACACACTCGCGATTCACACTCGCGTTCCTGATCCAACCCATATATTCTCATGGGGGGCGAACGGTTGCTCCTACAGAGCTCTGGGTGGTCTCATTTTATTAAAAAAATCAGTACCTACTACTTTAAATTGGTGAAAAAACAATACCATTATTTCGAGAGTTTTGAGCTAGGGCGTTTTGAATTTTCAATTTCAACGCTCTAAAGTGTCGTGTGCGGCGGACGAAAGGGAAAATTTTTACTCGATTTTCGGATTCTCCATAGGGTGACTCGCCCAATGAATGAACACTTAAGCTCTTAACACACTAGCGACGAATTTTAATGTCTATAGTTCTTAAAGTTGCAGTACTTCACTGCTTGAATTTGTCTGATGTTGTTTAAAATTATGTAAGGAACCAGAATAGCATGGGAGAAGACGAGAAAAGTTGATTTTTATAGCTAATTTTCCACAGTAAAGGAGTTAATGTATTTCACCCCATGAATGAACACTATTTCCTAGTGAATGAACCCTGAAATTCCAGTGAATGAAAATTATAGTTCATATAGCCTCCATTCGATTTAAAACCGTGAAATAACCCTCCAGCCAGTGAATGAACAGTCATTTTACTGTCGTTCATTTAGGTACTGGTTGGAGGTCATATTTTAGCTCCCACAGTATGAACACCCAACGAAACATATCATAATCAAAAAAATTCCCTTCTACCCAATTAGTTCTCTCTAGAAAAACATATCAGCTACAATAATAAAGCATGACATTGACTGATTTAGCATTTTACTTTCCTCTAAACACTAATCCCCACGTACCTAATGGCCAACTCTATTTCTTACCCCCAGAGATGTTCTTGGAGACAGACCTGTTGATAACATCAAAACCGAAGAAGATGGCAGACTTTTTTGTATCTACTGCTTCACCCTGCTATCTATGATAATATCATATTATGATATATTAATAACATATTATGTTGATGGAACTAATGAAAAACACCGTTATCACCAGGGTGCATCACAAGCCTTATTATTCCCAAATAACCTCGTACTGTTCCTTCACTGGGCGAGTCACCCTACCTTCCTTGAAAAGTAACCTAACAAATTTTGAGGAGGGGTTAAAAAAATTTGTCTTGGTGATTCCAAAGGTTCGTTATTGAAAATAATAAACCAGAAATAGGAGAGTTGATTAATATTTTCTGTTTTTTCTACCATCCAATGTATTAGCAAGCACCTGCTTCGAAGATCACAAAACCGAAAATCCTTCTTTCGATAATCAATAATTTACACTGTTTACCCACGGATAAACTCTTACGTAGGTATGAAAACAGAGGAAGCCGAACAGAGATCATCTCATATGGAAAGGACTCAATAACGTCTAGTTCGTCGGCAGCTCGAGAGCTTTTCTTTGGAGAGAGGATAAAGGAGCTTACGCTAAAGTCTTGCAATTGATATTTTCGTTTTTTGAGAGCAGCGGTGATTCTGCGAGTACGGAAATGGATTGTTGGGTTGCCTGAGGCCAATCAGGAGCTCAATGTCGGATCGAAAGGCAATTTCCCTCGGCAGAATATATTCTGCAGCCGCGAAGGATGCAGTATCCTTCGCCCTAAGGGATGTTGGTCCACCTCCGAATTCCTCTAGAAAAATAATTGAATCCACTAGAGGGAAGGTTCTGAAAACGATTGGTTATTTGCGAGGTGCTCGTGTACCAAGAGGGCAGCAAGGGGGAGGATGGTCAAGTGCTTCCACGGGGCAGGGTGGATAAAAATTAATATTTCAGCTTGAACAAAACAGAGGCGTACGAGAAGGGCGAAGTACTTCCAGGAAGGCGTGGTTTGTCGGCCAATGGGAGGCGGCCTGGGTCGGCCATATTGAACGGTGCTAGCGCTCCAAGTGGTGAACAAACGAACCAACCACCAGTCTTGCAGAGCCCGCGGCAGTAGTGGCCTGGCAGTCCTTCCCTCCTTTTGGGCGTCTTCGTCTTCCTTCTGACCCTCCTATCCGTTGACAAGGTGAGGATTAGTCTTATCTTATCAACTCCTAATCAGGACTTACCCCCACCCGAATTCCTAGTTACAACCAAGCGCACAATGTCCAACGTCCATCACGTGAAGTGGGAATCCTTAGGAATGGATCCAATAGAGGTCATGATTTAAACTCAAAATTCCTTCATCCTTTTGGAGGCCTTGCGAGGTGCAACTTGGGAATACTGTTGTTTTTGGGAATAAACTTCAAACTTCTTTCGTACAGTAGCCTCCCTGCGTTGGTATTAACTTATTCAATAACGAGTTTCACAAAACTTGAGTACCGACCGTTGCTAGACTTTCATTGTTGTTGCGCCTCACAGCATTTTCCGATCAGGAAAACCTTTTTTCTATAAAATGAAACTTCGTACCAACCAAATGAAACCTTGCTCCAATCAAATGAAATCTCGTGCCAACCAAATGAGACTTTTTTTAATTACTTATTTCGACTTTATTGGGATTAGGAAACTTCTTTCACCGAATTTTCGGCAAATACATTTTATTCTCCAGCGCCTATAGCACACAATGTGGTGCTCCCAAAATGCAGAACATAAATTAAAATTATAAATCTAGAAATTAGAACGAGAAACAACTTTTCACAATCCACCAAGCACAGGTGCTTGTAGGTGTAGATGTAGGTCTACATCTTCATTATTTTGGTTTATTATTTTCAATAATGAACCTTTGGAATCTACCAAGAAAAAAAAAGTTTTAACATCCCCTCAAAATTTGTTGGTTTACGTTTGAAGGTAGGAATCAAAAAATCGAATGAAAATTTTGCCGTCCGTCCGCCGTACGCTGCACTTTGCTTAGTTCCCTTGGACCGATTTGGATAACATTAAATGTATTTATTGTTTATTGTTACCGATTGTCATTTATTGTTACCAAATTTTGGTATATGGGCTCCATTCGGGGTCTAGTTGTGCCCCGAAGCTTTTGGTTGATGTCAGTCACTTCTAAGGGTTGAATTTTTTAAAACGACCTGGCTCAATAACTTTTGATATAAAGATTTGGTATTTTCATCAATTTTAAGTAGGTAGTATTGCATTTTTAAAATCGAACGAGACCACCCAGAGCCCTGCAGGACCGACCGTGCGTTCCCTATGAGAGGGTTGGACAAACGATAAATCAGAAACACTAGTGTGAATCGCAAAAGAGGCTTAATCTCCGTTCAAATTTTAGCTGTCCAAAATGCGATCGCTGTTCGTTTCTTCGAGTTGTTGGTACTCAGTTTTGCGTTCTTAGCAACCAGTAATCAAATTTCCTAATGAAGACACCCACAACTCCCCATTTCTTCGAATTGAGTGTGAAACGTTTAATTCTTCCAAATACTTAAACTTGATTGTGAAGCGAAAATTATGATTGGTAGGCAGTGGCCTTAGTGCAATAATTTGCCGCGATTTGTGTTCCGTATCTAACATTGGTTGCTCAGCAGATGAAATAAATAATCTCCAAGCATCACCAGGATAACTTAAGAAGGGACGTTACATACAATACTCAATTATTGATGTTTTGACTTCGCTTTTTTCAATCAAATGAAACTTTTTCGAACCATCCAGAAAGATGATATCTTAAGATTTTTCAGAATCAAGTTAATATAGAGGCACTACAAATAATTTGTATTATTTAATTATTATTTGATTTTGTATTATAATTAATTATTAATTTAGTGAAGCAAGTGTCCAGCAGCTTCGGCAGGCAGTTTAGGGTGTTTATACCGAAGTTGATGATTCTGACTTGCTCCTAGCAAGCCTCCAGCAACAGATTTGGGTGATATTGTTATCTGATGCCTACCTTCATTGAGGTTGTTGTTGTGTTACCTACTGAATATTTGAATTATACTTTAATTTTTAAATATCGACGTTCCAAAACCCCGTCAGCTCGTTTTGAACCCAGGCCGAAACCCCATGGATCATGAACCCGATCTCCATAATTTCCATTCGAATTTCTATTTCGCGCTTGCTTCTCTCCGTTTTCATCCTCGCCGCTGCTACTGTGGCTGCCGTCGCCGATATTTTCAGCAATCTATCTTGGGGGGGGGGGGGGGGGGGGGTTCTACCGCTTGCCAATAGTCTCCCTCTATTACAGGTACTATTTACGTTTCCCCTGGATAAGGGACTCATCAATTTGGGTTTCGACCCTCACCTCACCCATTTTACCACGTTTACCGTAGGCATCCATACAAAAGTCCCGGCAGAGATTATACCAGTCGCTCATGCGCGCTTCTGTTCACCCCTACCAAGTTACACCAGAACCACACTTATTCAACAATATTGAACAAAGTTAGATTACTATTGCACTTCCCGTTCACCTGGGAAAGTAGGTAACACTCGACAACAAGAATTGGCGTGAGATATCGCATAACAATAGAACCCAGATTTGACTGATCACAACCACTTGATTTTCCATCGGATTTCAGGTCAGTTTCAACTGCTCTGCTGGAATGGATTCTGGCGTTATCCAATTCCAAAAGAGAATTTTGATGAGCAACATCCCTAAAAAAATCACGGAATTGCGCAGTCGTAAAAATAAATACCTGCAGCGACTATTTTGAATATTGATTTTCTGAATATTGATGGCAAGCATCGAAGACGTGTTTCGCTCACGAACAGTTGGGATCGATACTAGGTACTCGGTGTCAACTGATTGAGAATGGGGTCAACTGGAATAAACTTCTTTGCCGAGCTTTCCGTAATTTTATTACCTTCTTCAGGGCTCGAAGAAGTTACTCAGTGAGCAGACCCAAGTCTGCAAATTATTACACAAAGATTTATTATTTCTACGTAGATCACTCGTCTGCAAAGAACACGGCTTTGCCATTGTCGCCGTACCAACCACAGATACCACCTACCCACCAAACACCTACATCACAATAAAGTTTATTGGGAAGAAATGAACGCTTCACACTCAGTTCGAAGAAGCAGGGAGTGAGGTTGCCCTAAATATACGGAAATTCTATTACTGGTTGCTAAAAAGGAAAAACTGAGTAAAACTCGAAGAAATGAACAACGATCGCATTTTGGTCAGCTAATGCTTGAACGGAGATTAGGCCTCTTTTGCGATTCACGCTCGTATTTCTGATTTATCGTAAAGTCAACCCTTATGTACTCGTAGGGAGCGAACGGTTTGTCCTACAGAACACCGGGTGGTCTCTAAAAATGCAACAGTATTTAAAATTGGTGAAAAAAAAAACAATACCTGATTTCGAGAGTTTTCGAGCTAGGGCACTATTGAAAATTTCAACCCTTAATTTTCACCCCTTAGAAGTGACCTACATCAACCAGAAGCTTCGGGACTCAACTAGACCCCAAATGGACCCCATATCGATCTACATATATGCTGCATATTACTGCCCTAGCATTTCTTCTTAGCATTATTTTCTTGATCAAGTTCATGAAAGTATCATCGAAATTTGATTTGATTGAAATAGATTCCATTTGATTTAGATGGATTCATATTGCTTCCGAGTCTACCAAGGTAGCGGAAGCTTTGTTTTCACTTTTCAAGGATGAAAAAAAAGTTCTCCAACATCCAAATTTTCACTCGCGTTTTGCGTTTTAGACCTATCTGAACAATTTTGGTTCCGTGTCTGTCTGTGTGTCTGTAATGAAATCCTTGTAACGAGCATAACTATACGAAGTCATTGTCCGATTTCTATGAAATTTTCAGGGATTGTGCGGGTTGGTGTGTAGACGGTCCCCAATGAAAATCATAATCCCCGGAATATTGGAAGCGACTGCGCATGCGCAAACTTGAATCCCTTGTAACAGCCATAACTTCCACATATTTTACCCGATTTCGATGACATTTTCAGGGATTACGCGGTGTTGTAGCTGGTCCCCAATGAAAATCAAGGCCTTAAAATTTACAGAAGCCTCTGCGCATGCGCAAACGTAAAATCCTTGTAACAGCCGTGCATTTGTCGCCCTACCAATTCTTTCCCCGCGTAATTTCACATCCCAATAGTTCAGGTTATGGATACGAGGAAGCTATATGCCACACCCGCTTGGCATTTTGGTTTATTATTTTCAATAATAAACCTTCGGAATCGACCAAGAAAAACAAAATTTAACACCCCTCAAAATTTGTTGGTACGTTTCAAGGTACGTAGAATCCAAAAATTGAATAAAAATTTGGCCGTCCGTCCGCCGTACGCGGACCCCCACTTAACACTTACCCGACCGATTTTGATGAAATTTGGTATGAAGGCTCCATTTGGGATCTAGTTGTGCCCCGAAGATTTTGGTTAATGTAGGTCAATTCTAAGGGTTGAAAAATGAATTTTGACATTTTGAAAACGCCCTAACTCAAAAAATTCTGATATGAAGGTATTGTTTTTCCATCAATTTGAGATAGTACAGAATTTTTAGAATTTTTTGAGACCACGGGGAGCCCTGTAGGACAAATTGTCCGCTCTCTACGCGAATTTAAAGGTTGGACATACTATAAATCAGAAACACGAGTGTGAATCGCAAAAGAGGCCTAATCTCCGTTCAAATTAAGGCTGACCGAAATGCGATAGATGTTGCTTCCGAGTCTACCAAGGTACCTATACTAGCGGAAGCTTTGTTTTCACTTTTCAAGGACGAAAAAAAAAGTTCTCCAAAATAAAAATGTTCACTCGCGTTTTGCGTTTTAGACCTTTCTGAACAATTTTTGTTCGGTGTCTGTCTGTCTGTCCGTCTGTCATGAATTCCTTGTAGCGCGCATAACAATACGAAGTTATTGTCCGATTTCAATGATATGTTCAGTGATTGTGCGGGTTGATGTGTAGACGGTCCCCTATGAGAATCATCATCCCTGGACTGATAGTAGCCGCTGTGCATTCGCAAACGTGAATTCCTTGTAACGGCCATAACTTCTACATTTTCCATCCGATTTCTATGAAATTTTCAGGGATTATGCGGATTAGGTTGTAGATGGTCCCCAATGAAGATCATCACCCCCGGATAGATAGTTGCCGCAAACGTGAATTCCTTGTAACGGCCATAACTTCTACATTTTCCATCCGATTTCAATGAAATATCCAGGGATGTTACTGAGTAGTGTTTAGATGGTCCCCTATGAAAATCACAGAGAATGGTTTTTCATAGAGGGATTCATTCATAGAGGGATGGTCCCATGTGAGAATCTCAAATCCTATTCATTGCATCACTAGGCCTCAATAGCTCAGAGGTAGCGCATAGAATAGGGTGTGCGCCTGGGTAGGAAAAACTTTTTATAGTTATTTTTAATCTAAGGTAGACCTCATTCTGAGAATTTTGGTACCAACCTCGACCTTCTAGCGTGTGTAAATCTTTCCCTATGAATTTTGAAAGTTTCGACCGTTTATGACGTCACAGTTGGCTGGGGGTCCCGCCCAGGCGAACGGGCGCGTGACGTCATAAACTGTCGACACTGAAAAATCATAGAAACAGATCTACTCACGCTTGAAGGTCGCGGTTGGTGCCAAAATTCTCAGGATGTAGTTTACTTTCTATTAAAAATCTTTAAAAAATCAAGGCCCCAGGGGTAGGGGTTCGAATCCCAGCCGAGACTAAGCATTTTTGTGGTCCAATCACATACATCTACTCACTTACATTTTTCATCCGAATTTGATGACATTTTCTAGGATTGTTCAGATTAGCGTGTAGATGGTTCCCTATGAGGGTAGTGAAAGGTTCTTAGAGATTGGTGTTTTGAGATTAACTACTATCCATCGGATCATCTGTATAATCGGGTTATGGATACGAGGAAGCTATGTGCCACACCCACTTGTTTTTCTTCATGTTGGAAGGTTGGTGGCTTTGCAGCATGTGATCGGTGTATAAAATTAGTAAACCATTGTTCAATAATTTGCAGCGTTTTGTTAGTATGAGGTTTCATTTGATTGGAGCAAGGTTTCATTCGGTAGGTACGAAGTTTCATTTTATAGAAAGAAAGGTTTTATTTTTTGATCCGAAAAATAGTGTGTCACGAGATGATTCTTGTACAGCAACGGTCGGTAGATACTCAATTTTCGTAAAACTGTAGTTTATAGGAAAGTGAGAAATTGCCTCGATATTCTGCTCCTGGCCAAATTAGTGTTTTTCAATAATTACACGTCTACTTTATAACAGATTTTCTTCCATTCCTTCGATAAGTATTGGTAGTACCGGCATATTTGTACTTTGTTCTCCATCACCTCAATAACTGCTTCAAGTGCCACAAATAATGTCGAATTACTGTGGAAGAATTAATTACTTATTGGTAAAAGACTGAAAATTTTTATTTCCATTACTCTTGGAAATCTAAATTTGGAAAACAGTGGATACCTAAAATATCAGTAATTAATTCACCTGCTATGGAGTTTGATACCTATGCGCAGAGAAAAAGAGGACACCTTAAAAACGCGTTGTATTGAGAGATAAGTACCTGATCTGAGCGTTTTAAATTCAATTTTCCATTTCAATCATGATCTAAGCTGGTTGACATGTTCCTAATAAGAGTATCAGAGTATCATAATATGATACTCGTATATTGATGCATCAAGGTATAAAGGTGTACCTACTTGATGACTTCCTATCGCGGGTGTTTCTGCTCTCACAGGGTTTGAATATTTTTCCTTTAAAAGTTCCGATGGAGTAATCGATGGATTCTCACGATTATAACGGTTATAATTTTGCGAGGCCTGCCGGATCCCGTAAATTCAGGTGTTCCCTTCTCTAACCTCAGCCCTGTATCTGTCAAATTTTAACCTACGAGTACTTCTACGATGGGTTCTTATTGACATTGATGTCTTTTAGTTTGGGGTAAGTTTGTGAGAAGTGTACCGCGAGACCGATAAACAAATTGCTCTGTTTGGTCACTCGATCGTGGTGTAGAGACGTATACAACTTTATAACCTGTTTCTAAACAACGATTTTGCGTTTTGAATCCGTGGTAAACAATCCAACTATTTTTTTAAAGGGAGACCCGGGTTCGATTCCAGGCGTGGTATCTACATTTTTTTGTTATAATATAATAATACCATGACATATCCATGAGCTATTGTTTTTCCCTTCAATTGAGAAATTAATTTTACGAGTATCTTGCGATTTTGAATGGCTCTTTTGATTCCACAACAACGAGAGATTTTGCTTCTTTCACACCAATTTCCTCGTGGAAGCATCCAGTTTCGGTTATTTTTGGTGACGCAGCTCCATGTTCAAAGCCAAGAGGATTTGCCTTCTTTCTTGTCTTGTTGTCAATCGACTCCCTTTTGTGATGGACTGTTTTGTGAAGCCACTTGTTCTCAATCATTTCCTTAAATTTCTCTTCAGTTTATTAGCTCTTGGTTTATTTGATATAACTGTCAACTTGTTGACAACCATCAGTGTTTGAAAGCCGTTGTTCATCTAGAAACAACTAGTCACTATCAGTCTAGAAATTTTCCTGAATCCTGCAGTTTCTTCTCGCTCTTGTTCCTCCTTATGTGTCTGGCATACTCCGTTCTCTCTCTTTGCCAAAGCTTTATTCAGCGGACCCTTTAGAAAACTAGTTGATATTAGATTTATCTTTGTATCTTTTTGGAACTCCGATGTTAAACTGCAACTGTTAATCCACTATTAAGCCAAAACTGATGGCCGTTGGCAACTTGATACTCCAATTATCGATTGTGTAAGAAAACGTAATAATTACAACATAATAACTCGAAGAAAATACAAAATAATTCTCGAGTTGAAGACTGTAATAGGGCCTTCGAGGTTCGTTCTATCCTCATTTCTCACCTTGTAGGCAATCAGATGAGTTTCCTCGTCAGAGATGACACGCTCTCTGAAGCAGCAAAGATCTCTCAATGAAGTCTTTACCTTATTCCTTGGTTCTGTACTTTACCTATAAGGGAAATAAAATACCCCAACGTACCACCAAGGATTTTTTTCAAGCTTTCTTCTCCTAATTCAACAAAATTTAAACAGATAGAGCTAGTGTGGCCCTTGGAGAGCTCATTCTTGAGTTGACAGACTGTAGTGGGGCCTTTGAGATACCTTCTAAGCAAAGATTTTATGGATTTTACAAAATAAATCTACATTTAATTTTTAAAATCCGAAAAAACAACTTTTTTGAACAAGTGGGAAATTAAGGGTTAACATGGATGTTAGGCCTGCGAACTTGCTTTTGGAGGATGACCACCATGATGGGCTCGGGGTTGGATGATGGCCCATGATGGCACCTATTTGAGATCAGACAGTCCGAGGAAGACATGCAAACGAGGATATTCAGCATTTTTCGGAACCTGTTGTGTACTTGCTGAGTTCAGGTTGTTGAGTTCAGGTTGTTCAGAGTTGTTCTGTCTCCTGACAGAATGGTCGCTCTACTAGGCAGCGGGGAACAATTATTATACAGGTTTGCACAATTTGCTCTGCGAGCTTGGATATTTAAAATTCCTGGTAGTTGAATTCAATTGGTGAATGACTAAAAATTAACAATAATAATCTGACTTTCCGCATACCTATTTGCCCCATTTAGAACGATGTGTTTTCTCTAATACCGATCTGTATGCCAGCCTCTCACGATTTAGGCGGCTGACGGACATCAAATCCTTTGCCGTTATCAAGTGATGTATTTACATCAGTTATAAACGAATCATAATTTATTATTATACTTATTTGATATACCTAATAATTGTTGGCATAAGTGTTCCTTTCTAATTACATTGTTACGTATTTTCACGAATAAACATATAGTAGAATCTACTATATGCGTATCTGATATAGTAGAATCTACTATATGCTTATCTGATACGCAAATACACTTCGACCGTACCTTCTATTTACTAAAATTAAAAATTTATTCTTAATTGATGGGTCTTCAGGCGAGATAAAAATAATAATAAACTCTCCAATGTATTTAGAATCAAATAGGATCCAGTATTAGAGGGGGGGATATCATCATTTGCTGTCGCTAAGGTTGACCAGGCAAACAGAATAAAACGTGTTCCCTTCCATTCCTCCACGGTTATGAATTGATGGTGTTTACTGGAGGGTGTGATTGTGTTATCTACCCCACAATCTCCAACGCCGGCTGCAACTCTTACAATGCTTCCCCCCAATCAATTTTCAAAGCGGTTTTTCATATTTTATTCTCATTCCCGCAGGAGATTCCTTTAGACCCATCGGAATGGCTTCGGGTGATATGAAATGAAAACATCGTGATACGGTCAAGCTCGAGTTAGTGTGGAGCAAGATTGTCGTAATAAAGAAGGGTGTCAGTTGTTGATCCGTGATCTATTTAAAACCCAAAAGAAAGGAAAATGAAGATACGATACACAGAAACTCCTGAGTAGGGCGTAGAACAATCCATAGTGAATCATCCCGTCTGTGAACGATTAAGGAAGTTATCATCTAAATCCTAACATGGAAATTGCACGGCAAAGTGTCAATTTTCTTCTGTTTTTGGTCAATTTGTCATTCGACGAGTAGGAGTAATTAGTAAGAATAGTAGGAACGTTCGTGGAGCTGAAAGACAAGTTAAAACGCTGTAAATTATTACACAATGGTTTATTTATTTTTCTATATAGATCACTCGTCTGCAAAGCCACCAACCAACCAACATAAAGAAAAACATCGATCGCATTTCGGTCAGCTAAAATTTGAACGGAGATTAGGCCTATCTTGCGATTCACACTCGTGTTTCTGATTTATCGTAAGTCCAACCCTTAAATTCTCGTAGGGAACGAATGGTTTGACCTACAGGGGCTCTGCGTGGTCTCAAAAAATTCTATTCTATCTTAAATTGATGGAAAAACAATACCTTTATATCAACGTTTTTTGAGTTAGGGCGTTTTCAAAATTTCAAACCTTATTTTTCAACCCTTAGAAGTGACCTACATCAACAAAAATCTTCGGAGCCCAACTAGACCCCAAATGGAGCCCACATACCAAATTTCATCAAAATTGGTCAATGCTAAGTGGGAAATGGGTACGGCGGACGGACGGCCAAATTTGTATTCGATTTTTGGATTCTACGTACCTTGAAACGTAAACCAACAAATTTTGAGTTAAACATTTTTTTTTGGGTTAAGCAATTTTTTTTCTTGGTCGACTCTAAAGGTTCATTATCTAATAATATAAAACGCCAACCGTACGTACGTACGTATGCAAGGAGGGGTTGGAGGGGTCGTGGGGAGAGTCGGAGGCTGGAGGAGTTGGGGGCGGGAGGAGCTGGGGACGGGAGGAGTCGGAGTTGGGGCGGGAAGAGCTGGGGACGGGAGGAGTCGGAGTTGGGGGCGGGAGGTGTCGGAGGGAGTGGGTGGAGGAGAGAGTCGGAAGAATCGTTTTTGCCTACTTTTAGTAGGCTTTTCAGCTAGTTGAAAATAATAAACCAAAATCATTTTCTAAAATTGTCAATATTTTTAAAAATTATCGTATATGGTAAATTTAATTAGTGCATGTCAAAAATGTCTTCTGTCAAATGTCTGTCAAAAAGGTTTGTCACTTAGCTTCCTCGTATCCATAGCCGAGATTGTGTGAATGACCACGCACAGTGTGTAATGTCAAAATTTTAACCTCCAACTTTGATATTTTCATCCCAATGACAATACGGAACACGTCCCTTGAAAATCCCATCGAAATTGAATAGAAACTGTAAACGTTGCCAGATGTTCTGAGTATTAGAAGAGCTGAATGGCCTCTCAAAAAGAGCTAGGATCCTCCATCCTTGATTGAAAGAGCAAACCTATCACTAAATTTTGGCTTTTCAAATTTATACCAGAAAGTAGTTATGTAATAATGATTGTTAATAAGCTGTCTTGTGGTCTCCCTAGAAATGAAGGCTGCCGCAGGAGAACTGCTCCCTCTTCCTCTTCCACTCGTCATAATAATTATCACAAAACTTACTCTCGCAAATTTGCAATAGTCAGCATCGTCCTTTGGGTGGATGTCGAGCTTATGGTGGCAAACCCATCCCTTACCATTCCCAGGACTTAGCACTGCTCGAGCGTGAAAATCAAATTTAGAATTCAGAAAATTTTCTGTAATACTGGGCAGTAACACAATGAAACAGCTTTTTCTATAAATGTATATTATGTTATTTGAGAAAGCCTTACTGCCTACCCAACTTGGCAGACGTCTTTAAGTTGAATGAATGTTTGTATACTTTTATATTCATTTAGAGAAAATGCTTGATGATCATTTTGATCTTTGTAACGATAACAAAGTAATTTTGTAATGAGTAGGTAGTGAATGAACTAAAATTAATATAAATTAGTGGGTTTTTAATATAATTACAGTCCTTTATTGTTGTCAACCACTTGCATTTGAGGAGCATTCGATAGCCCTCTGGTTATCGATCAACCCTCATTGTCAATCCAACAGTAAGAGGACTAGGCTGCTGTGGCTACTTGTGCTCTACTCAGGAATCTTGTCTTCTCAGTATTGGATGACAATGACATGCCAAAGGGTTGACAAAAGCTCTCCTCAAATATAAGTGATTGGAAACAACAAAGGAATTTTATTGTCACCCACCCCCCCCCCTTATTTGAGTAAAGGAAAATTTCTATAACTACAACATATTCAAATTAATACTCCATTGGTTTTTTACAAGCGTATTAATTTTGGTTGGAACTACGCTTTGTTTGCACCTCTTCTAATATTCACTCAAAAACCGATGTTTACCCGCATTCGATGAGGAATACTACTATTTAAGTATTACCGGTGGGGTTCTCAGTGAATGGAAGCGTTCGTGTCGCGATGACAAACCACTTTTCATGCTGTTCGGTCATAAGTAACGTATTTTCCATTCGAAGTGTTCACTTCTCAACACGAGTAATTGGACGACAGCTTCATCCTCCAACTGATTTTAAAATGAACAAACCTGCAGTCCTGCACGCAAGTGAAACCGACAAAATGATCCCGCATGCAGAGTTTGCTTCTGTGCTCCGTTTTAGCGAATTAAAGATCACGTTAAATTTACAACTGAGTCCCTTTTGCTTCCTCACTACCGAAGGTAGGGAAGCTTTGTATTCGTGAAAGAAGTGAAAAAAAAAAATGTCCTCCAAAATCAAAATTTCCACTTGCTTTTTGCGTTTTAGAGCTTCCCGAACAATTTTGGTTCCGTGTCTGTCTGTCTGTCGGTCTGTCTGTCTGTCTGTGGTCAATCCTTGTCCCGGGCAAAACTATACTAACCTGTGGTCCGATTTTGATGAAAATTTCAGGGATTGTGCGGGTTAGGTCCTAGACGGTCCCCTATAAATTTCAGCACCTTCGGATCAGCTGAGTGAGCTCCAAGGCCATTTTCTCTCCTGTTGAACGCAGGAAGCTGAAATTTGAGAGGCAGGGTCAATGGAGAATGCTGAAGGTGCCTGAGTGGTCACTGATCAGCTGAGTGAGCTCCAAGGCCATTTCCTCTCCTGTTTTTCGCCAACTGATTCTATACGTCCATGTTACAAAGAGTGAGGAAGCTATACTGCCCACCCAACTTGGCAGACGTTTTTTAGGACGTCCCACAGTAAGACTTGGGCGTCCTTATGCGATCGATCTGGGGTGGAGGAGGACAACACTCAACAGAAAAAAAAACGTCTGCCAAGTTGGGTGGGCAGTATAGCTTCCTCACTCATTGTAACATGGACATATAGAATCAGTTGGCGAAAAAATTATGATTCAAAGAGTTATTGAATACCAAAATATTGGCGATAATATGCGGGACCTAACCCACACAATCCCTGAAAATTTCATCGAAATTGGTTGAATAGTTGCGGAGTTTTGGTTGTAACAATAAATTTAAAGTTCGCGCATGCGCAGCGGCTATTGCTTGACCAATTTGATTGAAACTTATAGGGTGTCTCTTAGAAGTTAGTCCCTAACTAACCTCCAAATTTGAGCAAAATCGGTCCTTTAGAAACCGAGGTTCCAGGAAATTCACGTTTGCGCATGCGCACTCGCTCCTATTGGTCCGAAGGTGCTGAAATTGATAGGGGACCGTCTAGGACCTAACCCGCACAATCCCTGAAAATTTCATCAAAATCGGACCACAGGTTAGTATAGTTTTGCCCGGGACAAGGATTGACCACAGACAGACCGACAGACAGACAGACATACACGGAACCAAAATTGTTCGGGAAGCTCTAAAACGCAAAAAGCAAGTGGAAATTTTGATTTTGGTGGACATTTTTTTTTTCACTTCTTTCACGAATACAAAGCTTCCCTACCTTCGGTAGTGAGGAAGCAAAATAACCACCCACTAATCCGTTTCAGACCATTCTGAATCCAAATCCGCGAAAAAACCATAGGTGAATGTCTGTGTGTGTGTGTGTGTGTGTGTGTGTGTGTGTGTGTGTGTGTGTGTGTGTGTGTGTGTAGGTGTGTGTAGGTGTGTGTGTTTGACAAAATCTTGTGTCGTCTGCACAGGCCTTAGTTCTCAACCGATTTTCCTGGTTCTTTTTTTGTTCGACGCGGAAAACTATCTAGTTGTGCACAACGTCGCCGGAATTTCGAATTTTAAGGAGGGAAAGGGGGGGGGGTTAATGCTTAAAAAAACGTGCGTTTGCGGGTATAATCCTGTAAAATCTGCCCAGGCCTCAATTTCCAACCGTTTTGAGTGTTTCTTTTTTTTTGTTCGACTCATAAATCTTCCAAATTGCACACTATTTCACCAGGGTATCAAAATTCGCAAGAGGAGGGGATGAGTGGGGGGACAATATTCACAAAATATCCGATTTTTCAATATTTCGGTTCCTTTATAGCTTACTAATTGTATCCAAGTTCTGAAATTGAGGAAAAATTCTCATTATACCTCCGGATTTTCATGAATTATTCTCTGTCTCACCATAGAACTAATAGTGGTGCCACCGTGGTGCCAGAACACCATAAGTCGCAATTTCATGGGTTTTTAATTTTTTTTGTGTGTTTTACCTTGAATACGGAAATGAATTTCAACGGACTGCCCACCAAAATAAATAGATAGAAGTTCAACGTTACGAAGTATTGCCACTTTGATGCCAGACTGGCACGAAAGGGGGGGGGGGGGGGTGATCTCGAAATCGCTTGTTGGGTGTCGTAGATCATGGTTTTTAATATGCGCTTCAAATTCGAGGCTCCCACGCCGCTAGAAATGTTGTGGTGGATAATGGTGGTGAGTGGGTAGGGGATCACTATTTCTTGCCTAAAATGCTCAATAAATTACATCGAGTGAATAGTTTTTTCGCTTACCAAATGGTATTAATTGACCTAATGCTTATGCAATGGGACGTCCCCTGGAATGCATGCATTACTAAACAATATGTTTTTATTAAATTCTTTATCGACATGGTTTTTAACACACAGCTATAATTGAATCGTAATGAAACATGAAACAGAACCGTAGGGTATCAATGAAAAATAATCACAAAACAATTTTATAGCCTAAACTTACATTCTAATACCATTTTCTTCTAATAATTCCAACAATAATTGAAAAATTATACACTTCCTCCTCGTAATGTACATTTATAATTTAAAACCGCTGCAAATTATTACACAATGGTTTATTAGGTACTTTTCTATAAAGATCACTGGTCCGCAAAGAACACGGCTTTGTCATTGTACCACCAACCAACATGAAGAAAAACATCGATCACATTTCGGTCAGCTACAATTTGAACGGAGATTAGGCCTCTTTTGCGATTCACAATCGTGTTTCTAATTTATCGTAAGTCCTACACTCAAATTGTCGTAGAGAGCGAACGGTTTGTCCTACAGGGCTCCACGTGGTCTCTAAAAATTCTAAAAATTCAATACTATCTTAAATTGATGGAAAAGCAATACCTTTATACCTAAATTTTTTGGGTTAGGGCGTTTTCAAAACTTCAAACCTTATTTTTCAACCCTTAGAAGTGACCTACATCAACCAAAATCTTCGGGGCACAACTTGACCCCAAATGGAGCCCACATACCAAATTTCATCAAAATTGATCAATGCTAACTGGGGAAAGTGCCGCGGACGGACGGGAAATTTTTTATTCGATTTTCGGATTCTACGTACCTTAAAACGTGAACCAACAAAATTTGAGGGGGGTTAAAAAACTTTTTTTTGGTCGATTCCAAAGGTTCATTATTGAAAATAATAAACCAAACATCACTATCCGAGCCTTCTCAACGAAATTTAATTCTTCGTAGCTGAGGAAGCTCATCTAGGGGGCAGCTTTGAAAATTTCAACGCCCACTTTTCATCCCTTAGAAGTTACTAGTACAGTAACCAAAATTTGTTTTCATCAAAATCTAGAAAAAGTACCTACCTACCGCGGGCGGGCGGATTTTGGTTTATTATTTTCAATAATGAACCTTTGGAATCGACCAAGGAAAAAAAATGTTTGATACCCCCTCAAAATTAGTTGGTTTACGTTTCAACGTACGTACAATCCAAAAATCGAATAAAAATTTGGCTGTCCGTCCGCCGTCCGCCGTACGCGGCACTTTCCCCACGTAGCATTGACTGATTTTGATGAAATTTGGTATGTAGGCTCCATTTGGGGTCTAGTTGTGCCCCCGAAGATTTTGGTTGATGTAGGTCACTTCTAAGGGTTGAAAAATGAATTTTGTAACTCAAAAAATTTTGATATAAAGGAATTATTACACGCTTATTAGGCTGAAAATTATTACACAATGGTTTATTATTTTTCTACGGCCAAATTTTTATTCGATTTTTGGATCCTACGTACGTTGAAACGTAAACCAACAAATTTTGAGGGGGTGTTAAAACTGTTTTTTCTTTTTTCGATTCCAAAGGTTCATTATTGAAAATAATAAATCAAATTATCTCCAATAGTTCATACAGCTTCTTGAACATCCTATATTAATTATATTTATTTTCTACCTCTATTTTCATGACAATATAATACAAAATAATTTCCTATTCCTTATAGGTACATGACAAATAGAATATTTCTATGAAATTAAAAAAATTGGAAAATTACTCTCCCTATATGGCGAACCCTGCACAGGGAGAGGAGTCATTGAAAATCAAGATAAATATGCTATTGATTCGTGAAATCTGTTCACAACTTGTGTTCTACAGTCGTGAAATATGTTCTACACTTCTTTCTCCACCACAGTGGGGACATGAATCATCAGTAATTTCATCCCCTTTGCTCATAGTCACTCTCGCCAAGTACCCGAACGAATTTCTTGTTTGATTCAGCTTGTTTGAAACATAAGTTGCGGGTGGATGTCTGCGAAAAATCGACCTTCGTCACACTCCACATTATCTATTTTGACATTCCATTCTTATGATGCTTCCGAGTCGAACAAGGTAGCGGAAGCTTTGTTTTCCTAGAGTATTATAGGAATCTTCGTGAGGCTAAAGGCATTCCACCACATCACCTTTCATTGCAGCAGTTTTAGCAGCCCTGTTCACAGAAATGTATAGGTATGTGAGAAGAGGATACCGACCGAAAGGTGGGAGAGGATGGTGTAGTCCTACCTACTCTACTTGGCTGCTGACTGACTTCTGTTCTCGGATCGAGCAGGGAGGCTCGATGGGGAGAAGGAAACATGGCAGTTCATGAAATAGATAAGGAGGGTAGATGTGGAGGATAGCGTTGAACGTTCTGTACTACGTACCAATCAATAATAAAGTTGTTTAAATCACAGGTACGAAGCTGGTTTCTAAAAATGTTAAGAGATTGGTTCAACTTCAAACATTACGGGAAACGTTATTTCTTGGCAACAGGTTCTGCAATCTGCATTCTTTCCACTTTAAACTAGAACCTTCACCAATCGGTTCTCATTGACACTATTGAACAATTTACAGCTGTTTTTATCACTTCCACGTCCTGGTCAAGCCACTTTTATCCCGAACGTGTTATGACGACCTTCGTTTTACGCGGCTTCTCCTTTGAGGTCGAACCAGAAGATATGAAGGAGTGAAAGGGAACGCTGGCACACAAACGGAGGACACCTGGCGGGGTTTAATGAGACTATCAATCATATGAAGAGTCACCGTTTCACAGGAGCGTTTTTTCTCATCTGATGCCGCCCTCCCCGGTTTCTTCTCTTGAATAGGAGTACCTACAGGACACGATCTTTTTCTGGATGTCCTCAGGAGTGCGACTAGGGTCGGGATTCGGTGCTTATCGTGCAGCTAATCCCTGTTAGCTTAAATCCTCTCCATTGAGTCATACTTTGTCAACTTCTGTCAATTGTGACGTTGATCACACAACACTTGTTATCATCAACAGTCTTGTAAATTGTGAGTCGTTTTTAAAGTTCCGTTTTTAGGACGTCCCACAGTAAGACTTGGGCGTCCTTATGCGATCGATCTGGGGTAAAGTTGGACAACACTCAACAGAAAAAAAACCACACGCTAATCCGTTTTAGATCATTACGAATCCAAATCCCCCAAAAAAACCATAGATGTATGTCTCTCCGTGTGTGTGTGTGTGTGTGTAATTGTGTGGGACAAAATCTTGTGTCGTCTGCCCAGGCCTCAGTTTTCAACCGATTTTTGTGATTCTTTTTTTGTTCGACGCGATAAACTATCTAGTTGTGCACTACGTCGCCGGAATTTCGAATTTTGCCTTTTAAGGGGTGGAAAGGGGGGTTAATAATTAAAAAACAAGTGTTTGCGGTTATTATCTTCTGTACTCTGCCCAGGCCGCAATTTCCTACCTATTTGCGTGTTTCTTTTTTTTGTTCAGCTCAAAAATCTTTCGAATAGCACACCATTTCACCAGAGTATCAAATCAAAGGAGGGGGCGAGTGGGGGATAATATTCACAAAATATCCGATTTTAAAATATTTCGGCTCCTTTACAGCTTACTAGTTGTACCCAAGCATTGAAATTGAGGAAAAATTCTCGTTATACCTCCGGAATTTCATGAATTATTCTCTTTACCACCATGGAAGTAATAGTGGTGCCACCATGGTGCCAGGGCACCATAAACTGCATATTTCATGTTTTTCTTTTTTTGTGTTTCACCTTGAATACGGATGTGAACTTCGACGGACTGCTTACTTTCATCTGATGAAAGTTCAACGTTACAACGTATTTCCGCTTTGGTGCCAGACCACCTGTCCTGGGGGGGGGGGGGGTGAACTCTAATTTGAATGTTGGCTATTGTAGAACAAAAGATCTTTAAATTCGATGCTCCCATGCCGCTAGAAGTGTTATGGTAGATAAGGCTGAGGGAGGGAGGGGAGACCACTATTCTTTTCTTTCTTCACTATATGTTTACAAGTGCTTTTGTTTGAATCAGTGGGACGCGGCAGTCTCAAAAATCTTGTCAACTTTCCAAATTTATGACATTTTCATGTCTTTGCTTTGGCACATAAACTGAAAAATCGTCACGAAAACTAAGCAAGTCTTGCTCACGCGACCAATAAATAAATAAAATAGACTCACTGTGTTGCGTAGAGAACAATCAACTGTTTTCTTATTTTGATGCTTGGGTACATGAACTAACAACCTTACTTCACTACCTAGTTGTGTAGTGGTTGACATGAAAATGTCCCAATGTGTTGCAGACTCGTATGCAAGCATTTTCTTTAAATCCCCATGCGATCTTGAATTTGTTGTTCTGTACTCCTGCTGTATTCATTTTCTTGGTTGTTGTGGAGATCGAAGCAGAGGACGTCAATATACTTTTTTCAACATTTATTTGGCTAGCGCTTTCGGGGCAAACTATGGCCCCTTTCTCAAGCCTACAAGAAATAACAAATAATTGAAGACTACAAAATTAACCTCTAACATGAACAATCACAGTTAGTAAAACCAACCAGTCAAAAAAAATGTATGTCAAAAAAACCCTGTGTTGTTGCCTGTAAAGTCGGTATACGGGCGAAAGTTTTACGTGACAACGACTTTGAGTGGTAAAATAATTGACCGACTTCATGGAGGTATACAGTTCGGTGTGTCATGGGACGACGATTTTTTTTTTTTTTTTTTTTTTTTTTTTTTTTTCTGTATGTTTGTACCACTAGCAGTTTCTTATTCGGCCACCAATCTGCCTGATTCTTTTCGAAAAGTGTTCTACAAGTATCCATAGTGGTCCCGTTTTAATCAGATTTCATTTTGCTTTGTTAAAAGTATCGAAATTTTGTGAAAATAGTTCAAAAAACGTGTTTTTTCGGAAGATTGTTCCGCATCCTCTCCCCCCGCCCGATAACGACAACTAATTAACAACTTATTAACAACTCACTCCTCATTTTTTGTCGTTATTTTTTATCAAATGATTTAAAAAATTAAATTTTAAAAATAAATTTAAAAAACCACTAAAAAGTAAAAAATAAAAAATTATGAAAATACAAAAATAGTAAAATAAAAAACTTTTTAACAAAAAAACGGACCGACCTCAAAACTGATGATGGCATCCCACTAAAAAGGAAAAAATAATAACGACAACTTATTCAGTTAGGTTGGTAGGTAGGTACGCAGTGAAGTCGCCGCCGTGCCCATCTGCAGAAACAAACATACACAAGTAGATTCCACTTCCATCTGGTTAGTATTACAACATGGGTCGATAGTGCAATACAAAACATGAATGAGAGTGGGTACCTATCATTGAGGTTATGCATGTGTTCCAAAACTATTAGGTAGTACGTCACTGCTGTCGTATGAAGGAGGATGAGAGAGTGACAATAAGTGTGAATCTCAGTAAGAATATTTCCTTTGATAACAGCTGAAGACGTCTGCGTCACCAAAAATGGCAGTAGGATAAAAATTGAACATGAGAAGGTTGTTTACTTACTTACCTACCCTTAATCCTGTTTTGTATTGCACTATCGACCCATGTTGTAATACTAACCAGATGGAAGTGGAATCTACTTGTGTATGTTTGTTTCTGCAGATGGGCACGGCGGCGACTTCACTGCGTACCTACCTACCAACCTAACTGAATAAGTTGTCGTTATTATTTTTTCCTTTTTAGTGGGATGCCATCATCAGTTTTGAGGTCGGTCCGTTTTTTTGTTAAAAAGTTTTTTATTTTAATGTTAATATTCATTCGTATAGTAGGAAGAAGGATAAAATAAAATTCTTTGTCAAGTTGCACAGAGTAGGTATTTCCCGTAGGTAGTAGGTATTTCCCATGGGTGGGGGGGGGAGTGAGTGCCAGGGAAGGGGGGCGGGGCGCTCCCGCTTTTGTGAGCGCCGGGGAAGGGGGGTGCGCGGGGGGGGGGGGCGCTTTAGGGAGCGCCGAGCTGCACCCCCTCCGTGAGCGGAGCGTAACGCAGTTTCTTGAAGTGTCTCCCGGTAAACCAATTTATAAGACGTTATCACGTCAAAAACGTTATAATAGTTAATAATTAATTTTTATTAAAACCATTAAAAAAAATAATATGAGCCACCAAGATTAAACCTATTCTTCATCATCTAAAAGACTAATAAGAATATAAGCACCCAAGAACTGAACAATACCCACACTAACACACAGACAAACAAAATAGAAAGAAAACAAAACAACCTACCTATATTCACTCTGCAATCCTACTCCTACATCATCCATCCCTCCTCAATCACCAAAATCTGATCTCCGCCAATCATGAAAACTATTCTCACTGGAAAACCAGTAACACATTTCAACATAATTTTGAAAATTTTTCTACCAACTAAAAAACATACAAAAATAGAAAATCTCAAAAACCTACCTTCGTCCATTTCCATAACAATTATTCTTTTCAAGTCACTAAAAAACAAAAAACTAAAAACTGGCAGGATCTAAAAAATATGTGAAACTAATTAACAATAAAACAATGACTAGAGGGGATCACAGACAGGAGAACTTTTTTAAATTTTTAACAGAAACAACAATCTTATTATCTCACTTATCACAGGCATTACAGGTTTCAAATCACAATAGAGAAAATTGAATCAGACAGGGCTACTTCTCCTTCACTGAGTGGAAGTAAATAAGAAAAGATGTGAGGCTCCACCCCCTTAGCTCCAACTTAGCCCCGCCCATCTTACTCCTTCACATTGAATTCAAAAAACATGGAGGCATACATGTCATTCAAATCCTGTATATCTTGCATTTTATTTAATCTCGAATTTGAGTGGAGATTCTGAGTGTACCCAGATGCCCTCTGAAAGCCACTGGGGCCAGGATCTTGAGTGCAGATAATCCCAGTCTCCTCGAGTCCAACTGGGTCAACTTCTGTCAGTTCGGTTTAAGCAAAAATCTTATAATCAGAACTTAGAAAGTCAAACAGAACTTGTAGTTGAACATCAAGGGCTTGTTCAAGAGATAGTCGCCGGAATGTTTCGACCAATTACAGGTGGAAGATCAATTGCAACCTTTACCAACAAAAGGCAGCTGTGGGGTGATCATTAGAGGAATTTGCAGAGAGAGAGAGAGAGGAATCAAAAACTCGAAGGGAAGTTGAGTTACATCAACATCTACCAGTACAGAAGTATTAAACTCAAGCTTTACCAAAATAGGTAACTAAGCTTATCTCATATTATGATTCAAAGGAAAAACGCTTTATTATCCCTAGCGGAGGATACATGAACTAATTCTGTAGGTGTGGTTAAGACACTCGTAAAAAATGTCGATGAAAGGAATTGTTTTTCGATCAATTTAAAATAGTATTGGATTTTTAGAATCGAATGAGACCACCCAGAGCTCTGTTGGACCAACCGATCGGGCCCTATGAGAACTTAAGGGTTGGACTTACGATAAATCGGAAACGCGAGTGTGAATAACAGAAAAGGCGTAATCTCCGTTCAAATTTTAGCCGACCAAAATGCGATCTCTATTCGTTTCTTCGACTTATTCTCAGCTTTGCGTCCTTAGCAATCAGTAATCAAATTTCATCATGAAGGCAATGGCAAAGCCGTGTTCTTTGCTGACGAGTGATCTATTATAGAAAAATAATACACCTTTGTGTAAAAATTTGCAGGGTTTAAATAACAATTTACAAAACATAGCATGTTGTGTGACCTTTTGCGGCCACAGAAGCCTAGATTGATTGGAGTATATTACCACTTTGGCAGTTTTATATTCCAAATTAGATCTATAGAGAAATTGGCAGACATCCACCGAATCTGAAATCGAGTACAGAAGTGCAAATTCCTTACCTCAATAAGGAAACCAATGTGTAATGAGGTGAGCTTTTTTATATACTCTCCTGTGAGATTCGGCATTGCTTAGTGATACTTCAAAAACGCTCTCGGTGGTTTGAGGGGCACAAGGGACCGATGTCTTCAGTACAAAAACGCTGCAAATTATCACCCAATGGTTTATTATTTTTTATTTTTCTATATGGATCACTCGTCTGCAAAGCCACCAACCGTCCAACATGAAGAAAAACATCGATCGCATTTCGGACAGCTTTAATTTGAACGGAGATTAGGCCTCTTTTGCGATTCACACTCGTGTTTCTGATTTATCGCACGTCCAAACTTTAAATTCTCGTAGTGAGCGAACGGTTTGTCCTACAGAGCTCCGGGTGGTCTCAAAAAATGCTAAAACTTCTATAGAATCTTAAATTGAAGGAAAAAATACCTTTATATCAAAATTTTTTGAGTTAGGGCGTTTTCGAAATTTCAAAATTGATTTTGGAACCCTTAGAAGTGACCTACATCAACCAAAATCTTCGGGTCACAACTAGACCCCAAATGTAGCCTACATACCAAATTTCATCAAAATCGGTCAATGCTAAGTGGCAAAAGTGCCGCGTACGGCGGATGGCGGACGGACGGCCAAATTTTTATTCGATTTTTGGATTCTACGTACCTTGAAACGTAAACCATCAAATTTTGAGGGGGTGTTAAAAATGTTTTTTTCTTGGTCGATTCCAAAGGTTCATTATTGAAAATAATAAACCAAAAGACGATTCGACTAGGGAGGTTTCGAGGCAGAGAAGAGATTCCCGCTCCTTCAAATCAAAACGGATCCCACCGGCCCCTCGGATCGCAGGGCACGGTAGCTGCCGAGGTGAAGGGGAGATAAGTCTGATTTACAATATCTCACAAATAACTCACAATAAACAACAAATAATAGAGCGGGCCCGACTGTCCTCACGCTTTGTGGGTAATTACCCTCTTGATGACCTTCCCCGGTTGGGTTTTTTCTTTATTTCTTCCACGGCTTCGCTCGTTTCCAGAAGCTCTACATCTTCGATCTGCCCTCCGCTGCATTCTTGTCCGCCCTCGCCGGTCATCCCACCTCTCATTGTTGCCTTTGAATCAGAAAAAACATCTGGTCTCCAATAGAAGGTTGGAAGTGTTGCTTTCAGCCGAGTCACCTGAAGTTCCTCGAGTGAACCAAAATTACTGTTGTGCAACTTTGGCCACGCTAGGGACAGGATTTGTTGTGGAATCAGTCTCAAATCTTGTGGTCTAGTTGTTGTTCTTCTGTTTTTCTCTCTTTCCTACATTGCTGTCATGCGAAGTGGGATTCGTTTATTGCCTGCAGCACCTAATAGTTTTAACTTCCTCACCAGACGTTTTCATCAGTATGCGCATGCGCGCCTGTTATCAGTGAGCCGAATGTGCCCACCGCCTTTGTTTTTTCTGGTTATAAGTAGGAGACTGTCAGTTTTTAGGACATCCCACTGTAAGACGGGCGTCCTTATGCGATCGATCTGGGTTAAAGTTGGACAACACTCAACAGAAAAATAAAAAAATAATATATTATTTTCTAATTATTAATAATTAATATTTAATAATTAATAATTAATTATTAATAATATATTATTATGTGGTTAGGTATACCTAACCACACACTAATCCGTTTTAGACCATTCTGAATCCAAATCCGCGAAAAAAAAACCATAGGTGTATGTCTGTTCGTGTGTGTGTGTGACAAAATTTTGTGTCGTCTACCCAAGCCTTAGTTTTCAACCGATTTTCGTGGTTCTTTTTTTTTTGTTCGACGCGAAAAACTATCTAGTACTGCACTACGCCGCCGGAATTTCGAATTTTGCCTATAAAGGGGGGAAAAGGGGGGGATTAATGGTCGAAAAACGTGCGTTTTTGGGCATAATCTTGGGTATTCTGCCCAGGCCTCAATTTTCAACCCATTTTCGTGGTTTTTTTTATTCGACGCGGAAATCTATCTAGTTGTGCACTACGCCTCCGGAATTTCGAATTTTGCCTTTTAAGGGGTGGAAAGGGGGGCCGTGCATTTGCGGGCATAATCTTGTAAACTCTGCTCAGGCCTCAATTTCCAACCAATTTGCGTGTTTCTTTTTTAGTTCGACTCAGAAACCTTCCAAATTGCACTCTATTTCACCAGGGTATCAAAATTAGCATGGGGAGGGGGCAAGTGGGGGGATAATATTCACAAAATATCACATTTTTCAATATTTTGGTCCTTTATAGCTTACTGATGGGGTTTTTCGGTGGGTCGGAAATTCAGGTTTTTGCCTCAAATTTGGATTCAGCACCCTTGAAAACCTGTATACTACAACTTTAAGCCCAATGATACATTAACATGTGGTAGAAAAATTAATTAAAGAGATCACACGCTTGAAAAAGGCGGGCCGCTATAAATGCACACACACTAGGAAAGGACTATGCCGCGCGCGTGTGTGAGTAATATTTTGTAGTATCCAAGGCGTCCTCCAAGGGTTTCTGTGCATGGATACTTTTTTCAAAGACAGTTGGCTAGCTACGTCACGATTGGCTAGCTCCGTCACACCATTAAAATCTTCAACTTTCCTTAGCTTCTCCGATTTTTTAAAAACATTTTCTCGACGAACAGAGCCGATTAACCGTTATTCCTGAGCCTTACTCTTTTGAAAAAAAAAAAGAAAAAAATTGACTGAAATATCCCATTGTACCCGAGCTTAGAAATTGAGGAAAAATTATCATTATACCTCTGGATTTTCATGAATTATTCTCTGTACCACCATGGAACTAATAGTGGTGCCAACATGGTGCCAGGACACCATAAACCGCATATTTCATGTTTTTCTAGTTTTGTGTTTCACCTTGAATACGGATGTGAACTTCGACGGACTGCCTACCAAAACTAATAGATGAAAGTTCCGCTTCACTAATACTTTTTTTTTAGTAGGTAGTTGATTTCCGCTTTGGTGCCAGATTGACACCATTGCCGTGGCGGTGGGGGGGGGGGGGGGGGGGCTGAACTCGAATTCGCGTGTAAAATGTCGTTGAATTCGTATTCAAAATGTAAGTTATGGCTGTTACATGGTTTTCACGTTTGTCCATGCGAAGAGGCTACTAACAATGATTTCCATAAGGGCCATCTGCACGCCGAGCCTCACAATCCCTGAAAATGTCATCAAAATAGAACAATAACTTTGTATAGTTTTGCCCGATGCAAGGATTTCATGAACGACAGACACAGATACGCTGACAGACACGAAACCATATTGAGGATGGTCAAAAACGTTAAAATGCTAGTGGAAATGTTGATTTTGGAGAACGTATTTTTCAACCTTTTAAAGTGAAAACAATGTTTCCGCTACCTTGGTAGACTCGGAAGCAATAACGACATACAGATCCGTTTCAGACCATCCTGTAATCCAAATCCCCAAAAAAATCCATAAGTGTTTCTGTAGGCACATTCTGCCTAGATCTTTTTGACCGACTTCAAAACGCCCTAAAAACCGAGTTAAAAGGGATCTCAATTCTATGTGCATATTCTGGAGTGAAGGAGGACAACATCCAACGTAGAAAAAAACGCTGCAAATTATTACACAATGGTTTATTATTTTTCTATACAGGGTGTAACGGTTAAGGTCGTACCACCGGCCAGGGTTCGATTCTACAACTAATTTGTGACTTATTTTGTCTCTTGACTTTTTTTTCTAAACCCCCTTAAAATCGGACTTTTTCCACTTTTAAGATTTTTTTCGTGTTTTCGACCTTACGCCATTAAAACAGCCATAACTCCCTTGTTTTCCAGTCAAAATTCAAATGTAATTATACCGTCGGAAAGAGCGTTAAATTTTCTATCTCCCTAGTGTTAAATAAAACTTTTTGAAGAAGAGTGAAATGTTGAAAAATGAGCACAAATAGTAAAATCTCGAAAATCTCGGAAATTTTTCGTTTTTTCAAACGTATGTAACACTAACTGAAACTGCCGGTTAAGTTCTCACTGTAACCCTAAAAGTTGACCCAAAATCTAAGCTTTCCAACGGTATGGTCATAAAATTGTTTACTGTGGACTAATCGTGTGAAATCCTCGTTCCCGTGCCAAAAACCGTGGATCTTCCAGTGAAAATCGACGTTTTTCGCGAAAATCGACATTTTTTCCCTAAAATGAGTTAGGCAACCATCTTTTCGTACTTTGTCTCACTGAGTCAAATGATGACACAAGACTTATCGAAAAAGCAGTCACTGATATCTTGTCCAACTCACTTTTCGAAAATTGTCTTAATTACTCCTGAGACACCACAACTACGTAAAAAACCGATTTATTCGCCCATTAAGCCTATTGTAGACGTAAAATCGGTTGTTTAGCAGTTTTCATATTAAATTTGGATAATCCGTGGTAGGCTTAATGGATCAACAAAGTGGTTGTCACCTGGCTGGAGAGGCTGG